>OW387776.2:14159742-14631012 GCA_936446665.2 Synanthedon andrenaeformis | reverse complement strand
ACGTGTCCCAGAGATAAAAAATTTGACGCCCCCTCTGACCCCCTAAGTCGTAACTCGGAAACGGCGCTACGCAGCCTGGTCGTGTTTGGGCTCATCGGAAACGTCTAGACGAGATAAAAAATTTGAACCCCCCTCGGACCCCCCAAGCCGTAACTTGGAAACGACGCGACGTAGTTGGGTCGTGTTTGGGCTCATCGGGACGGCTCCCCGAGATAAAAAATTTGAGGCTCCCCTCGGACCCCCCCAGCTGTAACTCGGAAACGGCGCGTCACAACCGGGTCGTGTTTGGGGTCATCGGAGACGTCTCGACGAGATAAAAAATTTGAACCCCCCTCGGACCCCCCAGGCCGTAACTTTGAAACGACGTGACGCAGTAGGGTCGTGTTTGGGTTCATTGGAGACGTCTCCCAGAGATAATAAAATTGAACCCCCCTCCAACCCCCTAAGCAGTAACTCGGAAACGACGCGATGCAGTGGGGTCGTGTTTGGGGTCATCGGAGACGTCTGCTCGAGATAAAAAATTTGACGCCCCCTTCGGACCCCCTCAGACGTAACTCAGAAACGGCGCGTCACAGCCGGGTCGTGTTTGGGGTCATCGGAAACGTCTCCCCGAGATAAAAAATTTGACGCCCCCCCTCTGACCCCCCCGGCCGTAACTCGGAAACGGCCCGACGCAGCCAGGTCGTGTTTGGGCTCATCGGAAACGTCTAGACGAGATAAAAAATTTGACGCCCCCTTCGGACCCCCCCGGCCGTAACTCGGAAACGACGCGACGCAGTGGGGTCGTGTTTGGGCTCATCGGGGAGGTCTCGAGGAGATAAAAATTTTGAACCCCCCTCTGACCCCTCTGGCCGTAACTCGGAAACGACACGGCGCAGTGGGGTCATCATAGACGTCTCCCCGAGATAGTAAAATTGAACCCCCCTCCAACCCCCTCAGCCGTAACTCGGAAATGGGGCAACGCAGCCAGGTCGTGTTTGAGTTCATCAGAGACGTCTCGGAAGACGAATTTTTTGGAGTAGACCAAATTTTCAAATTTTGACAGTTGCGGCCTACTCTGTAGACCATAGTCAACGGCTACAGATAGACCCCCCATGTTGGGTATCATTTGAAAGGTCTCAACGAGGGTGATTTATTGCCACCACCCCCCTCCCCCCTCCCCCCTTACTTACCCCCAATTTTTCATGAATTACAAAACAAAGACCCAAAACCAAACCAAAACAATTAGACATGGCAAAAGACAAGACAAACTACAACACAAAAACCCCCCCGCGGGCTGCAAGCCCGCGGCATCGAGCAACCTACTAGTTAGCCTCATATAAATTTTGAAAAAAAAAAAAATTATTACTGTATTAGCCTCAAATAAATTGTGAAAAAAAAATTAAATTTTATTTCTGTAGTGTTTGCTAAGTGAAATGCCATACATAAAAAGATTCCTGTCGGCGAGGCGCATCTAATGCGTGCATCGTTTCTCTGGAACTGGTATACTTCCAGCCTTATAAGTAAAAAAAAATCTTACTCAACTTCGGAAACGATCCACACCTTTTTACTATACGTGTCAAATAAGAATAGGATCGCACTTGCTGCAAACTTCACATGATCCGAGTCATCATAGTACCTAATAAAATTAGATAAAAAATATATAAATAAAACTAAAATATAATAAAACTATTAAATAATTAAACTATAAGTGTAAATAAAAAATGTAGCTTAATTTACGCTTCATGCAATAAGAGCACTTTTGATACCCTGCCAGTGTTGCCAACCGTACGATTTAAATCGTATTTATAAGATCTTTTATAAATTAAGTTTGCTTTTCTGTTAAGTTCAAAATTCATTCAAGAATTTTATTTCGATTTAACTTGTGTTCTATCATTTACGTGTGCGGGTTTTATTGTAAATATGCACTTGGGGTTTTTTTTCTAGAATTCTAGGCGAAATACGACTTTTTTTTTAAATGTACTGTAAGATCCCTTGGAAAATAAAGTTGGCAACACTGATCCCAACTGACCAGTGTGCTGTTAACTACGCTTCCGTGTACATGCGCTCTTGTGTTATTGCTGTTTTCGAACATATCTGTTGAATTGTTAGATATTTGTTGACTTTATTATAGTTATTTGTTGATTATGTTTTATTTTTAAGTAGTTTGTAGTGCTTGTGAGTGAATAAATAAATCACATTACAAAAATAATAAAAACTAATAAAAATATTATTTAAAAAGAATAAATTCTTGTTTTTTTTTAAGACCTCTATTGCCTCTATTGCCTCAAAGAGATCTACAGAACGAGTACCCACGCGCATTTTTACGGGTAACGGCCAAACGCACAAGTGCGAAAAATTTAGCCACGAGGCCACTGACCCGATGGTGCTGGAGCGGAGGAAGACACGCTACCTACTTCATTCGCCTCAGCGAGGAGTTATATCTCTTTATATAAACTTTTGGATTTTTAGTGGAAGTTTTATAGACTGTATAAGTTTTGAGGCAAACTATTTAAATTGACGGTATCTGGATTTTTTTATTTTTAGATTACTCCAGTAACTAAAGAGTTGATTAATCAAAACTTATTCTGTTCAATGAATTTTGTGTTATTATCTGACAAATATTTTCTGTAATATAGTTTGAATTAAATTTTGACTTAAGTTAAAGTTGAAATCAATTGTAATTTTAACTTTTACAAATTCGCATATGTTGCGCCTATATTTATAACGATAGGTTCCATATTTTGTAGGTTGTAAAATTATATTTTATTTAAGACTAGGCCCTTTTACAGCCTTTATTTTAACCGACAAGGCCAGTATACAGCCACCTACCTATGTTTGAAAAAGTCCCTTTACTATCTTGATTCTATTACCTTAATTTTGACCCAAAAATTTCGAATTTAATCTGACGTAAGTTGTAATATTCATTTTCATTTTACTGAATTTTAACCAAATTTTAACCGAGTCAATTCGCGTAGCAAGACCTTTAAACTTGCTACACGGATATAGCATTAATAATACTATTTATTTATTTGTGAAATAAAGGTAGACAACAATCTCGACCAATTGCAAATTCACTTGAAGTTAATTTGATTGGCTTTATTTTAATCCTGTAATTTCACTTATTTTGTAGTAAATTAACGAAATTCAAAAGTTTTATAGAAAAATGATTGGTATCCGTATCCCAACAGGGGAAGACAGGGGAGTGAAACCCGCAAATCGTCAACGATGGAGAAAGCTGGGTCCCCTATACAGATCCTGACTTCCAAGGTGAGACGCAGTATAGGGGAGCGGGAGGCCATTAAAAATAGAACAATTATTCTTCATTAGCTGGTATTTTCAAAAGCTGGTTTTAACAAAGTGAAATCTGTCTTTTTCTATGCCACTTTGCCATCATATCAGTCGAGCGCCGAAATGGTGGTCGCCTGTTACTTAGTCTAACACACTCAGCAATGCAAGATAATACATATTTAGGAAAAATTTAATTAAAAAATCGTTTCTATTTCAATTATCTTTATTAAACTTACAAAAACGGAAGTTCACAATAAAATATGTACATTTATTTCGTGGTTTTCTTTATATTAACACAAATTGTATAATATTATTGTTGTAAATAGTACTAATTGAATAGTTAACCTTTTTTATGTACTTATATACATACTCTTTTATATTTCATTGTTCTTTAAAATATTAAGTGACTTCAATAAAAAACATGTTCGTAGCAACACATACGAGTATTATTTTTCTTTATACATTAAATAAATCTTCTTCCCTCATATTCCAACAATTACATTTTAAATATAAAATTAGACAGACCATTTTATTGTTTATTGAGATTTACCTACTTTTAGAGACAGAGAGTAGGTCCTATAATGTGACCTCACTTTTTTCATGTGAAGGTCATCAGACAGGGTGACGGTAAGGTAGTAAAGGATGGTGGTAGGTGGCTACCGTCACCCACGACACAAGTAACGGTACAGTAGGATTAAGGATAAGGGATCAGGAAATTGGCTCTGGCGTCCCTTACTTACACATCGAAACACAACAGCTCACAATATAATAATTTCACTGTGGTCTTCTGTGAGGAGGTGGTTACTGCCGCCAGACGGGCTGCCCATAAGATTGCGAAACTCGGTGTGCCCTGCCACTACTTGCCAGATCCAGCTTTATAAGCTCATTTACAAAATTGGCCCTGACGGGTATCGAACTTGAGACTCCTGAGACAGAGCACATGTGCCAGTAATACGTACTTACTTATAATAAGAAAAGAATTCACCGTTCTTTTACAATTAATATTAGTCTTAAATGCAGGGCACAATGCATTTCGCAGTTATTAAACTGAGCAGCCTGTCTGGCTACAATAACCATCGCTTTTCGATGGTTCTAGGAAACAAGGGATGGAACATAGGCTACTGGTTAGCTGCACACGAGGGCGTAACCGTAGGCAAGAGCTAGTTTAGAATAAACTGAATTATTTATACGTCGAGACGAATTTGTATATTGAGAGAAGAGTTGAATAAAAAATTATTCTTTAGCTTCACTTAGACTTATCAACTTAGGTGAGACCAAGGCTCTAGTATAAGTTTCGATAGGATTATATATAAATATTTCCCAACTTTTTCCTTTATCAACAATTTTAATACACAAAATTCCAAGTAAAAAAAAATACTATTAAATAAGTAATATTATGTCTGGTATATCGTACTCGCTAATAAAAAGTAAATTAAAAATATAATTTATTATTAATCACATTACAAAATGGTAATTATAATATTGTCACATAATTTATTTACTTAATTTATATATTAAAACAACAAATATGATACTGAACAACTTTTTAAAATTATATACAGTTTATATACCTATAATATTACTTTATTTTGGCACTAAACATTAGAAATCCAATAAATTTGCTACGAATTAAAATTTCACTAATAAAATACATCAAGATCGAATTCAAATTAAAGTCAGTACCTACAGTCTGTATGTAAATAATAATCGATTGTTATTTTACAATTGATAAAAAACTCTTTTTAAATTGAAATATATACATAACATTGCTTATACAATTTCTTCTTATTTTCTACTAAGAAAAAAGCTCATTCAGATCAATTTCACAATTGCAGGTTTTTGACCATACAAAAATAGTGATGTCACCTAATCAAACTTATTAAGAAAAATTGCGGTTTTATAAAGCCTAGCCCTATATGTTCCTTGGACTAGACTTAAGACTAGCTCTACTAACTAAACTAGTAGTAAGCCTAGCCTGGCCTAGCGCTAGCCTAGTAGCTCCTAGCTAGACCACTACAACGTTTTTTTTAAATAGTTTTTTTGTAAGCGTAACATTGTGATGTTCCGTTTACTTCACCAAAAAAGTGAATTGTGATGACGCGTAACGTGCCGAGTTAAACAACCGGCGCCAACGTCTACCAAATGGAAAAACGAAACGATAGCGCGATATAACCTGTCGGCACGACGCCATCTGTTCGACATAATCGGCGACATAAATACATCACAAGTGATGTAGTACAATTGGAAACAACAGGTGTCGTTGTATAATGTTAATGAATCGCGTTTAATTACAAACTATACTAATTCGAAAGAGTAATTTAACATTTCCTTTCCTTTGTTGCAGGTTTTTCACCATACAGAAATAGTGGTCACCTAATCAAACTTATTAAAAAACTTGCGGTTTTATAAAACCGTAATCAATGCTTTTAGAACATTAACTAGTTTGGAATTAATATTAATTACCTATTATTTAATTGTTATAATTATATTTTTTGCAGTCCTTTCTATAAGTCGCAATTCTTTTCGATTATTATAATTTTGACATCAAATTGTGACAATAATTTTGTGATATTTTTACCGTAAAATGTAACTATTTAAGTAACACCGATATTAGTACATCACTACGGACAAAACTTTGGTAACATTAATTTAAAATTTGACATTAGGACCTGTCAAATTACTCCTTCGAATTATGGAACACACTAAAGTTCACACTCGACTTCCACACACAAGCTTCTTACAGGACGACAACAACCTGGTATCATTATTCTGCATAATTATTTATTCTGTTACCGAGTACAATTGAATATAGTCAACATTTGACTATTATAAGATCTAAGATCTAACAAAGTCCCACTGATTAGTCGGTTGGTTGTCGCAAATGACCAAAAGCAGAGGCTCGCCGCGTTGAGCTCGCTCCACTCCCAGACACATCCCGGCAGCCGTGTTGTATATTGGACTCATCGCCTGTATTATAAACAAACAAAAAAAAACATCGTTATTATGTCAGCCGATATTAGTTAAAAACAGTATTTGTCATCATTGGTTCAACTAGACACAAAAATAATTGTCGGATAAATCCGTCTCTGGTGGCTAATGGAATGGACCACCTCAAAACATAAATCTAGTATTTTTCAGTATACCTACCTACAATGAAAGCGATTGGAATCGAATGAGAAATAGAATGGTAGTGTTGAGAGCTATGAAGGAGAGGAAACTGCATCATTTCGGGCACGTGATGTGGATGAAAGTCATCCACCTCGCTTCTCAGGGACGCAAGACCTTAATGACATGGCATGTATTTAATCAAAAAAGAGTTAATTCTTAATGGATTCCAACAATTTTAGGACTCACCGATCCCTTGTGTTTCCACTCCTGTGCACCGCCCAACTCGTGACATTTGCCGAGAGATGGCGCCACATTGTTGGAAGCATCAAGACAGAGGGTCCGTCCCAATACTAACTCGTTTAGTGCGGTCTCGAACCATATCTGGAAATTAATACATTACACACATTTTAATATTATTGAAAATTTTAAAAATAAATCAAGTAAACATTACTAAAGGTTACGAAGCAACTATCATTATAGACTAACCCCGGTCACTGACATGCGTGCAAACATTCTTACATTGTACGAATCTTTGCACGCATGTGAAGGAACGTGACATTCATTCGCAAACTCAGCGAGTATGCGAATGGGTTCGCATACTCATTTGCGAATGCGTTGAAGGTGAAGATGATTTTAGTGCAGTTTAGTGTTTGTCCAATCCATGATCAAATTCAATTTACGCCACTCAGTACACGATACGAACTCTGAAAATGGTAAACGAGATGTCCGTTACCTACGCAATCAATACGCAATCGTACGCGAAATTGGTCGCACGAATGCTTGCACGAATGTGTGGGAGACTACGCGAAGGTTTGAGGTTCGCGCACTTTGATGTGCGTTAAAAACCGACACTGCACGGAAAAGCGCGAATGTAGCAAAAACTTCGCATAGTCATTTGCAAATGTCGTCCTACACTTGCGGGTTCGCGTATTCGCGCGAATGTGAGTGACCGGCATAAGGCCCGGTTTTTGCCTACCAACGGTACTTATAGCCACGAGTCGTAAGGGTGACGCGTTCCTATATTCATCTACTCGTAGATGAAATTACCGAATCCTTTTACTAACGGACGGGAGGACAACCGATAACGATCCGTACGTCCGTTGTAGGGCATGAGTATAAATTATAAAATAACTCACTATTAATATATTTAATAATGGCCTTATAATTTTATACCCATTGTGTTATAAGTGGTAATGTGATAGATGTCAACCATTGATGTTAGATGTTTACTTTTAGCTAAATGTGAAAGAAGAACTTTAGGGAATAGGTGGTTGCTTGGAGATAGTGCATATTCCTTGAAGCCATACTTATTAACTCCCCTACTAAACCCTGAGGCAGAGGTCAACTATTGTACAATGAGGCACACATCAGAACTAGAAACTGCATAGAAAAGTGATAACTTACTACAAATAATATGTATAAAGTTATCAGTCCCCGTTGGAGCGCCATGGTAAGCACGACCGTTACTACGAAAAGCGCGGGACGTGGAAGGACGAGATTTAGGTAATTACACAATGCGCTTGCGTGTTGACGACGCGAAGGCGACTCTGAGGCTCGCGGGGAAAACGAATATTCTCGAATGCCACCGAATACCAACGAGCGACCGTGGGATCGGTTAGTTCGGCCGTGCGACGTTTCGGAGGCCTAGGGCGCGCGTGTCGCAGTGTGAGTGTGAGTGAATATACCTCAGTTTAACATGACGCAATTCGAGCACCATACTCGTGGGCCGTGTATTTCCATCACAAAATAACCGCAAAACATAACATAAAATGACTTTCATTATGGTGCCTATATATTGCGTATATTTGATTTATTGCCACTATTTGAAACACAAAACCTAAACACTTTAATGTCATTTCATCTTACACCAACCTGGTTAAGAGTCCTGATACATCCGGCCAATACGAGCCCGCTGCCTTTAGTTTTTATGTCTTTAGCACTCTGTATACACAATGACGTGCCCTTCAATCGAATCTGATATGAATCCGTATAATTTCGTTTCCTGAAAATAAAAATACAAATAAATTTCATATACTTCAAGTCGGCACAAACTTAATTATGTAATATATACCCGAGCATTTAAGAAAAACATTTATTAAAAAATACACATTGACTATTTCCACCTACACTCGATCAAGTCGGGCATGTGACACTTTTATCACAATCAAATTAAATTTTACTTGACGGTCTTGGTGGTAGGCGGCTACCGTCGCCTATATCGCAAGTGCGCTTTTAACTTTAATAGAAAAAGTATGAGGGGTAAGGATGTATTTTATAGGAATGGGCTTTGGCATCCCTTATTGATTCACCAGAACAATATAATACGTAATGTCGTTTTACGATGCTTTAATTAAAGGGTGGTAATTAAAGTGATTATGTCAGTAATGGCGTCAGTGACCAGGTCGACTGGTCACTGACGCCATTCTTGCGGCCCACATTATCAAGGTATTAGTTGCGCTCTCCGCCAAGTACATACAAAATTTTTATAAAAATCATTTGGACTGTTTGTTTTAAACATTTATTCGCGAGTCACAACATTATCAAATGTCAAAGATTAATTAAATCTTATATAATCTTTAATTTTCAAACAGCATGTTTAATTTTGAAGCATTTTGACTAAAATAGTAACTGAGTTAACATATAAACACGATGAGTAATTCAATGTTTGGAAGCCTTCTTTGCTTTGGACTGCTTGCTGTGTACGAACGTCTGTCGAGCGGCGAATCATTCTTCGTTGTATTACGTATAGAGAGTGGATTTTTGTTGGGAATCTAATGATGTTTAATGTACGATTGTAAACAATGTTATACCCAGTTTACACATAGCCATTACTAATGCAGCTCGCGTTGCCGCATTTATTTCCCTAAATACTGCTGTGGCAACGTCAATAGCAATGACTGCTTACATAGTTATTTATGGCCACTGACATGGCCGCTCACGTGCAATCCGTTCGCGCGTTCGAGAGCAAGTGAGCGAGAGAGCAGCATGAGCAAGCACTCTCGCTCTCGCGTTGCCGGCCCTTTAATGTCCGTACGAAAAACCGCCAATTGAGGGATAGCCGGGCAACGGCAGCGACAAGGGAAGCGACCTCTTTACATACTCGCGTTGCCCATTTTATTTCCCATGTCCCTGCTCATTGACGTGGAAATGGGCCATATGTAAACGGGGTATTACATTGTGAATATGAACCGGTGTCAGTGACATTCGTAGTGAAGCATCGACGTATATGTGTGTGTGTGTGTGTTTGTGCTGTTTACGTGAAGCACACACGCAAGCCGTCAACATGTTTCCATGCCAACTCGAGGACGAAGTTCTTCTCCAAGAATGGAAGTGGAGATAACCGGTTGTAGGCCTCTAGGAAAATGCCTCAAGTGGTGAGTGCGTCGCGGGAGTGCAAAGGGGGAGTGAACGCTCTTCGCGAGTCCCAGTAGCCACCTGTTATATGTAATATAACCATTGACGACTCCGAGCGTTACTTAACTTAAGCTTTACTGAACTGAACATGTGTTAAATGTTCAGGATTCAATTACACGTTAAACTGTATTTTACGCTTATAAGTCGACGAATACAATTTAATAAAGAACATCTAGTCACCTGTTGTGCCAAGGTTGAAATTTATTTCTCTCTGGATCATTAAGGGCGGACATTCTCCTCTTGGACGCGGTACCGTCCCCCTTCTCCAGTTCAGGGTAAACGTTGTCCATATACCATTTGAACGGTTTACATTTCAAACGCATGCGCAATGACTGTCGCTCCGATATGTCACCAATGGACACGTCTGCCGCTGAAGGGTTCTGTTCTATGACTTTATTCTGAAATTTTACATGTATTCATTTTTTTTGTGGGTAGGCAGCACATGTAATCCCGTTGGTGTTGGTGTGTTTTTAGGCGACGGTAGCCGCTTACCATAAAGTGGACCGTCAGCCTGCCCACCAACCTTAATGATATAAAAATATATGCCAAAAAATATATGGCTACTGGCTACACTGAAAAAACTAGAAAAAACATCCAAATATAAATTGCAGCCGAACTGATAAAGTGTTTGTGCTCCGACACACGATGGGAGTTTATTCCTTACGATCGATTATAAAATACTTAATAAAAATTATAAAAACATTTCTACACAAATTAATTTTCAGCGCCATCTCTGTTTGAATTATGATATATGATTACCGGTGCCATCTAGTTTTTGCAAGGATGTATGATTACGTAACGTATTCTAGTTTCAAACATAATATGTGTGGATGGCGCTAACATTAACTAACATTAAATTTTGAATTTTACTCCCATAAATTTTCATATCCCGGGCTTATATATGAAAATCAATTCTTATGGAGTAAACTCCAACCGTCTTATTAATAAAAATGTGAGTCCAAAGTTAAATCGAAGTTTGTTTTAGGGCCTCTTTCACCAACTACAAGTAAAGTGTTGAGTCTCCTAGCTATGCGTTCAAATGAGTCGAGTGCGTCGAGTCGAGTCGATATACACAAAAAGAAAAGTATACATACCACATATTCATCCATCCAAACGCGAGCCATACGCATTGAATTGTGCAACATATAATCTTCCTTTTCGCCGAGGCCGTAGGGTCGTCTTTTGCGGAACACGTGTCCAACGCGACTGCACGGTATCAACTCCAAACTACCTCCACACGTCCATATCTGGAACGAAAATAGCTCGAGTTTATACTAGCCGGTGCCGGCGACTTCATCCGCGTTGGAGGAATGGATACTCACAGCGGTAGGTATATGTTTAAATTATGTACTGTCAATCTCACATTTTACATTTAGTGTTTTTACATGGAACTCGCTAAACATAAACATTCCAATACTTTAGAATTGGTATTTTAAAACGCAATTATTTTGCGTTGGATACGTGTTTAAATTAGCTTCGATAGTAGGGGGTCTAAAGAACTCACTCTAAAAGATATTTCCAGATTCTCACCACCCCATACATTCATGCCGGGATCGTATTTGCCGATGTGGTTGAAGTACTCCCGATATATAGCGAACAAACCGCCAGCCATTGTCGGTGATTTTATTGGTCTCACAAAATCTTCCTCACCTGGAATAACGTATTGAAATATATTTTATCTTGGCGAAGTCGATAAGAGACCTCAATGCGATGCTTGAAGACGTCAACTGAAGTTCCTCAAAGGGTAGGCCTTAAGATGAACATGGACAAGACGATAGTCATGTCTAATGTCAATGTTGTGCCCATCCCTATAAAAGTTGAGAATTTAAGTCTCGAAGTTAATATGTACATATACTTAGGACAACAAGTCCAATTAAGTAGAGCCAACTCCTAGGAGGTCGATCGTCGAATCCAGTTCGGATGGGAAGCCCAAGACGCCTAAATTCCTCAGTGTCTTAAAACAAAAAAAATCTACCAATATGTGTTGAAACGTGGTTTTTATGAGCCTCGTAATAAAGCTCAACTTCGCTCAATCATTATGGATGGATTATGGAGTTACTCTTTTTTTTTGCTTCTATCTACGTATGGAGAGTGTATACATATGTTTAACAAGTTTACATAATGAATGCATCACTTACTATTCAATGTGCCCTTAGGTAAATTATCCCATTTAAAATGCAAACCCCAATTGAAGCCGCCCCTCACTAGTGGACTTGCGGAATATTCAAACGTGTCCGCGTTGATAACATCTATGATGGGCGCAACTGCCCTCGTGGAATATTGGAGTTTAACACCGTCCACGTCTTCAGACAAACGCGCCAGAAGTGGCACCAACCAGTTCATGTTCACCTCAATATGAGAGTCAAGAAAAACTAACACCTGAAAATTATAAATATGACAAATTATAAGTAGACTCTCCACTTGATTGTAGGTGAGTGAACAACAAGGAAATTAACTTTTTACAGTTTTCACTGCAGCCAAAGAGGCTGCCTAGTTTATGATTGCAGAATCTAATGTACAATGCCACTACTAGTAACTAAAAAGGCCATTCCGTCAGGCCAATCAGCTGTCAACTGTAGGTCACACTAACATAAAACAAAAAATATTAAAGCCAGAACATACCTCCCCCACACTATTATCAACTCCATATAACCTAGCTCTTATGAGACCTTCTCTTTTCCCAGTTCTCAAGAGCCTCACGTTCAGAGCTGCCTTTGCCTTGTCCGTCCTTTCGGTCGTCTTCTTATCAACATTATTGCTATCGTCGTTTATGTAATCAACAACATTGTCACCATCTATGTTATTCGTCTCTAACATTTCTTCATCTTTGCGCATTTTACTATTTATCTCGTTGACCGCCTTCTGAACTTGCTCGTGAAGGCCTTCCAGGTCACTGTAGTCGTCCACCAAAATTATCTCCTTCAAATGTTTGTAATCTGTGTGATCCAGTATGGAATGTATTGAGCGCATGAGTGTTTCAAAATGTTCATTGTAAAAACAAATAACAATTGACGCCTTCGGCAGTTTATGTGGATACTTCTGCTTTCGGCATCTGAAATATTTAAAAAAAAAAATTATAATGCACTTGGCTGTTAGTGATGTATACCCTTTGTCTCATGCGATTTGCGAGATCATCATTTAAATAGGTATAACACACAGTGGTTGCAAAACTTTTGAAATGAAACGCTATAATATTCAGATTACTTACAGTTTATTTCTTGTGTCCGGCAATCCTCTGTGGTTCCCAATCCGCATGGATATGAGAGTGTTGAATGCGTGTAGGTTATAGCCGTTGTCACGAATCTTCACGTCTTCGACATTCCTTATGAGTCCGTATTGATTAACTGGAAACACAAATTTAAAAAGTGAAAATAGTGTTGTGGCTACCTACGATTTGGACATTTTTTTCGAGCTTCCTGTTGTCATTTGTCAAAAATCAACGCTGTCACGTAGAGTTATTCAATCCCGACCATAGTATTAAACTAAATTAAATACTTTATTAGTATTATTTCGATGTAAATAACTGCATGCTGTAAATTGTATTGTATATTGTAATAATATTGTATATAAATCGTGTAAATAATATGTGGCGTTTATTTATCATTCACCAACAGTGTTGTTTAGCTTGATTGCAAAGCAGGTAACAGAAAATAATAATACAGTTTTATACATATGTGATGTGTGAAGCACAAACCTAAGCTTTGGTCTGGTTTTGCCATCTTCATTCCAAATTGTTTAGCAAATTTCTCTTTCAGTATCTGCTTCTTGTCATAATATGACTTGCCATTCTGATACTTCCACATGTTACCAGAGTACTTATCGTTTGAGCCCCGATTATCATAGAGAAGATTCTTTCCTTCCAAGGCCGCTATTGATTTGTCATTATTCTTAATTCTATCTTTTTCATCTGTATTTATAAGGCGATAAAATGTTTTATTTTCACTGCTGTTCACCAGATTTTCATCTGGAACCAAAAAAAATCCATTATAAATTTACTATCATTATTATAGTCAAATATTTGGATATCTAATTTAAATAGAAGCAAATACAAAATATTCCCGATAAACACTTAGACACAAAAGAAAAATTAATAAATAATTGTATCTAATATATCCTCAAACTTACCATTCAAAATTTAAAAGCAACAAAAGTAATTATTACGAAACATGAGGACAGTAATATATTAAAATATTAAGACAAAAATTTTGATTTCCCAATAGTACTTATAAGGTGTTCACTACACTACTCATAGAGTTATAGAACGAGGACAAGAGTGGAAGAGAGGCACTTCCAACTACTTTGTAAGTACTACTTGCAAAGTAGGGCAAATACGATGTGACACTTAACTACTCAGCCAACTTCTTAAAAATCGTGTTTTCTGTTAGAATTTTTATTGAGGTTTTGACTTGGTTGCAGGAACAAACCCTTTCTTTGTATGAATGTATTTTTTTTTTGTACTATATGTATTGCACATAGTGGAAATACGTAAGAGTAGCGGCTGCCACTAACATGTCATCAATGTTACCTAACACGTGAGTGATTGAGTTCCTCCAGAAGTAGTGTAGTGACGCACCTCATACTTCAATCAATAAATCGGCTAGGAACTTCGCGAGTAGTGTAGCGGGTGCATTAAAAAAAAAGATATTTTCGTTAAAAATTAATTGATAATTATATCTAATATATACTCAAACTTACCAGTCAAACTTAAAAGCCAATATAAATACAATATAATACTCCAAGTAGCGGAAGCAAAGAAAATGCCCCATAAAAATGAGTTATTTATTCTTCCCATTGCGTCTAGGGTACTGTAAATATTATAAACACTGTTTTTTTATTGAGAATAGTTACAATAGACAGACTCTCACTGAACTACATTATATTACAGTTATGAAAGGCAAGAGATTGTTTAGCTACAGGTCAGGTAATAATATTGTTTCTTTCTTATTATAACTTATTATAACGCATCCATACAATATAACACGACCAAAACAGACTGAGAAAATAATAAATGAGTAAATACAAACAAATTAAAAATAAATAAATATACATAAGTAATCGAAGACCCAAACGCTATAAGCTACACAGAGCAAAGCAATCGGTCGGTGATCGATCATAGAAGACATCACATGGACGTCACTGACCTCCACAGTCTATATCGGTTGTCTAAAATATATGCGAAACGTATGCGAAATAATAACATTAACGTATTGTCATGTCCATCAATTATTGATTGTCTTTTGTATATGTAACTACCATTTTAGCCAAAATATAAACATAATCGGTTCTTGCTTAAAATCTTACAGCGTCCTACCTTCCGCCAAAAACTAAAGAAATTAAATACACAATGATCATGAACCAAAGAGTTCGCTACCTAACATCTCCCCTGTTTTAATGAAAGTCGAGTCCAGGATCTTCATGAGGTAAGTATATTATTTTATTTAGTTGTTTCAATGTTTACGTAAAATGAATATACGATATTTGTTATACCAAGATCCATTCAGTTAGACAAAAAGACTGTTACTTTGTTGTAATACATTTTTACAGCTGACATCTCTCCAATTTCTTATAATCCAATGATTATATACTGCGACACGCGCGCCCTAGGCCTCCCAAACGTCGCACGGCCGAACTAACCGATCACCAAAGAGTACACGGTCACACAGTCGCTCGTTGGTATTCGGTGGCATTCGAGAATATTCGTTTTCCCCGCGCGCCTCAGAGTCGCCTTCGCGTCGTCAACACGCAAGCGCATTGTGTAATTCACAGATTGTGTAATTACCTAAATCTCGTCCTTCCACGTCCCGCGCTTTTCGTAGTAACGGTCGTGCTTACCAAAGTGTTTCTTTCTTTTTTTTTTATATACTCTTTGTGTAAAGTGGTCAGTAGGAGTGATTCCATTATAGTGGCGCTCCAACGGGCACTGATAAATTTATACATATTATTTGTAGTGTTATCACCTTTCTATGCAGTTTCTAGTTCTGATGTCTTGTACAATAGTTGACCTCTGCCTCAGGGTTTAGTAGGGGAGTTAGTAGTAGAGTTTAGTAGGGGGTTTAGTTTGCTCCAATCTATTCGCTCGTAATAATTTCGAGACTTTCGTCGGTGTCACTTGAATCCGATAACGCGTTTAATAATTCCATATCGCTATCTGAACTCATAATTGAAAATTCTAATAATTTTTTGATCCCTACTGCACTGCAATAATCGACCAAAATCGGGCGGTAAAAATTCTTACTACAAAAGGTTGATTTGACAGCTCACTGACGTTCCGAAAATAATATAGGAACGCACCGAACACTCATCGTACGGATCGTTATCGATTGTCCTCCCATCCGTTAGTAAAAGGATTCGGTAATTTCATCTACGAGTAGATGAATATAGGAACGCGTCACCCTTACGACTCGTGGCTATAAGTGCCGTTGGTAGGCAAAAACCGGGCCTTGGTCTATAATGATAGTTGCTTCGTAACCTTTAGTAATGTTTACTTGATTTATTTTTTAAATTTTCAATAATATTAAAATGTGTGTAATGTATTTAATTTCCAGATATGGTTCAAGACCGCACTAAACGAGTTAGTATTGGGACGGACCCTCTGTCTTGATACTTCCAACAATGTGGCGCCATCTCTCGGCAAATGTCACGAGTTGGGCGGTGCACAGTAGTGGAAACACAAGGGATCGGTGTCCTAAAATTGTTGAAATCCATTAAGAATTAACTCTTTTTTAATTAAATACATGCCATGCCATTAAGGTCTTGCGTCCCTGAGAAGCGAGGTGGATGGATGGTCCATTCCATTCAGGTTAATCCTTTAGCCACCAGAGACGGATTTATCCGACAATTATTTTTGTGTCCATTTCGCTCAGAGCCGTATAAATATACGACAAATTCATTTACTTGTAAATGTTTTAGAAAAAGTGTGTGTGTTCCTCAGTTGCTCCGACGCTCAACAGAACTGGAGTTTACTCCTCAAGAAAGATTAAGTATAAAAAAAAAAATTAAATAAATATAATTTAAAATATTAATAAATTTAATAAATATAATTAAAACATATTATTATAATATATTATTTGTATTATATTATATTAATATGTATTGAATAGATTCTTAAGGAGTAAACTCCAAAAAAATTACGAGTCAAGCTCCTACAAAACCAAGCGGTTAAAGGTTTAAACAACATATTTTCACCTGTCCAGCAATAAAAGTTGGCAAAACAGAACATGTACGAGTAACTAACTACAAAAGTTAGAATTCAAAACAAGAAAGTTGGCGAGTACGTCAACGCTCAGCTTTTGGTGTCTAAAAACTCGCAGAAAAATCGATTTCTGATGCGAGCGTGATTTAACTCACAGGAATAAAATTTTGATTTTATTAGTATGATAATTACTATTTAACACGATTAATATTATTATTATTTTATTTAACACGAGAGCAAATTTTTTATGTCTCGTACCTTTAAATCACTCAGTGCGCTCAGTAGTTTAATCACTCGCTACGCTCGTGATTGAATTCTAGACTGCTTCGTTGGTTCGTGATTTAAAGTCGGCAGTCGCAGCAAAAAACAATTTTACTCTCTAGTTAAACAATGATGACAAATACTGTTTTTAACCAATATCGGCTGACATAATAACGATGTTTTTTTTTTGTTTGTTTATAATACAGGCGATGAGTCCAATATACAACACGGCTGCCGGGATGTGTCTGGGAGTGGAGTGAGCTCACCGCGGCGAGCCTCTGCTTTTGGTCATTTGCGACAACCAACGACTAATCAGTGGGACTTTGTTAGATCTTAGATCTTATAATAGTCAAATAGTAACTATATTCAATTGTACTCGGTAACAGAATAATAACAACAGGTTGTTGTTGTCCTGTAAGAAGCTTGTGTGTGGAAGTCGAGTGTGAACTTTAGTGTGTTCCATAATTCGAAGGAGTAATTTGACAGGTCCTAATGTCAAATTTTAAATTAATGTTACCAGTTTTGTCCGTAGTGATGTACTAATATCGGTGTTACTTAAATAGTTACATTTTACGGTAAAAATATCACAAAATTATTGTCACAATTTGATGTCAAAATTATAATAATCGAAAAGAATTGCGACTTATAGAAAGGACTGCAAAAAATTAAATTTTAACAATTAAATAATACCTAATTAATATTAATTCCAAACTAGTTAATGTTCTTGTGGTATAGGTAAATGTTTGTTACCTTCTTTGGATATCGGATGCAGTCACACAATAAAACTCAACCATCAATTACCATGTAGCTATATCCCAATATACAATTATAATTTACAAGGTTTCTATAAACACAAATTAATTTATTTACACGGCTTGCTCACATATATGATAAAGCTTTTTATTATAGAATTCACCACGCACCATTTATTTTCGCTGTCTGTTAGAAGTCAAAATCTTCTAGCGCGTTCCACGCAGGCGTTGAAAAAGGTTGGTTTTGTATGGTGTATGGCCCAAGTTGAAATGCAATGCGTTTGGGTGGTGGTCCAAGTTGGACACCACATATTCCCCCCGGCCAGACCATGACTATGGTCGATAGTAGTCCGGAAATCTGATCCGACGACCACTGCGCGATCTCTTCTCATCAGGCACAACGTTAGGTACTTGACTTGAAGAGGGCTCATCGGGCAGCTCGCATCTGTCTTCGTTGAGGGGTGTCGCCTCTCTCATCAAAAATGCTGGTTTCAGCCTGTCGACGGAGATGTTCTGAATCTTGCCGCGGACATCGACAGTAAAGAATTTAGGCTGCCTCTTTAATATCTTATAAGGTCCAGCGTATGGCGGTTCTAGAGAACGTCTGACATGGTCTTGACGAACGAAGACATGTGTAGATGTATGCAGATCTTGGGGAATGTAGAAGGGTGAATTGCTGTGCCATGTGGTAGGTCGTGGAGTTAGTTTCGCCATGTAGGAGCGAAGCCGGTTGGCGTACTCGGTGACGTCTCTAACGTTGCAGTCGTCACTGGGTGTGAAGAATTGACCCGGTAAGCGCAGGGGTTCGCCATAAACGAGTTCAGCTGGAGACGACTGTAGATCTTCTTTCCAGGAACTACGCATTCCCAGAAGTACTAAGGGCAAAGATTCAACCCAGCTGGCTGTGTTGTGGCACATAATGGCAGACTTGAGTTGGCGATGCATCCTCTCGACGATGCCGTTCGCCGCAGGATGGTATGCCGTGGTGCGAAAGTGGCACGCACCAATCAAGGCAGTGAGGGCCTTGAAGAGACTGCTCTCGAACTGTCGACCACGGTCCGTAGTCACTCGAGCAGGACAACCGTACCTGGCTATCCAGCCAGAGACGAGGGCAGTTGCACAGGATTCCGCTGTTATCTCCTTCAACGGAAACGCCTCAGGCCAACGAGTAAATCTGTCGATGACTGTAAGGCAATATCTGAAATCATAAGACACAGGTAAGGGTCCTATGATGTCGAGGTGTATATGGGAGAACCTCGAGGAAGGAGTTTGGAAACAGGAAAGAGGTGATTTAGTGTGGCGGAAAATCTTGCTTTTCTGGCACTGTAGGCATTCTCTTGTCCATTCTCTGCAGTCCTTTTTTATTCCTGGCCATACGAATCTCTGCGTGACCAGTCGCACAGTTGCAGATGCTCCGGGATGATGCAGGCCATGAATCATGTGGAAAACTTGTTTACGTAGATGAGGAGTGATATACGGTCGAGGAGTTTGTACAGAGGTATCACAGTAGACAGGTAAGTTATTCTCCATATATTTCCTTTTTTTCAGTTTCAAGGCTGAACCGTTTAGCAGGAGGTCTTGCAGTTCAGGGTCTGATTCCTGATAACGTGCAAGTTCCTCGTAATCAATGGCAGTTGCAATCTCTTCCACTCGTGACAGTGCGTCAGCTACGACGTTTTCTTTGCCAGGCAAATATCTAATGTCAGTTGTAAATTGTGCAATAAAGTCTAGGTATCTAAATTGACGTGGAGTACATGTACTCTTGTTCGTAGAAAAAGCAAAAGTCAGCGGTTTATGATCAGTGAACACGACGAACGTTCTTGCCTCCACCATGTATCGGAAGTACTTAACTGCTTCATAAATTGCTAATAGTTCACGGTCGTAAGGACTATATTTCTTCTGTGAGGTGGAAAGCTTACGCGAGAAGAACGCTAAAGGTTTCCAGTCTTGATCGGATTAGCAACGTTGTTGCAGTACAGCACCTATAGCAGCGTCTGAAGCGTCCGTGATCAACGCTAATTCTGCAGACGGATCCGGATGGTTGAGAAGGGTAGCTTCTGACAACGATACTTTACAGTCTTCGAATGCACGTATCAGTTCCGGAGTCATTTTGATAGGCTGTGATCCTTTGACTTTGGGTCCGGCAAGCAAGGCATTAAGAGGAGCTTGAACTTGTGCAGCGTTTGGCACATATCGGCAATAAAAGTTAAGCATCCCTAAAAAACGTCGAAGTTCCTTTACAGTTTTGGGAATGGGGTACTCCTGTATAGCCTGAACTTTGGTATTCAGAGGCTTGATACCAGCTGTCGACACGGAATATCCGAGGAAAGTCACTTCTGATAGACCAAATTTGCACTTGGCTGTGTTGATCAGAATGCCGTATTTTTTAAGTCTCTCGAATAATTGATGCAGATGTTCTTTATGCTTCTCTGGAGACTGCGAAAACACAATTATATCGTCAATATAGCCGTAACAGAATTCGAGACCACCCAAGACTTCGTCAATGAACCTCTGGTAAGTTAGCGCAGCATATAGGGAAATTGGAACAATCCGAATGGTGTCGTGATTGCGGTCTTGGGTATATCCTCAGGGTTGACGGGAATCTGGTTATATGCCTTCACAAGATCAACTGTGGAGAAGATTGTAGCTCCAGCAAGCTCGTAGGTAAAATCCTGTATATGTCGGATAGGATACCGATCAGGAATTGTTCTGGAGTTTAGTGCTCGATAGTCACCACAAGGTCTCCAACGGTTGTCTTTCTTCTTGACCATATGTAGTGCAGAGGACCATTGACTCTCTGAACGTCTAGCAGTTCCAATCTCAAGCATGTCTTCAAATTCCTTCTTGGCTGCTTGGAATCGAATTGGGTCGAGACGTCTTGGCTTGGAATAAACTGGAGGACCTTGCGTTGTGCGGATGTGATGAAGAGTGTTGTGCTTCACTGTAGACTGCAAACCTGCTGGTCTCATAATTTCGGGATAACTGCGCAAAATATCGTGAAACTCTGATTCTCCCGAAACTACTTTGACAGAGGAGATACCATCTGAAGATTTGGACAGTTGGGCGTTTGCAGTTAGCGACGTAATACTGTCGATCAGGCGCTGATGTTTACAGTCCACTAGTAATCCATAGTAACTCAAGAGATCCACTCCAATGATGGGTTTTGAAACGTCAGCGATTATGAAATTCCAAACAAAATCTCTTCTCAGTCCTAGATTTAGATGAAGACGGATTGGTCCATAGGTGTGTATCACTGTACCATTAGCAGCTACCAACTCGTAAGATGTTTTGGTATAGGGCGTCTTGACTGCTGCTCGCGGAAAAACACACAAGTCGGAACCAGTGTCCACCAGGAACTGCATTTTTGAGGCGCGATCAGTCATATATAGACGGCCTGTAGTAGATGATGGGCAGTCGTTGGCCGCTACTTCCGACTGCCCTTCGAGTTTACCGACTCGAAGCTGCATGGTTGCTTGCCTTTTCTAGCCTTGTCAGCGTATGTGTAATGGTAATAACAATGTGGATGGTTCGGTGGTGGCTGTCGTGGTCGGGAGCGACTTCGTGAGCGAGTTCGGAACATATCCGTATTCCAGCGGTAAGTGGTGTGACTGTGGTCTCTTCCGTTTAGTCTGGCAGTAAGAGCTGAGACTTGTTTTGTTAGCTCTGCGACCTGTGCTACAAGATCATCTTCTGCTGATGCAATTTTTAATTTATTGGATATCGGATGCAGTCACACAATAAAACTCAACCATCAATTACCATGTAGCTATATTCCAATATACAATTATAATTTACAAGGTTTCTATAAACACAAATTAATTTATTTACACGGCTTGCTCACATATATGATAAAGCTTTTTGTTATAGAATTCACCACGCACCATTTATTTTCGCTGTCTGTTAGAAGTTCCCCTATATATTATAATACTCTTTGGTTAGAAGTCAAAATCTTCTAGCGCGTTCCACGCAGGCGTTGAAAAAGGTTGGTTTTGTATGGTGTATGGCCCAAGTTGAAATGCAATGCGTTAGGGTGGTGGTCCAAGTTGGACACCACATTCTAAAAGCATTGCTTACGGTTTTATAAAACCGCAAGTTTTTTAATAAGTTTGATTAGGTGACCACTATTTCTGTATGGTAAAAAACCTGCAACAAAGGAAAGGAAATGTTAAATTACTCTTTCGAATTAGTATAGTTTGTAATTAAACGCGATTCATTAACATTATACAACGACACCTGTTGTTTCCAATTGTACTACATCACTTGTGATGTATTTATGTCGCCGATTATGTCGAACAGATGGCGTCGTGCCGACAGGTTATATCGCGCTATCGTTTCGTTTTTCCATTTGGTAGGCGTGGGCACCGGTTGTTTAACTCGGCACGTTACGCGTCATCACAATTCACTTTTTTGGTGAAGTAAACGGAACATCACAATGTTACGCTTACAAAAAAACTATTTAAAAACAACGTTGTAGTGGTCTAGCTAGGAGCTACTAGGCTAGCGCTAGGCCAGGCTAGGCTTACTTTACTACTAGTTTACTAGTAGAGCTAGTCTTAAGTCTAGTTCAAGGAACATATAGGGCTAGGCTTTATAAAACCGCAATTTTTCTTAATAAGTTTGATTAAGTGACATCACTATTTTTGTATGGTCAAAAACCTGCAACCCAGGAAATGTCAAATTAAAACGCAGTATAGTTGTTAAAATATTCATGTTTTGAATCTCATTTGTTGAAGTTTGTTAGGCTACGCTACTAAAAAAAATATGTTAATATTGTGAAATTGATCTTAATGAGCTTTTTTCTTAGTAGAAAATAAGAAGAAATTGTATAAGCAATGTTATGTATATATTTCAATTTAAAAAGAGTTTTTTATCAATTGTAAAATAACAATCGATTATTATTTACATACAGACTGTAGGTACTGACTTTAATTTGAATTCGATCTTGATGTATTTTATTAGTGAAATTTTAATTCGTAGCAAATTTATTGGATTTCTAATATTTAGTGCCAAAATAAAGTAATATTATATATAAACTGTATATAATTTTAAAAAGTTGTTCAGTATCATATTGGTTGTTTTAATATATAAATTTAGTAAATAAATTATGTGACAATATTATAATTACCATTTTGTAATGTGATTAATAATAAATTATATTTTTTATTTATTTTTTATTAGCGAGTGCGAGATACCAGACATAATATTACTTATTTCATAGTAATTTTTTTTTTCTACTTGGAATTTTGTGTATTCAAATTGTTGATAAAGGAAAAAGTTGGGAAATATATATAATCCTAGAGCCTGGTCTCACCTAAGTTGATAAGTTTAAGTGAAGCTAATGAATAATTTTTTATTCAACTCTTCTCTCAATATACAAATTCGTCTCGACGTATAAATAATTCAGTTTATTCTAAACTAGCTCTTGCCTACGGTTACGCCCTCGTGTGCAGCTAACCAGTAGCCTATGTTCCATCCCTTGTTTCCTAGAACCATCGAAAAGCGATGGTTATTGTAGCCAGACAGGCTGCTCAGTTTAATAACTGCGAAATGCATTGTGCCCTGCATTTAAGACTAATATTAATTGTAAAAGAACGGTGAATTCTTTTCTTATTATAAGTAAGTACGTATTACTGGCACATGTGCTCTGTCTCAGGAGTCTCAAGTTCGATACCCGTCAGGGCCAATTTTGTAAATGAGCTTATAAAGCTGGATCTGGCAAGTAGTGGTAGGGCACACCGAGTTTCGCAATCCCATGGGCAGCCCGTCTGGCGGCAGTAACCACCTCCTCACAGAAGACCACAGTGAAATTATTATATTGTGAGCTGTTGTGTTTCGATGTGTAAGTAAGGGACGCCAGAGCCAATTTCCTGATCTCTTATCCTTAATCCTACTGTGCCGTTACTTGTGTCGTGGGTGACGGTAGCCACCTACCATCCTTTACTACCTTACCGTCAGTCACCCTGTCTGATGACCTTCACATGAAAAAAGTGAGGTCACATTATAGGACCTACTCTCTTACCTCTAAAAGTAGGTAAATCTCAATAAACAATAAAATGGTCTGTCTAATTTTATATTTAAAATGTAATTGTTGGAATATGAGGGAAGAAGATATATTTAATGTATAAAGAAAAATAATACTCGTATGTGTTGCTACGAACATGTTTTTTATTGAAGTCACTTAATATTTTATTTTAAAGAACAATGAAATATAAAAGAGTATGTATATAAGTACATAAAAAAGGTTAACTATTCAATTAGTACTATTTACAACAATAATAATATACAATTTGTGTTAATATAAAGAAAACCACGAAATAAATGTACATATTTTATTGTGAACTTCCGTTTTTGTAAGTTTAATAAAGATAATTGAAATAGAAACGTTTTTTTTATTAAATTTTTCCTAAATATGTATTATCTTGCATTGCTGAGTGTGTTAGACTAAGTAACAGGCGACCACCATTTCGGCGCTCGACTGATATGATGGCAAAGTGGCATAGAAAAAGACAGATTTCACTTTGTTAAAACCAGCTTTTGAAAATACCAGCTAATGAAGAATAATTGTTCTATTTTTAATGGCCTCCCGCTCCCCTATACTGCGTCTCACCTTGGAAGTCAGGATCTGTATAGGGGACCCAGCTTTCTCCATCGTTGACGATTTGCGGGTTTCACTCCCCTGTCTTCCCCTGTTGGGATACGGATACCAATCATTTTTCTATAAAACTTTTGAATTTCGTTAATTTACTACAAAATAAGTGAAATTACAGGATTAAAATAAAGCCAATCAAATTAACTTCAAGTGAATTTGCAATTGGTCGAGATTGTTGTCTACCTTTATTTCACAAATAAATAAATAGTATTATTAATGCTATATCCGTGTAGCAAGTTTAAAGGTCTTGCTACGCGAATTGACTCGGTTAAAATTTGGTTAAAATGCAGTAAAATGAAAATGAATATTACAACTTACGTCAGATTAAATTCGAAATTTTAGGGTCAAAATTAAGGTAATAGAATCAAGATAGTAAAGGGACTTTTTCAAACATAGGTAGGTGGCTGTATACTGGCCTTGTCGGTTAAAATAAAGGCTGTAAAAGGGCCTAGTCTTAAATAAAATATAATTTTACAACCTACAAAATATGGAACCTATCGTTATAAATATAGGCGCAACATATGCGAATTTGTAAAAGTTAAAATTACAATTGATTTCAACTTTAACTTAAGTCAAAATTTAATTCAAACTATATTACAGAAAATATTTGTCAGATAATAACACAAAATTCATTGAACAGAATAAGTTTTGATTAATCAACTCTTTAGTTACTGGAGTAATCTAAAAATAAAAAAATCCAGATACCGTCAATTTAAATAGTTTGCCTCAAAACTTATACAGTCTATAAAACTTCCACTAAAAATCCAAAAGTTTATATAAAGAGATATAACTCCTCGCTGAGGCGAATGAAGTAGGTAGCGTGTCTTCCTCCGCTCCCGTTCTGTAGATCTCTTTGAGGCAATAGAGGCAATAGAGGTCTTAAAAAAAAACAAGAATTTATTCTTTTTATATAATATTTTTATTAGTTTTTATTATTTTTGTAATGTGATTTATTTATTCACTCACAAGCACTACAAACTACTTAAAAATAAAACAAAATCAACAAATAACTATAATAAAGTCAACAAATATCTAACAATTCAACAGATATGTTCGAAAACAGGAATAACACAAGAGCGCATGTACACGGAAGCGTAGTTAACAGCACACTGGTCAGTTGGGATCAGTGTTGCCAACTTTATTTTCCAAGGGATCTTACAGTACATTTAAAAAAAAAAGTCGTATTTCGCCTAGAATTCTAGAAAAAAAACCCCAAGTGCGTATTTACAATAAAACCCGCACACGTAAATGATAGAACACAAGTTAAATCGTAATAAAATTCTTGAATGAATTTTGAACTTAACAGAAAAGCAAACTTAATTTATAAAAGATCTTATAAATACGATTTAAATCATACGGTTGGCAACACTGGCAGGGTATCAAAAGTGCTCTTATTGCATGAAGCGTAATTTTTTTTTATTTTTTAACATTTTTTATTTACACTTATAGTTTAATTATATTTTAGTTTTATTTATATATTTTTTATCTAATTTTATTAGGTACTATGATGACTCGGATCATGTGAAGTTTGCAGCAAGTGCGATCCTATTCTTATTTGACACGTATAGTAAAAAGGTGTGGATCGTTTCCGAAGTTGAGTAAGATTTTTTTTTACTTATAAGGCTGGAAGTATACCAGTTCCAGAGAAACGATGCACGCATTAGATGCGCCTCGCCGACAGGAATCTTTTTATGTATGGCATTTCACTTAGCAAACACTACAGAAATAAAATTTAATTTCTTTTTCACAATTTATTTGAGGCTAATACAGTAATAATTTTTTTTTTTTCAAAATTTATATGAGGCTAATACAATATGAGGCTTAATAGGCATGCATTAATACAATTTACACTTGAAGCGGCTTGCTGTTCCGAAAGGTTGACGGTTAATTTTGCTTGTTACTTCACTATACATAAAAGTTTAGAACAAAACAATAAATCGGCTTCGTTGGTTTCGGCGGTGAGTTCGTCGGTGTATTCGGCGGTGGGGGCGGCGGTGGGGTCGACAGTGGGCTCGACAGTGGGGTCCACGGTGGGCTCGACAGTGGGGTCGCCGGTGGGCTCGACAGTGGGGTCGCCGGTGGGGTCGACAGTGGGGTCGACGGTGGGGTCCACGGTTGGGTCGACAGTGGGGTCGACGGTAGATACCACCGTGGGGTCGACGGTGAGGTCAACGGTGGGGTCGACAGTGGGGTCGACGGTGAGTAGGTCTCGGAGTCTTCTTCCTCCCTATTAAAAAAAAATATTATTACATAGAGTCAGCACTGGAAAGACAGTACAAAAAAGTGGATTTATATGATAATAAAAATAGTTAATGTGTGTCTTCTACTTTAGTTAATGGGTAAGGCCGTCGAATTGGCCTCATATAACAAAAGTACCTAACTTAAAATGTTATGTCACCGGGTAACTAAAAAGTAACATAAATGTTTCTAAGGGCATATCTACCGTGGGGAAACATTCATTAGTTTTTTGAAAAATTAATACATTCTCATAACTACACTTATTTTATTTTATTTCTAAATAAAATTCAAGAAATATATTCACGTAAAAAATATGTATATATTATGTTGATATATGGGTGAAAAGAGAAAGTAATTTTTCAGATATTTGAAAACGTAAAATACCTCTGATTTTGACCCATATATGTATGTATGTATAAGTGTATGTTTGTGTGTGTGTGTGTATGTGTTTGTGTGTATGTTTGTATATCGACGGTCCCTACGTACATAAAGACATGCATAATTGTCTTTAGATTACCATTAGAAAGTTCCTAAAGCTAATAAAATATTCTAGAAAATTTTTTTTTTATAATTACTTATACATATAATTATTTCTAGAGCGGTTTGAACATAAATTACGCTCTCCTGTAAACCCCGGTTTTAGACATGTCTTTATGTACGTAGGGACCGTCGATATGTATGTTATGCTATTTTTGTGGTTCGGTTTGGTTTTTGGTTCATTTGGTTCTCTTGTATTTCGGTATTAGTTTGACTGTAGTTTCAAACAGTTTTAAATTCAAAGAGTTTCACTGCAGATTATTGTAATTGTTTTTGCCATTATGAGCTATAAAATAATGTGATATTTATTTTCTAAAGGTTAATCTATATAAATAAAATCGGAGTGTCTGTCTGTGATTTGCGAAAAACTGCCTCAAACTAAGCTTAGAGAGTCATTTGCATGCTGTTAAAACGTAAATAACTTTTTTTTAGAATTTTTGTCTGTCTGTCTGTCTGTCTGTCTGTCTGTCTGTCTGTCTGTCTGTCTGTCTGTCTGTCTGTCTGTCTGTCCGGGGTAATCTCAGAAACGGCTGAAGCGATTTCGATGAAACTTTGCAGACATGAAGAGGGGGTCGTCAGGAGTAACATAGGCTACTTTTTGTTTATGTAAATTGCGGTACATACACCAAAATAATATTTTTTACAATTTTTGTCTGTCTGTCTGTTTGTTCCGGCTAATCTCTGAAATAGCTGGACCGATTTTGACGGGACTTTTATTGGCAGGTAGCTGATGTAATAAGGAGTAACTTAGGCTACGTTTATTTTAGACTAGCGACTCGTTCCCGGCTTCGCCCGGGTGCATTCGTGTACATAGACTTTTCGAGTTTAATGAGAATGATGCTTATGCATTAAGATAGCCTCACTCTACTTCCTTCGAAATAAATATAACAAATCACCCATCAGGTTCTGAAATTTCAAAAAATCTTATTAAATTATATCTGAAAAAGTGAAGAAAGTTTTCATATATGCGAGAATTTCCTAGAAACTTCTGGAATTTTCTAGAAATTCCTGATATTTCGAGAAACTTCTAGAATTTTCTAAAAACTTCTAGAATTTTCTATAAACATCTAGAATTTTCTAGAATGTTAGCGAAAAAAAATCCGTTTCTATTAATCTATATAAATAAAATCAGAGTGTCTGTCTGTGATTTGCGAAAAACTGCCTCAAACTAAGCTTTGAGTCATTCGCATGCTGTTAAAACGTAAATAACTTTTTTTAGAATTGTTTGTCTGTCTGTCTGTCTGTCCGGGGTAATCTCAGAAACGGCTGAAGCGATTTCGATGAAACTTTGCAGACATGAAGAGGGGGTCGTCAGGAGTAACATAGGCTACTTTTTGTTTATGTAAATTTTATAGAAAATTCTAGAAGTTTTTAGAAAATTCTAGAAGTTTCTCGAAAATTTCAGAAGTTTCTAGAAAATTCTCGCATATATGAAAACTTTCTTCACTTTTTCAGATAATTTAATAAGATTTTTTGAAATTACGGAACATCGTCAAAATTTTTAGAAATTTAAAAATTTGTTAAACCTGATGGGTGATTTATTATATTTATTTCGAAGGAAGTAGAGTAAGGCTATCTTAATGCATAAGCATCATTCTCATTAAACTCGAAAAGTCTATGTACACGTGTTAAAAAAGGTGTTCTAGAATTTGCTCGCACAGATTGTTTGTTTGCTTCCATTATTCGCCCTTCCTTTAGTTTCCAGAGGGTTCTCCAAGCGTCATCTATATAAATAAAATCAGAGTGTCTGTCTGTGATTTGCGAAAAACTGCCTCAAACTAAGCTTAGAGAGTCATTCGCATGCTGTTAAAACGTAAATAACTTTTTTTAGAATTTTTGTCTGTCTGTCTGTCTGTCTGTCCGGGGTAATCTCAGAAACGGCTGAAGCGATTTCGATGAAACTTTGCAGACATGAAGAGGGGGTCGTCAGGAGTAACATAGGCTACTTTTTGTTTATGTAAATTGCGGTACATACACCAAAATAACATTTTTTACAATTTTTGTCTGTCTGTCTGTTTGTTCCGGCTAATCTCTGAAATAGCTGGACCGATTTTGACGGGACTTTTATTGGCAGGTAGCTGATGTAATAAGGAGTAACTTAGGCTACGTTTATTTTAGAAAAAATACACCCTGGACGAAGCCGGGAGCGGGCCGCTAAATGTATTGCTAAGCGCAAAACTCGAGAACGGGTGGACCGATTTTAATTCTGTCTTCACTCATGGACAGAGGGATAATCAGGGAAGGTTTTTACGTTAAAAAAAATGCACCTCGGGCGAAGCCGGGAGCGGACCGCTAGTATCTTAATATAACTCATTGTTCAGAACTTCAGAGGGTATTTCTTTCTTCCATAATTTGTAATACCTAATGTATATATGAGTAAGTTATATTCATTTTATTTATTTAAAATTACCCTCACATTTGTAAAATCAAAAATGTGTACTTAAAATGCGTGTAAAATAGAATGGATTGTTGTAATAAGTGGAAATATTGTCACTAGAAGAAACTAGCGTCTAAGATACAGGCTCGGTCTAGTCTAGACGCTAGTACCTACTCAACCTGTTTACAGATTTGTTAATTAATAAATAAAAATTATTATCTTTTATCACAACTCAGTTTCATTTTCAAAGCTTTATTTTATCTATGAAAATAATAATTATAATAATAACTAATCAAACTAAAAATCGAATTCCGTCTCTTTAAGACGTAAAAAAGATAGTGATGCAAAATAAGTACAAAAATTGACTTTATAACTTTTTGGATTTTAGACAAATAAGGAACCAACGGTCTGGCGAACTGTAACGACCTTTTTTTATGAATATTTTTTCCATATTTTTTTGTAAAATTAATGTATAAGACACATAAAAGTACAATATTTTACTATTAGATCAATACAATATAAAAATTTAAGTCTGGCACCCCGAATCTTGACATAAATTTTCTATATAAGGTATAAGAAAAAATTAAACGTCAAAATTTTTTTTTTTTATCCCTCCTATGAATAGAATTGGTCTGGCATATTAATACTTGACCAAAGTTCTGCCAGACAACGATTAAAAGGTGTTTTATTGGCCAAAAAAAAAATAGGTCAAGTCACAGGTCGCCAGACCGTTGGTTTATTATTTGTCTAATATCCAAAAAGTTATAACGTCCATTTTTGTACTCACCACCCTTTTACGGTCGTCGGTTGGACTATGTAAAGGAAATATTGTTGTTTGATAAAATAATAATTGTAGAAAAATATCCTGTTCTGTATATTCACGTTTTTTTTCCAGTTCCTGGACGTAAAGTCATTCATCAAATTATAATTTTTTGGCGGCCTCACCCTAATTAAGCAAAGTTAAAATAGTTGTGTAAATTATCATTGCAATTAATGAAATTTCACTTACAACCAGGCAGGATAGCAGCAACTGCAACACCATAGCCATAGTCGATATACACCGCCAAAATCCCGACGTTTCGGCAATAGAGATCTGTTAATTTAAAATTTATTTTAAAGACCAATATACATATCTTATTAACTAGTCCAATGACATGACGAGAAACCAATGAGGTCATTGGTTAACAAATGCTAGTATTGAACAACAATATTAATAATCAAATAATCCTATTCCCCACTGCTGGACATACGCCTCACCCATGAGACTTATCAGATGCCTAGTCGGCTATTTGCCGGCTATTGCTATTTGCCCTGCGTACGCCTACTGACGTGGAAATTTATTACAAGGCCCACGTTTGAAACACTAAGCGAGCACTTCTCTGCACGAGAAGATATCTCGGAGCTTCCCAAACACTGCCTATCCGAACCTTGCCGAATGATTGACGACATATTACAAAATGAAAAGAGTAATGTGAGTACGAACCTTGCCTCGGAATCCATGACTCTGTAAGAAAATCAAAAAGAAAATGTAATTTAACCTCACACAAACACAGCATTCGTTAAGTAGGTATAATTATAAAAAAGAAAGTTAATAAATGTGAGAAATTAATCTAGAAAACACTTTTTTACAATAAAACATTGAATAACATATTTAAAATCTCACTGTGAATTTAACACTAGAGCCTACGTCATATTTTCATAGTGTTCATTCTTTTGTGCAATGTCCAATTAATATGAATCGTTCTTTATTCGATCAACAAGGTAGGTACTAGGTACTAGGTAAACCTACGTAACGAGGTGACCATCGCTAAGTTAGTTTTTGACAATGTTTAAGATCGAAAGTAACTTAAAATTTCTTAATTAATTCTCATACTACACCTACGCAACAGGAACATAGTAAGATTTTAGGAATGGAGTCGCTAATAACATATATATTTTTTAAATGTCTGTAAATTTTAATTTATTTTTAGTTAAAAGTGATAAAATTCGGATATAGAGAATGGCTCAAACTTCAAGTTCATGCCTAATCTCCACAATGCCTAAACCATAAATAAATCAAACATTAGGCGCTTAACTTCCCTCATGCTGAGACAGAACAGGATGTCTTAACACATTTGGCCCGAGAGATGGTAGACATTTGCGGGTAGGTATTTGAGGCGAGCTGAAAAATTGTCCTTCTATAATACTCTTTACTCTTGTATAATACTTGCTCAATGATTTCAATAATATTTTCAAACTACTCAACCTAATCCATACTAAATTTTATTATTATTTTTCTTTGTAAATAATACGTCTTATAGCTCACAACCACCAATGTCTACATTCAAATAGCAGAAAAATCCTAACATCATCTGAATGCGAGACTATCGAGGTTGTAAATAAACACACGTATCTTGGACTAGTCATAGACAATCGACTTAACTGGTTAGAACACATTAATCACGTATGTGATAAACTAAGAGCAATACTGGGTAAATTCTCTGTAATAAAAACACAAAGCCTCTTACAAATTATGTACTGTTATTACTGTAAAAGTCATTGGCAGAACCAATAGTATGTTATGGACTATCTAGCTACAGAAGAACATTCAAAAGCAACTTGGACAAAAAAATTTCACTTCAATTGCGTATTCTAAAAGAGATTTTTCCTTAAAACTTAAAAAAAAAAAACTGTTAAAAAGATTATCGCAAATTATTTGTATTGTGTAAAATTCTACCCATAGAAGAACAAAAACAATTATACAATTAAAAGAACAATATTTCAATGAAAACGTAAAAATTCCAAATATAAATTATTCAAACCGATTGCTTGATGAATCAAAACTTAATTTACCCAACTATAACAACCTTCATTGAAAAAGACGTCTTGCTTATGTCATACCGAACCTAATTAATCAACTACCTAAAACATTAAAAAGTGAAATAACACACAAAAACATCACATATATGTATATATATCTGAAAGTATATATTTTAAATAATTCTCCAATATGAACATGGTGTGCGGTAGAACTCTAATGAGTTTGTGTTTACACCTTTGTTAAACCAAATGTGACATTATTCTAAAAAAGACAGATAATTTTGGTGGGCGATCAGAATATTGATTTAGCCACACTACTTCCCAGCCAGGATTTATTATTATATACTTGTCATTTGTACGCAGTATTTTGGAATTTGGAAGTATAATATGGAACCTATATTCACTGACTATAAAACAAGTGCTTCAAGACACAAACTGCATTCTTTAAAGGATAGACGAACTTACATTGAGAAATAATAAATAATCACATCGATTCTTCTTCACTTTTAGAATGTATTCACTTCAACGTACCAAAACTCAGGACATGGTCAAAAGATACATTTCACATTCCCTATTGTAGAACTAATCATTCTAAAAATTCATTCCTTCATCGTTCCAAGTATCACTACAATAAAGTTCTGAACGATATTGACATATTGTCCAATAGTTTCAATTCTTACAAAAAGAAAATATCTTTTAATAGATAAATGTAAATATATAGTTTTTATGATTCTTTAGGCCTATTTGTATATAATCTATAATATATTTTCTTTAAATTTATGGCTGTATGTAAGTAAATAAATAAATAAAAACAAATTATTATAAGTTCCATTATTGATTGTGAGTCTAGCAAATTAAAAAGATGTGGACTGCCTGATTATTTTCAAAGAAAAAAATTAATAAAATTTAGTATAGATTAGAGGTTTGGTAGTTTGAAAGTATTACGAGTACATTTTAATTATTGAAATTATCGAGCAGGTAGCTATTATTGAAGTTATATAAGAAGAAGAAGAAAAAACAAGTTTTCTGCTTGCCTCAATACCTACCCGCAAATGTCTATCATCTGTCGGAATAATATACAAAACTCCTGTATCTAAAATCTAACTAAAATAACTCTTTATTTTGCAGCAAAATATAAAATGATATTAATACGATATTTACAAACACTATGGAAAATGTATCGCGAAGCAATGTTTCGTAAAATAAATATGATTCAGTTTCTCACCCCAGTAATAAAATTTTGTTATTTTTAAAAACATCATTACCTTAAGCTGAGGCGAAATTTCCACCAAATTGGGACTTGATGTTAAGTTTTAAGCATTATTTTCACTGTATAAATATTTTATCGTATAGATAAAGAATATATTTCTGAAGGATAACTAAATATTTCCACTAATATCAGGTAGGTATAGGAGGAATACACAAAAATATATGAAAGCATATAAAAGTTATGGCAAATAGAATAGAAATAATTATTAAACTGTTAGCACTTACCGGATTTAAACCTTTCGTGAAAACACTAAACTCTACGAACTCACTTAACACACTGAACTCTACGAACGATCAAACAGAAATGTGTTGTGTTGGTCCGAATTTGTCGGAGGACTGATGTTGAATGAAATAAAAGTGCTTAACGTGGTGACGTTGCAACGTCACCACCACGTTGTCGTATGATAGGACGGTCTGCGCATGCTCCGACACGCGCGAACCAATGGCGTGGCTCCGTTCAAATTGTTCAGTGTTCATCCTCCGATTTTATTTTTTGATAAAAAAGGTAAACAAACAATTCACGACATAGAATTTTCCAGTTTTAAACTTAATTACACATTCATATATACACGAATTCATTTATATTTACTAAACATAATCAGCCTTACCTATAAACGTTACTTAAATTTTAAGTAATACTTAGGAACCACTTAAGAAAATTTTTTACTTATAAACGTTGCTTAACTTTAATTTGTTGCTTAGCAATGTCTTAATGAACTGTCAAACACTACTTAAGAAGATAAGTAGTGATTAGTTAATACGATGCTAAGAAGATGATTAGTCGATTTTTATAAGTAAGACAGAATATTCTTTACGAAATGTATCAAAAATTATTGCATAATTTCAGAGGAAAATGCAAAAAAACTCGAGATTTTCGTCACAGAGATTTTGTCTATGGTTTTAGAGACAGGACATGTACACGACCTAAGTCATTTGGAGTCACATGAGGTTTTGATTCGTACATAAATTATCAAGTTCACAATCTTATATACATTTTTAAAGTTTTAGTTTATCATAATTCATAACCGTAGACGAAAACACTTTATGAAATTATTTTTGATTAAATGGCATTAATTAAATAGATTACTTAAAATTACCACTGAACTAATAATTAGTATTTTATTTATTATTCTTATTAATAATATTTTATTCGGTTTTGTACAAATCCCATCTCTAAAACCCTAGCCCTGGCGACGTCATATTATCAAACAAATAAAATCGGAGAATTATACATATGTAGTTGAAATTGTAGTTCTGATGTATCGGTGAGTGAATAAAAGTATTGGGACTCAACATAAAGTGGTTTAATTAGTGTACCCGAAGTAGAGGATGCTAACATTAGGTAAGTGCAGGCAGGAAAATTATTTAGTATCTAATAATAGTGGGTAGTTGTTGCGGTTGTTAATTTTTTTTTTCATATAAAAAGTCTAGTATATTTCCGCTGTTTTCCATCTTAACAGTAACTCTTTTTCGATTTTTGAATATTAAAAGCCATATTTTTATGTATAAAAATTTCAAATTTTCTTTCTATTCTCTACTACCATTAATAATAAATTAAACAAAAAGAAATAGTTTGACATAAAAATAAGAAAATACTTTCTTTTTGTTCCAAATGTTTATCTTGCCTTCGTGCGTCGATAGTAAAAGGTTGATTTTAAACTCAAATGTGTTGGACGCAAAGTCACATTTTCTTAAAATGACAGACTGAGTTTATTCTGTACGCATATGTCACTTATTTCATAGATTTAAATGTTCCATAATTATATATAGTATAAATCCAAATACTAATAATATAAAGAGAAGATTTGTATTTTTATATATTTATAACGAATAAACTCAAAAACTACAAGGCCGATTTTTAAAATTCTACTTCGATGGTTTGTATGATGTTTGTGAAAGAAATTTTGTATTGCAATTGCAGCTTAATAGCTTAAAATTCACGACGCGCCTTATTAAGTATGTATTACTGTGTACCTACATTATCTATCATCTACATTGAAACATTTTTTTGTTAGTGAAATTTATAAAATGGCTACTTGGCTATGTAGAATAAAATTTAGTAGCATATTATTTATTGCATTGAAGAATAATATCACAAAATTTAAATGTTGTCTTAGTAAAATACAATGTTATTTTAGGAGGTCTAAAGAACTCACTCTAAAAGATATTTCCAGATTCTCACCACCCCATACATTCATGCAGGGATCGTATTTGCCGATGTGGTTGAAGTACTCCCGATATATAGCGAACAAACCGCCAGCCATTGTCGGTGATTTTATTGGTCTCACAAAATCTTCCTCACCTGGAATAACGTATTGAAATCTATTTTATCTTGGCGAAGTCGATAAGAGACCTCAATGCGATGCTTGAAGACGTCAACTGAAGTTCCTCAAAGGGTAGGCCTTAAGATGAATATGGACAAGACGATAGTCATGTCTAATGTCAATGTTGTGCCCACCCCTGTAAAAGTTGAGCGTTCAATTCTCGAAGTTAATATGTACAATATACTTAGGACAACAAGTCCAATTAAGTAGAGCCAACTCCTAGGAGGTCGATCGTCGAATCCAGTTCGGATGGGCAGCCGAAGACGCCTAAATTCCTCAGTGTACCAATATATGTTGAAACGTGGTTCTTATGAGACTCGTAATAAAGCTCAACTTCGCTCAATCATTATGGTTGGATTATGGAGTTACTCTTTTTTTTGCTTCTATTCTACATATGGAGAGTGTTTATATATGTTTAACAAGTTTACATAATGAATGCATCACTTACTATTCAATGTGCCCTTAGGTAAATTATCCCATTTAAAATGCAAACCCCAATTGAAGCCGCCCATCAATAGTGAACTTGCGGAATATTCAAACGTGTCCGCGTTGATAACATCTATGATGGGCGCAACTGCCCTCGTGGAATATTGGAGTTTAACACCGTCCACGTCTTCAGACAAACGCGCCAGAAGTGGCACCAACCAGTTCATGTTCATCTCAATATGAGAGTCAAGAAAAACTAACACCTGAAAATTATAAATAAAAGCAATCTATGACAAAAACCACGGTAGAGACATAAAATAATATTAAGAATTCTGTTTCATGACTCTATCTACTATCTATGTCTAAAGTTAAATAATCTTATATAAAATTTGATTAAGTCGATTAAGTGGACAGGTAGACTGTCAAGAGGCTGCCTAGTTTATGATTGCAGAATCCAATGTCCAATGCCACTACTGGTATCTAAAAAGGCCATTCCGTCAGGCCAATCAGCTGTCAACTGTAGGTCACGCTAACATAAAACAAAAAAATATTAAAGCCAGAACATACCAACAACCCCCACACTATTATCAGCTCCATATAACCTAGCTCTTATGAGACCTTCTCTTTTCCCAGTTCTCAAGAGCCTCACGTTCAGAGCTGCCTTTGCCTTGTCCGTCTTTTCGGTCGTCTTCTTATCAACTTTATTGCTATCGTCGTTTTTGTAATGAACAACATTGTCACCATCTATGTTATTCGTCTCTAACATTTCTTCATCTTTGCGCATTTTACTATTTATCTCGTTGACCGCCTTCTGAACTTGCTCGTGAAGGCCTTCCAGGTCACTGTAGTCGTCCACCAAAATTATCTCCTTCAAAAGTTTGTAATCTGTGTGATCCAGTATGGAATGTATTGAGCGCATGAGTGTTTCAAAATGTTCATTGTAAAAACAAATAACAGTTGACGCCTTCGGCAGTTTGTGTGGATACTTCTGCTTTCGGCATCTGAAATATTTAAAAAATAATAATTTTATAATGCACTTGGCCTTTGTCTCATACGATTTGCGACATCATCATTTTGAAATGAAACTTTTGAAATGAAGCGATATAATATTCAGATCACTTACAGTTGTCATTCGTCAAAAATCAACGCTGACACGTAGAGTTATTCAATCCCGACCATAGTATTAAACTAAATTAAATACTTTCTTAGTATTATTTCGATATAAATAACTGCATGCTGTAAATTGTATTGTATTTTGTATAATATTGTATATAATATTTGGCGTTTATTTATCATTCACCCACAGTGTTGTTTAGCGTGATTGAAAAGCTAGTTCGATTTCATTTCCCCAATTAGTTGCTTCTAAATTTTGATTTTTGATTCTAAATTTTATAAATTTTGATATTGTTTCCGGTAGTCGGTAGACAGACTTTTTTAAATGACGTTTTAACAAACAAGACTGCACTTGTGATTGGTCCGCGCTTTTTAAGTTATGTGGCTTGGCACACAACTGGTAAGAATTGTGTGCATAGAATTTGCAGAAAATAATTATATATAGTTTTATACATATGTGATGTGTTAAGCACAAACCTAAGCTTTGGTCTGGTTTTGCCATCTTCATTCCAAATTGTTTTGCAAATTTCTCTTTCAGTATCTGCTTCTTGTCATAATATGACAAGTTAAATTTATTTTAATATTAAAATTAATTGATAATTGTATCTAATATATCCTAAAACTTACCAGTCAAACTTAAAAGCCAATATAAATACAATATAATACTCCAAGTAGCGGAAGCAAAGAAAATGCCCCATAAAAATTAGTTATTTATTCTTCCCATTGCGTGTAGGGTAGTGTAAATATTGTGAACACTGTTTTTTCATTGAGAATAGTTACAATAGACAGACTGTCTCACTGAACTATTATACATTATATTACAGTTATGAAAGGCAAGAGATTGTTTAGCTACAGGTCAGGTAATAATATTGTTTCTTTCTTATTATAACTTATTATAACGCATCCATACAATATAACACGACCAAAACAGACTGAGAAAATAAGAAATGAGTTAATTAATACAAACAAATTAAAAATAAATAAATATACAAAAGTAATCGAGGAATAAGCTACACAGAGCAAAGCAATCGAATCGGTCGGTGATCATAGAAGACATCAATCACATGGACGTCACAGATCACCACAGTCTATATCGGTTGTCTAAAATATATGCGAAATAATAACATTAACGTATTGTCATGTCCATCAATTGATTGTCTTTTGAATATGTAACTACCATTTTAGCTGAAATATTAACATAATCGGTTCTTGCTTACTATCTTACAGCGTCCTACCTTCCGCCAAAACTCTATAGAAATTATATACACAATGATCATGAACCAGAGAGTTCGCTACCTAACATCTCCCCTGTTTTAATGAAAGTCTAGAGTCCAGGATCTTCATGAGGTAAGTTTATTATTTTATTTGGTTGTTTCAATGTTTACGTAAAATGAATATACGATATTTGTTATACCAAGATCCATTCGGTTAGACAAAAAAAAACTGTTACTTTTGACGTAATACATTTTGACAGCTGACATCTCTCCAATTTCTTATAATCCAATGATTATATACTGCGACACGCACGCCCTAGGCCTCCCAAACGTCGCACGGCCGAACTAACCGATCACACGGTCGCTCGTTGGTATTCGGTGGTATTCAAGAATATTCGTTTTCCCCGCGCGCCTCAAAGTAGCCTTCGCGTCCCGCGCTTTTCGTAGTAACGGTCGTGCTTACCAAAGTGTTTCGTGCTTACCATGGCGCTCCAACGGGGACTGATAACTTTATACATAGGTATTATTTGTAGTAAGTTATCACCTCTCTATGCAGTTTTTAGTTCTGATGTGTGCCTTATTGTACAATAGTTGACCTCTGCCTCAGGGTTTAGTAGGGGAGTTAATAAGTATGGCTTCAAGGGATATGCTGTCGCGAACTGTTTGATTCATAGAACAATTTAATCAAGCAGTGGCGAATTACTAATAGAAGTATTTACCTGTACATATCGTACACACGTATCTGCCTCGCTGATTTACTGGTAGTACCGCTTCACACAAGCGAATCATCAACTGATGTCTGAATAGGCGAGTCCAAAGACAAGCTCAACTTATGTCTGAATAGGCGAGTCCGAAGACAGGCTCAACTGATGTCTGAATAGGCGAGTCCGCAGACAAGCTCAACTGATAACTGAATAGGCGTGTCCACAGACAAGCTCAACTGATAACTGAATAGGCGAGTCCACAGAGAAGCTCAACTGATAACTTGAATAGGCGAGTCCGCAGACAAGCTCAACTGATAACTGAATAGGTGAGTCCGCAGACAAGCTCAACTGATAACTTGAATAGGCGAGTCCGCAGACAAGCTCAACTGATAACTGAATAGGTGAGTCCGCAGACAAGCTCAACTGATAACTTCAATAGGCGAGTCCGCAGACAAGCTCAACTGATAACTTAATTGGCGGGTCCACCGACCCTGAAAGCAAAGGCCTCCATCCTCCCCTTACAGCCTTCCCTGTCCTCTCAACTTGGTCTAATTTCTGATACTGATACTGAACTGATACTGATCTGATACTGCACTGATACTGAACTGATACTGATCTGATACTGATACTGCACTGATACTGAACTGATACTGAACTGATACTGAACTGATACTGATCTGATACTGAACTGATACTGATACTGAACTGATACTGAACTGATCTGATACTGATACGGCACTGATACTGATACTGAACCGATACTGAACTGATACTGAACTGATACTGAACTGATACTGATCTGATACTGTTACTGCACTGATACTGAACTGATACTGAACTGATATACTGAAACTGTTCCTGAGCCTGAGCCAGCCTGAGCCTGTTTCTGATAAGCAACAATAACGACTGTTCGCTTTTCTATCGGTTCTACTCTAATACTCTGTTTTCAGACCGCTGCAGCGATCGTTACACATGGCTAGTATAAATTTACACTATAAAGTCTTAAAACACTAGTAACAAAGTACACAAATAAATAGGCACAAGAACTGAAGTTAAATATGGTAATCACTTAACATATTTAGTCACACACACACACACACTGTATAAATATACGTCTGTCTAGTTCGGCCGCGCTAAGCGAAGTGAAGCCCGAAAAGGTTAAGGCGGCTCTTCTCATTTTTAATAATACATTATAATCTACCCGCACTTCAATCGACACTTACGAATTTGACTCTTATTGCGTAGGTAACGCGCGATAAGTTTGACTGAGTTGCGGAGGCATTTAATAATTTTCAATACATTGCAACCTACCCACCATTCAACCCAGCACACTCGGATTTGAATCTTATCGCGTAGGTAATACGCGATACGTTTGAATGAATTTGACTCTTCGCGTAGGTAATACGCGACATATGCACTATCTCCAAGCAACCACCTATTCCCTAAAGTTCTTCTTTCACATTTAGCTAAAAGTAAACATCTAACATTAATGGTTGACATCTATCACATTACCACTTATAACACAATGGGTATAAAATTATAAGGCCATTATTAAATATATTAATAGTGAGTTATTTTATAATTTATACTCATGCCCTACAACGGACGTACGGATCGTTATCGGTTGTCCTCCCGTCCGTTAGTAAAAGGATTCGGTAATTTCATCTACGAGTAGATGAATATAGGAACGCGTCACCCTTACGACTCGTGGCTATAAGTACCGTTGGTAGGCAAAAACCGGGCCTTAGTCTATAATGATAGTTGCTTCGTAACCTTTAGTAATGTTTACTTGATTTATTTTTAAAATTTTCAATAATATTAAAATGTGTGTAATGTATTTAATTTCCAGATATGGTTCGAGACCGTACTAAACGAGTTAGTATTGGGACGGACCCTCTGTCTTGATGCTTCCAACAATGTGACGCCATCTCTCGGCAAATGTCACGAGTTGGGCGGTGCACAGGAGTGAAAACACAAGGGATCGGTGAGTTCTAAAATTGTTGAAATTCATTAAGAATTAAATACATGCCATGCCATTAAGGTCTTGCGTCCCTGAGAAGCGAGGTGGATGACTTTCACCCGCCTCTGCTATGTTTATCACTAGTTGAAAAATACGGCCACCTTTCATCCACATCACGTGCCCGAAATGATGCAGCTTCCTCTCCTTCATAGCTCTCAACACTGCCATTCTATTTCTCATTCGATTCTAATCGCTTTCATTGTAGGTAGGTATACTGTAAAATACTAGATTTATGTTTTGAGGTGGTCCATTCCATTAGCCACCAGAGACGGATTTATCCGACAATTATTTTTGTTTCCAGACGCTCAACACAACTGAAGTTTACTCCTCAAGAAAGATTATATAAAAATTAATTAAATAAATATAATTTAAAATATTAATAAATTTAATAAATAAATAAATAATTTAATAAATATAATTAAAACATATTATTATAATATATTATTTGTATTATATTATATTAATATGTATTGAATAGATTCTTAAGGAATAAAACGCTCAGCTTTTGGTGTCTAAAAACTCGCAGAAAAATCGATTTCTGATGCGAGCGTGATTTAACTCACAGGAATAAAATTTTGATTTTATTAGTATGATAATTACTATTTAACACGATTATTATTATTATTATTATTATTTTATTTAACACGAGAGCAAATTTTTTATGTCTCGTAGTTACCTTTAAATCATTCAGTGCGCTCAGTAGTTTTCGTTGGTTCGTGATTTAAAGTCGGCACTCGCAGCAAAAAACAATTTTGCTCTCTAGTTGAATAATGATGACAAATACTGTTTTTAACCAATATCGGCTGACATAATAACGATGTTTTTTTTTTGTTTGTTTATAATACAGGCGATGAGTCCAATATACAACACGGCTGCCGGGATGTGTCTGGGAGTGGAGCGAGCTCACCGCGGCGAGCCTCTGCTTTTGGTCATTTGCGACAACCAACCGACTAATCAGTGGGACTTTGTTAGATCTTAGATCTTATAATAGTCAAATATTGACTATATTCAATTGTACTTGGTAACAGAATAATAATAACAGGTTGTTGTTGTCCTGTAAGAAGCTTGTGTGTGGAAGTCGAGTGTGAACTTTAGTGTGTTCCATAATTCGAAGGAGTAATTTGACAGGTCCTAATGTCAAATTTTAAATTAATGTTACCAAAGTTTTGTCCGTAGTGATTGATGTACTAATATCGGTGTTACTTAAATAGTTACATTTTACGGTAAAAATATCACAAAATTATTGTCACAATTTGATGTCAAAATTATAATAATCGAAAAGAATTGCGACTTATAGAAAGGACTGCAAAAAATTAAATTTTAACAATTAAATAATAATTAATATTAATTCCAAACTAGTTAATGTTCTTGTGGTATAGGTAAATGTTTGTTACCTTCTTTGGATATCGGATGCAGTCACACAATAAAACTCAACCATCAATTACCATGTAGCTATATTCCAATATACAATTATAATTTACAAGGTTTCTATAAACACAAATTAATTTATTTACACGGCTTGCTCACATATATGATAAAGCTTTTTATTATAGAATTCACCACGCACCATTTATTTTCGCTGTCTGTTAGAAGTCAAAATCTTCTAGCGCGTTCCACGCAGGCGTTGAAAAAGGGTGGTTTTGTATGGTGTATGGCCCAAGTTGAAATGCAATGCGTTAGGGTGGTGGTCCAAGTTGGACACCACATATTCCCCCCGGCCAGACCATGACTATGGTCGATAGTAGTCCGGAAATCTGATCCGACGACCACTGCGCGATCTCTTCTCATCAGGCACAACGTTAGGTACTTGACTTGAAGAGGGCTCATCGGGCAGCTCCCATCTGTCTTCGTTGAGGGGCGTCGCCTCTCTCATCAAAAATGCTGGTTTCAGCCTGTCGACGGAGATGTTCTGAACCTTGCCGCGGACATCGACAGTAAAGAATTTAGGCTGCCTCTTTAATATCTTATAAGGTCCAGCGTATGGCGGTTCTAGAGAACGTCTGACATGGTCTTGACGAACGAAGACATGTGTAGATGTATGCAGATCTTGGGGAATGTAGAAGGGTGAATTGCTGTACCATGTGGTAGGTCGTGGAGTTAGTTTCGCCATGTAGGAGCGAAGCCGGTTGGCGTACTCGGTGACGTCTCTAACGTTGCAGTCGTCACTGGGTGTGAAGAATTGACCCGGTAAGCGCAGGGGTTCGCCATAAACGAGTTCAGCTGGAGACGACTGTAGATCTTCTTTCCAGGAACTACGCATTCCCAGAAGTACTAAGGGCAAAGATTCAACCCAGCTGGCTGTGTTGTGGCACATAATGGCAGACTTGAGTTGGCGATGCATCCTCTCGACGATGCCGTTCGCCGCAGGATGGTATGCCGTGGTGCGAAAGTGGCACGCACCAATCAAGGCAGTGAGGGCCTTGAAGAGACTGCTCTCGAACTGTCGACCACGGTCCGTAGTCACTCGAGCAGGACAACCGTACCTGGCTATCCAGCCAGAGACGAGGGCAGTTGCACAGGATTCCGCTGTTATCTCCTTCAACGGAAACGCCTCAGGCCAACGAGTAAATCTGTCGATGACTGTAAGGCGATATCTGAAATCATAAGACACAGGTAAGGGTCCTATGATGTCGAGGTGTATATGGGAGAACCTCGAGGAAGGAGTTTGGAAACAGGAAAGAGGTGATTTAGTGTGGCGGAAAATCTTGCTACCAGAGTACGATACCAGACATAATATTACTTATTTTATAGTATTTTTTTTTCTACTTGGAATTTTGTGTATTCAAATTGTTGATAAAGGAAAAAGTTGGGAAATATATATAATCCTATCGAAACTTATACTAGAGCCTGGTCTCACCTAAGTTGATAAGTCTAAGTGAAGCTAAAGAATAATTTTTTATTCAACTCTTCTCTCAATATACAAATTCGTCTCGACGTATAAATAATTCAGTTTATTCTAAACTAGCTCTTGCCTACGGTTACGCCCTCGTGTGCAGCTAACCAGTAGCCTATGTTCCATCCCTTGTTTCCTAGAACCATCGAAAAGCGATGGTTATTGTAGCCAGACAGGCTGCTCAGTTTAATAACTGCGAAATGCATTGTGCCCTGCATTTAAGACTAATATTAATTGTAAAAGAACGGTGAATTCTTTTCTTATTATAAGTAAGTACGTATTACTGGCACATGTGCTCTGTCTCAGGAGTCTCAAGTTCGATACCCGTCAGGGCCAATTTTGTAAATGAGCTTATAAAGCTGGATCTGGCAAGTAGTGGTAGGGCACACCGAGTTTCGCAATCCCATGGGCAGCCCGTCTGGCGGCAGTAACCACCTCCTCACAGAAGACCACAGTGAAATTATTATATTGTGAGCTGTTGTGTTTCGATGTGTAAGTAAGGGACGCCAGAGCCAATTTCCTGATCTCTTATCCTTAATCCTACTGTGCCGTTACTTGTGTCGTGGGTGACGGTAGCCACCTACCATCCTTTACTACCTTACCGTCAGTCACCCTGTCTGATGACCTTCACATGAAAAAAGTGAGGTCACATTATAGGACCTACTCTCTTACCTCTAAAAGTAGGTAAATCTCAATAAACAATAAAATGGTCTGTCTAATTTTATATTTAAAATGTAATTGTTGGAATATGAGGGAAGAAGATATATTTAATGTATAAAGAAAAATAATACTCGTATGTGTTGCTACGAACATGTTTTTTATTGAAGTCACTTAATATTTTATTTTAAAGAACAATGAAATATAAAAGAGTATGTATATAAGTACATAAAAAAGGTTAACTATTCAATTAGTACTATTTACAACAATAATAATATACAATTTGTGTTAATATAAAGAAAACCACGAAATAAATGTACATATTTTATTGTGAACTTCCGTTTTTGTAAGTTTAATAAAGATAATTGAAATAGAAACGATTTTTTTATTAAATTTTTCCTAAATATGTATTATCTTGCATTGCTGAGTGTGTTAGACTAAGTAACAGGCGACCACCATTTCGGCGCTCGACTGATATGATGGCAAAGTGGCATAGAAAAAGACAGATTTCACTTTGTTAAAACCAGCTTTTGAAAATACCAGCTAATGAAGAATAATTGTTCTATTTTTAATGGCCTCCCGCTCCCCTATACTGCGTCTCACCTTGGAAGTCAGGATCTGTATAGGGGGACCCAGCTTTCTCCATCGTTGACGATTTGCGGGTTTCACTCCCCTGTCTTCCCCTGTTGGGATACGGATACCAATCATTTTTCTATAAAACTTTTGAATTTCGTTAATTTACTACAAAATAAGTGAAATTACAGGATTAAAATAAAGCCAATCAAATTAACTTCAAGTGAATTTGCAATTGGTCGAGATTGTTGTCTACCTTTATTTCACAAATAAATAAATAGTATTATTAATGCTATATCCGTGTAGCAAGTTTAAAGGTCTTGCTACGCGAATTGACTCGGTTAAAATTTGGTTAAAATGCAGTAAAATGAAAATGAATATTACAACTTACGTCAGATTAAATTCGAAATTTTTGGGTCAAAATTAAGGTAATAGAATCAAGATAGTAAAGGGACTTTTTCAAACATAGGTAGGTGGCTGTATACTGGCCTTGTCGGTTAAAATAAAGGCTGTAAAACGGCCTAGTCTTAAATAAAATATAATTTTACAACCTACACAATATGGAACCTATCGTTATAAATATAGGCGCAACATATGCGAATTTGTAAAAGTTAAAATTACAATTGATTTCAACTTAAACTTAAGTCAAAATTTAATTCAAACTATATTACAGAAAATATTTGTCAGATAATAACACAAAATTCATTGAACAGAATAAGTTTTGATTAATCAACTCTTTAGTTACTGGAGTAATCTAAAAATAAAAAAATCCAGATACCGTCAATTTAAATAGTTTGCCTCAAAACTTATACAGTCTATAAAACTTCCACTAAAAATCCAAAAGTTTATATAAAGAGATATAACTCCTCGCTGAGGCGAATGAAGTAGGTAGCGTGTCTTCCTCCGCTCCAGCACCATCGGGTCAGTGGCCTCGTGGCTAAATTTTTCGCACTTGTGCGTTTGGCCGTTACCCGTAAAAATGCGCGTGGGTACTCGTTCTGTAGATCTCTTTGAGGCAATAGAGGCAATAGAGGTCTTAAAAAAAAACAAGAATTTATTCTTTTTAAATAATATTTTTATTAGTTTTTATTATTTTTGTAATGTGATTTATTTATTCACTCACAAGCACTACAAACTACTTAAAAATAAAACAAAATCAACAAATAACTATAATAAAGTCAACAAATATCTAACAATTCAACTAGAGTAACAAAAACAGCAGATATGTTCGAAAACAGGAATAACACAAGAGCGCATGTACACGGAAGCGTAGTTAACGGCAATTACAATAAAACCCGCACACGTAAATGATAGAACACAAGTTAAATCGGAATAAAATTCTTGAATGAATTTTGAACTTAACAGAAAAGCAAACTTAATTTATAAAAGATCTTATAAATACGATTTAAATCGTACGGTTGGCAACACTGGCAGGGTATCAAAAGTGCTCTTATTGCATGAAGCGTAAATTAAGCTACATTTTTTATTTACACTTATAGTTTAATTATTTAATAGTTTTATTATATTTTAGTTTTATTTATATATTTTTTATCTAATTTTATTAGGTACTATGATGACTCGGATCATGTGAAGTTTGCAGCAAGTGCGATCCTATTCTTATTTGACACGTATAGTAAAAAGGTGTGGATCGTTTCCGAAGTTGAGTAAGATTTTTTTTTACTTATAAGGCTGGAAGTATACCAGTTCCAGAGAAACGATGCACGCATTAGATGCGCCTCGCCGACAGGAATCTTTTTATGTATGGCATTTCACTTATCAAACACTACAGAAATAAAATTTAATTTTTTTTTTCACAATTTATTTGAGGCTAATACAGTAATTTTTTTTTTTTCAAAATTTATATGAGGCTAATACAATATGAGGCTTAATTGGCATGCATTAATACAATTTACACTTGAAGCGGCTTGCTGTTCCGAAAGGTTGACGGTTAATTTTGCTTGTTACTTCACTATACATAAAAGTTTAGAACAAAACAATAAATCGGCTTCGTTGGTTTCGGCGGTGAGTTCGTCGGTGTATTCGGCGGTGGGGGCGGCGGTGGGGTCGACAGTGGGCTCGACAGTGGGGTCCACGGTGGGCTCGACAGTGGGGTCGCCGGTGGGGTCCACGGTTGGGTCGACAGTGGGGTCGACGGTGGGGTCGACGGTGGGGTCCACGGTTGGGTCGACGGTGGGGTCCACGGTTGGGTCGACAGTGGGGTCGACGGTAGATACCACCGTGGGGTCGACGGTGAGGTCAACGGTGGGGTCGACAGTGGGGTCGACGGTGAGTAGGTCTCGGAGTCTTCTTCCTCCCTATTAAAAAAAATATTATTACATAGAGTCAGCACTGGAAAGACAGTACAAAAAAGTTGATTTATATGATAATAAAAATAGTTAATGTGTGTCTTCTACTTTAGTTAATGGGTAAGGCCGTCGAATTGGCCTCATATAACAAAAGTACCTAACGTACCTAAAGTATATTTTATGTCACCGGGTAACTAAAAAGTAACAAATATTTCTAAGGGCATATCTACCGTGGGGAAACTTTCATTAGTTTTTTGAAAAATTAATACATTCTCATAACTACACTTATTTTATTTTATTTCTAAATAAAATTCAAGAAATATATTCACGTAAAAAATATGTATATATTATGTTGATATATGGGTCAAAAGAGAAAGTAATTTTTCAGATATTTGAAAACGTAAAATACCTCTGATTTTGACCCATATATGTATGTATGTATAAGTGTATGTTTGTGTGTGTGTGTGTGTGTGTTTGTGTGTATGTTTGTATATCGACGGTCCCTACGTACATAAAGACATGCATAATTGTCTTTAGATTACCATTAGAAAGTTCCTAAAGCTAATAAAATATTCTAGAAATTTTTTTTTTATAATTACTTATACATATAATTATTTCTAGAGCGGTTTGAACATAAATTACGCTCTCCTGTAAACCCCGGTTTTAGACATGTCTTTATGTACGTAGGGACCGTCGATATGTATGTTATGCTATTTTTGTGGTTCGGTTTGGTTTTTGGTTCATTTGGTTCTCTTGTATTTCGGTATTAGTTTGACTGTAGTTTCAAACAGTTTTAAATTCAAAGAGTTTCACTGCGGATTATTGTAATTGTTTTTGCCATTATGAGCTATAAAATAATGTGATATTTATTTTCTAAAGGTTAATAACTTAATATAAATCATTGTTCAGAACTTCAGAGGGTATTTCTTTCTTCCATAATTTGTAATACCTAATGTATATATGAGTAAGTTATATTCATTTTATTTATTTAAAATTACCCTCACATTTGTAAAATCAAAAATGTGTACTTAAAATGTGTGTAAAATAGAATGGATTGTTGTAATAAGTGGAAATATTGTCACTAGAAGAAACTAGCGTCTAAGATACAGGCTCGGTCTAGTCTAGACGCTAGTACCTACTCAACCTGTTTACAGATTTGTTAATTAATAAATAAAAATTATTATCTTTTATCACAACTCAGTTTCATTTTCAAAGCTTTATTTTATCTATGAAAATAATAATTATAATAATAACTAATCAAACTAAAAATCGAATTCCGACTCTTTAAGACGTAAAAAAGATAGTGATGCAAAATAAGTACAAAAATTGACTTTATAACTTTTTGGATTTTAGACAAATAAGGAACCAACGGTCTGGCGAACTGTAACTTGACCTTTTTTTATGAATATTTTTTCCATATTTTTTTGTAAAATTAATGTATAAGACACATAAAAGTACAATATTTTACTATTAGATCAATACAATATAAAAATTTAAGTCTGGCACCCCGAATCTTGACATAAATTTTCTATATAAGGTATAAGAAAAAATTAAACGTCAAAATTTTTCTTTTTTATCCCTCCTATGAATAGAATTGGTCTGGCATATTAATACTTGACCAAAGTTCTGCCAGACAACGATTAAAAGGTGTTTTATTGGCCAAAAAAAAAAAATAGGTCAAGTCACAGGTCGCCAGACCGTTGGTTTATTATTTGTCTAATATCCAAAAAGTTATAACGTCCATTTTTGTACTCACCACCCTTTTACGGTCGTCGCTTGGACTATGTAAAGGAAATATTGTTGTTTGATAAAATAATAATTGTAGAAAAATATCCTGTTCTGTATATTCACGTTTTTTTTCCAGTTCCTGGACGTAAAGTCATTCATCAAATTATAATTTTTTGGCGGCCTCACCCTAATTAAGCAAAGTTAAAATAGTTGTGTAAATTATCATTGCAATTAATGAAATTTCACTTACAACCAGGCAGGATAGCAGCAACTGCAACACCATAGCCATAGTCGATATACACCGCCAAAATCCCGACGTTTCGGCAATAGAGATCTGTTAATTTAAAATTTATTTTAAAGACCAATATACATATCTTATTAACTAGTCCAATGACATGACGAGAAACCAATGAGGTCATTGGTTAACAAATGCTAGTATTGAACAACAATATTAATAATCAAATAATCCTATTCCCCACTGCTGGACATACGCCTCACCCATGAGACTTATCAGATGCCTAGTCGGCTATTTGCCGGCTATTGCTATTTGCCCTGCGTACGCCTACTGACGTGGAAATTTATTACAAGGCCCACGTTTGAAACACTAAGCGAGCACTTCTCTGCACGAGAAGATATCTCGGAGCTTCCCAAACACTGCCTATCCGAACTTTGCAGAATGATTGACGACATATTACAAAATGAAAAGAGTAATGTGAGTACGAACCTTGCCTCGGAATCCATGACTCTGTAAGAAAATCAAAAAGAAAATGTAATTTAACCTCACACAAACACAGCATTCGTTAAGTATAATTATAAAAAAGAAAGTTAATAAATGTGAGAAATTAATCTAGAAAACACTTTTTTACAACAAAACATTGAATAACATATTTAAAATCTCACTGTGAATTTAACACTAGAGCCTACGTCATATTTTCATAGTGTTCATTCTTTTGTGCAATGTCCAATTAATATGAATCGTTCTTTATTCGATCAACAAGGTAGGTACTAGGTACTAGGTAAACCTACGTAACGAGGTGACCATCGCTAAGTTAGTTTTTGACAATGTTTAAGATCGAAAGTAACTTAAAATTTCTTAATTAATTCTCATACTACACCTACGCAACAGGAACATAGTAAGATTTTAGGAATGGAGTCGCTAATAACATATATATTTTTTAAATGTCTGTAAATTTTAATTTATTTTTAGTTAAAAGTGATAAAATTCGGATATAGAGAATGGCTCAAACTTCAAGTATCCTCTGTCTGCCATTTTTTTTTATGACAAACAATAAAATTCAAAGCTCCTGTAACAACAGAAATATGTATACTTTTCTACTTTTATCAAAGCATAAACTAATATAGTGAAGGAATGGTATTAATATTTTCAAATTTTTTAATATTTCAAATGAAATCAATACAACTGGACTTATTGCACATAACCTGCCTAATCTCCACAATGCCTAAACCATAAATAAATCAAACATTAGGCGCTTAACTTCCCTCATGCTGAGACAGAACAGGATGTCTTAACACATTTGGCCCGAGAGATGGTAGACATTTGCGGGTAGGTATTTGAGGCGAGCTGAAAAATTGTCCTTCTATAATACTCTTTACTCTTGTATAATACCTGCTCAATGATTTCAATAATATTTTCAAACTACTCAACCTAATCCATACTAAATTTTATTATTATTTTTCTTTGTAAATAATACGTCTTATAGCTCACAACCACCAATGTCTACATTCAAATAGCAGAAAAATCCTAACATCATCTGAATGCGAGACTATCGAGGTTGTAAATAAACACACGTATCTTGGACTAGTCATAGACAATCGACTTAACTGGTTAGAACACATTAATCACGTATGTGATAAACTAAGAGCAATACTGGGTAAATTCTCTGTAATAAAAACACAAAGCCCCTTACAAATTATGTACTGTTATTACTGTAAAAGTCATTGGCAGAACCAATAGTATGTTATGGACTATCTAGTTACAGAAGAACATTCAAAAGCAACTTGGACAAAAATTTTTCACTTCAATTGCGTATTCTAAAAGAGATTTTTCGTTAAAATTCCTTAAAATTCCTATTAAAAGAACAATATTTCAATGAAAACGTAAATATTCCAAATATAAATTATTCAAACCGATTGCTTGATGAATCAAAACTTAATTTACCCAACTATAACAACCTTCATTGAAAAAGACGTCTTGCTTATGTCATACCGAACCTAATTAATCAACTACCTAAAACATTAAAAAGCGAAATAACACACAAAAACATCACATATATGTATACCTATTTGTATATAATCTATAATATATTTTCTTTAAATTTATGGCTGTATGTAATCTTAGTAAATAAATAAATAAAAAATAAATAATTATTAGTTCTATTATTGATTGTGAGTCTAGCAAATTAAAAAGATGTGGACTATATGTAAGTTTATTGTGGACTGCCTGATTATTTTCAAAGAAAAAAATTAATAAAATTTAGTATAGATTAGAGGTTTGGTAGTTTGAAAGTATTACGAGTACATTTTAATTATTGAAATTATCGAGCAGGTAGCTATTATTGAAGTTATATAAGAAGAAGAAAAAAACAAGTTTTCTGCTTGCCTCAATACCTACCCGCAAATGTCTATCATCTGTCGGAATAATATACAAAACTCCTGTATCTAAAATCTAACTAAAATAACTCTTTATTTTGCAGCAAAATATAAAATGATATTAATACGATATTTACAAACACTATGGAAAATGTATCGCGAAGCAATGTTTCGTAAAATAAATATAATTCAGTTTCTCACCCCAGTAATAAAATTTTGTTATTTTTAAAAACATCATTACCTTAAGCTGAGGCGAAATTTCCACCAAATTTGGACTTGCATATAGTAAATATTAAAAAAATCAAGACGCCAACAACAAATAAAAGATGTTAAGTTTTAAGCATTATTTTCACTGTATAAATATTTTATCGTATAGACAAAGACCTATTTCTATATCAATCCACTAGACGAAAAATATAAAACACCGAGGCTATTTCTGAAGGATAACTAAATATTTCCACTAATATCAGGTAGGTATAGGAGGAATACACAAAAATATATGAAAGCATATAAAAGTTATGGCAAATGGAATAGAAATAATTATTAAACTGTTAGCACTTACCGGATTTCAAACTTTCGTGAAAACACTAAACTGAACTCTACGAACGATCAAACAGAAATGTGTTGTGTTGGTCCGAATTTGTCGGAGGACTGATGTTGAATGAAATAAAAGTGCTTAACGTGGTGACGTTGCAACGTCACCACCACGTTGTCGTATGATAGGACGGTCTGCGCATGCTCCGACACACGCGAACCAATGGCGTGGCTCCGTTCAAATTGTTCAGTGTTCATCCTCCGATTTTATTTTTTTATAAAAAAGGTAAACAAACAATTCACGACATAGAATTTTCCAGTTTTAAACTTAATTACACATTCATATATACACGAATTAATTTACACTTACTAAACATAATATTCTTTACGAAATGTATCAAAAATTATTGCATAATTTCAGAGGAAAATGCAAAAAAACTCGAGATTTTCGTCACACAGATTTTGTCTATGGTTTTAGAGACAGGACATGTACACGACCTAAGTCATTTGGAGTCACATGAGGTTTTGATTCGTACATAAATTATCAAGTTCACAATCTTATATACATTTTTAAAGTTTTAGTTTATCACAATTCATAACCGTAGACGAAAACACTTTATGAAATTATTTTTGATTAAATGGCATTAATTAAATAGATTACTTAAAATTACCACTGAACTAATAATTAGTATTTTATTTATTATTCTTATTAATAATATTTTATTCGGTTTTGTACAAATCCCATCTCTAAAACCCTAGCCCTGGCGACGTCATATTATCAAACAAATAAAATCGGAGAATTATACATATGTAGTTGAAATTGTAGTTCTGATGTATCGGTGAGTGAATAAAAGTATTGGGACTCAACATAAAGTGGTTTAATTAGTGTACCCGAAGTAGAGGATGCTAACATTAGGTAAGTGCAGGCAGGAAAATTATTTAGTATCTAATAATAGTGGGTAGTTGTTGCGATTGTTAATTTTTTTTTTTCATATAAAAAGTCTAGTATATTTCCGCTGTTTTCCATCTTAACAGTAACTCTTTTTCGATTTTTGAATATTAAAAGCCATATTTTTATGTATAAAAATTTCAAATTTTCTTTCTATTCTCTACTACCATTAATAATAAATTAAACAAAAAGAAATAGTTTCACATAAAAATAAGAAAATACTTTCTTTTTGTTCCAAATGTTTATCTTGCCTTCGTGCGTCGATAGTAAAAGGTTGATTTTAAACTCAAATGTGTTGGACGCAAAGTCACATTTTCTTAAAATAGCATACCATTGTGCATACTTTATAATAAATCTCTTCAAGAGGGAGTTTTCCCGTCAGAGTGGAAGACAGCCCACATTATCCCAATATTCAAGTCTGGTGACCGTTCTAAATGCGAGAACTACCGGCCCATTAGTATACTCTCCTGTTTGGGTAAACTTTTCGAATCCTTAATTTATGACGCTCTTTACCATCACATTGAACCTTTTTTATCACCTAGACAACACGGTTTCGTTAGACACAGATCCACAATGTCTAACCTGTTAGAATATAAGCACTTTCTTTGCTGTGCTTTTGCAAAAAGAGGCCAGGTTGACGCTACACAGATTTTTCGAAGGCTTTTGACATGGTAAACCATGAAATCCTTTGTAATAAATTGGCATCATATTATGGTATTCATGGTAGTTTACTGCATTGGATCGATTCATATCTTAGCAAACGAAGTCAACTTGTAACTATAAAGGGCTTTGTTTCTTTACCTGCTACGGCTACTTCTGGTGTACCACAGGGCTCACATTTGGGTCCCTTATTTTTTTTTGTTTTCATCAACGACTTAATTGAGCGATTGTCTTGTTCTTGTCTATTATACGCTGATGACTTAAAATTATACTCTGTTATAAACAGTCCCACAGATGCATATTTGCTTCAGTCAGACCTGGAACGTATTGATCGTTGGTGTATCGAAAATAGAATGCTTCTGAATGTAGGAAAATGCTTCACTATTTCTTTTTCAAGGAAAGCCCATAAAATCCTCTATAATATAATTATAAACTTAAAGGACAGAATTTAGAAAAAAAGTCAGTAGTAAGGGACCTAGGAGTTCTTTTCGATGATAAATTAACTTTCCGTGACCACTATGATAGTATTATCAGTAGAAGTACTAGAACATTAGGTTTTTTGACTAGAGCTACTAAAGATTTTAGGAACCCTAAAACATTTTTGTATCTATACAATACGTTAGTCCGCAGTGTTCTTGAATATAATTCCTGTGTTTGGTCCCCTTACTACGCTATTCAATGTGGCCGTATTGAAAATGTGCAGAAAAAATGTTTGAACATTCTTAGTTATAGATATGGCTTTCACCGGAGTCTTCCCTTGTATCGAGATAGACTAACATAATTTAATATGGTTACACTCGAGGACCGCCGTAATTGTCACAACCTCTTTTGTCTTTTTAAAATAATTCATTCCCGCATTGACTCACCATATCTTTTGTCGCTTATTAATTTTAATATAAAACTTAGATATCGAAATCCTTTTGTAAATACCTTTGCCTTACAAGTACACACCAATAATACCTCTTTCTATAACCCCCTTGTCAGGATGTGTCGACAATATAACGATCTCCTGCTTAAGCATAGCAGTACAGTGGACATATTCGAAAATAGCTTAACTAAATTCAAAAAGCATATCACGGCCATCGTAACTGCGAGCGTCATTAAATAAAATTAATTGTTATGTATATATAAATAAATAAATAAAAAAACATATAAACTCTTAATAGATAATATTTTATTGCACTTATATATTAATGTATTATAATACTTGTTTTATTGTGGTTTTGTGTGGGCGTGCTTTCTTCTCAAATTGACTTCCTTTAGAATGTGGCTAAGCTTGCTTTTGGATGAAAGTGCGTCTGTTTTCTTCCTTTGTTTTATTCTGTAACACTGTTTTGTTTGGACATGCTGTGTACACATGTTTTGGGCCTCTGTCTAGTTCACTTCCATGTAACTATATCTATTCAATGTATTTAATGTCAGTGTCCTGTTTTGTGTACCTTATTAAATAAAAAAAAAATAAAAAAATGACAGGCTGAGTTTATTCTGTACGCATATGTCGCTTATTTTATAGATTTAAATGTTCCATAATTATATGTAATATAAATCCAAATACTAATAATATAAAGAGAAGATTTGTATTTTTATATATTTATAACGAATAAACTCAAAAACTACAAGGCCGATTTTTAAAATTCTACTTCGATGGTTTGTATGATGTTTGTGAAAGAAATTTTGTATTGAAATTGCAGCTTAATAGCTTAAAATTCACGACGCGCCTTATGAAGTATGTATTACTGTGTACCTACATTATCTATCATCTACATTGAAACATTTTTTTGTTAGTGAAATTTATAAAATGGCTACTTGGCTATGTAGAATAAAATTTAGTAGCATATTATTTATTGCATTGAAGAATAATATCACAAAATTTAAATGTTGTCTTAGTAAAATACAATGTTATTTTAGGAGGTCTAAAGAACTCACTCTAAAAGATATTTCCAGATTCTCACCACCCCATACATTCATGCAGGGATCGTATTTGCCGATGTGGTTGAAGTACTCCCGATATATAGCGAACAAACCGCCAGCCATTGTCGGTGATTTTATTGGTCTCACAAAATCTTCCTCACCTGGAATAACGTATTAAAATCTATTTTATCTTGGCGAAGTCGATAAGAGACCTCAATGCGATGCTTGAAGACGTCAACTGAAGTTCCTCAAAGGGTAGGCCTTAAGATGAATATGGACAAGACGATAGTCATGTCTAATGTCAATGTTGTGCCCACCCCTGTAAAAGTTGAGAGTTCAATTCTCGAAGTTAATATGTACAATATACTTAGGACAACAAGTCCAATTAAGTAGAGCCAACTCCTAGGAGGTCGATCGTCGAATCCAGTTCGGATGGGCAGCCGAAGACGCCTAAATTCCTCAGTGTCTTAAAACAAAAAAATTCTACCAATATGTGTTGAAACGTGGTTCTAATGAGCCTCGTAATAAAGCTCAACTTCGCTCAATAATTATGGTTGGATTATGGAGTTACTCTTTTTTTTGCTTCTATTCTACATATGGAGAGTGTTTATATATGTTTAACAAGTTTACATAATGAATGCATCACTTACTATTCAATGTGCCCTTAGGTAAATTATCCCATTTAAAATGCAAACCCCAATTGAAGCCGCCCCTCAATAGTGGACTTGCGGAATATTCAAATGTGTCCATGTTGATAACAACTATGATGGGTGCAACTGCCCTCATGGAATATTGGAGTTTAACACCGTCCACGTCTTCAGACAAACGCGCCAGAAGTGGCACCAACCAGTTCATGTTCATCTCAATATGAGAGTCAAGAAAAACTAACACCTGAAAATTATAAATAAAAGCAATCTATGACAAAAACAACGGTAGAGACATAAAATAATATTAAGAATTCTGTTTCATGACTCTATCTACTATCTATGTCTAAAGTTAAATAATCTTATAAAAAATTTGATTAAGTCGATTAAGTGGACAGGTAGACTGTCAAGAGGCTGCCTAGTTTATGATTGCAGAATCCAATGTCCAATGCCACTACTGGTATCTAAAAAGGCCATTCCGTCAGGCCAATCAGCTGTCAACTGTAGGTCACGCTAACATAAAACAAAAAAATATTAAAGCCAGAACATACCAACAACCCCCACACTATTATCAGCTCCATATAACCTAGCTCTTATGAGACCTTCTCTTTTCCCAGTTCTCAAGAGCCTCACGTTCAGAGCTGCCTTTGCCTTGTCCGTCTTTTCGGTCGTCTTCTTATCAACTTTATTGCTATCGTCGTTTTTGTAATGAACAACATTGTCACCATCTATGTTATTCGTCTCTAATGCTACTGCTACACCTGCGTTAATGTTAACGTTAGTGTTAATGTTCAACTACGTGTTAATTAAGGCATTAAAAATACGCTTTGGCTACATTAAGGTTCTAACGCCGTTAAAAGCTAATTCATCCCGTTAACGCTCTAATACAAAATGGAAGTTGAAGCAGCTGCACTAGTTGCAGCAATGAGTGTAATTAATGATTATATGCATTTATGCAATTTAATAAAAAAGAAAAAAGAAGAAGATGGTGGATGATTCAAATGCATCGTCGTTGAACTCGGTCCTGCGGAATGAGACGATGTTAAGCCGTTAATGTAGCCAACATCGCGTTAAGCGTTAAATTACGCGTTAAAAACCTTTGATGTGTCAAAAAAATCGACACCCGAGCTATCGCTTAACGTCTAATGGCATTAGTATTGCCGTTAGCAAATTAACGCATTAAAATCTTGGCCACATCTGCGTAATGCCTTATTTAACGCACTAATTAACGCGTTAAGACGCAGGTGTAGCAGTAGCATAACATTTCTTCATCTTTGCGCATTTTACTATTTATCTCGTTGACCGCCTTCTGAACTTGGTCGTGAAGGCCTTCCAGGTCACTGTAGTCGTCCACCAAAATTATCTCCTTCAAATGTTTGTAATCTGTGTGATCCAGTATGGAATGTACTGAGCGCATGAGTGTTTCAAAATGTTCATTGTAAAAACAAATAACAGTTGACGCCTTCGGCAGTTTGTGTGGATACTTCTGCTTTCGGCATCTGAAATATTAAAAAAAAAAAAAAGTCTCATGCGATTTGCGAGATCATCATTTAAATATAACACACAGTGGTTGCAAAACTTTTGAAATGAAACGCTATAATATGCAGATTACTTACAGTTTTCGTTCGTCAAAAATCAACGCTGACATGTAGAGTTATTCAATCCCGACCATAGTATTAAACTAAATTAAATACTTTCTTAGTATTATTTCGGTATAAATAACTGCATGCTGTAAATTGTATTGTATATTGTATATAAATCGTGTAAATAATATGTGGCGTTTATTTATCATTCACCCACAGTGTTGTTTAGCTTGATTGAAAAGCTGGTTCGATTTCATTTCCCCAATTAGTTGCTTCTAAATTTTGATTTTTGATTCTAAATTTTATAAATTTTGATATTGTTTCCGGTAGTCGGTAGACAGACTTTTTTTTTAAATGACGTTTTAACAAACAAGACTGCACTTGTGATTGGTCCGCGCTTTTTAAGTTATGTGGCTTGGCACACAACTGGTAAGAATTGTGTGCATAGAATTTGCAGAAAATAATTATATATAGTTTTATACATATGTGATGTGTTAAGCACAAACCTAAGCTTTGGTCTGGTTTTGCCATCTTCATTCCAATTGTTTTGCAAATTTCTCTTTCAGTATCTGCTTCTTGTCATAATATGACAAGTTTAATTTATTTTAATATTAAAATTAATTGATAATTGTATCTAATATATCCTAAAACTTACCAGTCAAACTTAAAAGCCAATATAAATACAATATAATACTCCAAGTAGCGGAAGCAAAGAAAATGCCCCATAAAAATTAGTTATTTATTCTTCCCATTGCGTGTAGGGTAGTGTAAATATTGTGAACACTGTTTTTTCATTGAGAATAGTTACAATAGACAGACTGTCTCACTGAACTATTATACATTATATTAAAGTTATGAAAGGCATATAACTTATTATAACGCATCCATACAATATAACACGACCAAAACAGACTGAGAAAATAATAAATGAGTTAATTAATACAAACAAATTAAAAATAAATAAATATACAAAAGTAATCGAGGAATAAGCTACACAGAGCAAAGCAAAGCAATCGGTCGGTGATCATAGAAGACATCAATCACATGGACGTCACAGATCACCACAGTCTATATCGGTTGTCCAAAATATATGCGAAATAATAACATTAACGTATTGTCATGTCCATCAATTGATTGTCTTTTGAATATGTAACTACCATTTTAGCTGAAATATTAACATAATCGGTTCTTGCTTACTATCTTACAGCGTCCTACCTTCCGCCAAAACTCTATAGAAATTATATACACAATGATCATGAACCAGAGAGTTCGCTACCTAACATCTCCCCTGTTTTAATGAAAGTCTAGAGTCCAGGATCTTCATGAGGTAAGTTTATTATTTTATTTGGTTGTTTCAATGTTTACGTAAAATGAATATACGATATTTGTTATACCAAGATCCATTCGGTTAGACAAAAAAAACCTGTTACTTTTGACGTAATACATTTTGACAGCTGACATCTCTCCAATTTCTTATAATCCAATGATTATATACTGCGACACGCACGCCCTAGGCCTCCCAAACGTCGCACGGCCGAACTAACCGATCACATCACACGGTCGCTCGTTGGTATTCGGTGGTATTCAAGAATATTCGTTTTCGCCGCGCGCCTCAGAGTAGCCTTCGCGTCCCGCGCTTTTCGTAGTAACGGTCGTGCTTACCAAAGTGTTTCGTGCTTACCATGGCGCTCCAACGGGGACTGATAACTTTATACATATTATTTGTAGTAAGTTATCACCTCTCTATGCAGTTTTTAGTTCTGATGTGTGCCTTATTGTACAATAGTTGACCTCTGCCTCAGGGTTTAGTAGGGGAGTTAATAAGTATGGCTTCAAGGGATATGCTGTCGCGAACTGTTTGATTCATAGAACAATTTAATCAAGCAGTGGCGAATTACTAATTTGACTCTTCGCGTAGGTAATACGCGACATATGCACTATCTCCAAGCAACCACCTATTCCGTAAAGTTCTTCTTTCACATTTAGCTAAAAGTAAACATCTAACATTAATGGTTGACATCTATCACATTACCACTTATAACACAATGGGTATAAAATTATAAGGCCATTATTAAATATATTAATAGTGAGTTATTTTATAATTTATACTCATGCCCTACAACGGACGTACGGATCGTTATCGGTTGTCCTCCCGTCCGTTAGTAAAAGGATTCGGTAATTTCATCTACGAGTAGATGAATATAGGAACGCGTCACCCTTACGACTCGTGGCTATAAGTACCGTTGGTAGGCAAAAACCGGGCCTTAGTCTATAATGATAGTTGCTTCGTAACCTTTAGTAATGTTTATTTGATTTATTTTTAAAATTTTCAATAATATTAAAATGTGTGTAATGTATTTAATTTCCAGATATGGTTCGAGACCGTACTAAAGGAGTTAGTATTGGGACGGACCCTCTGTCTTGATGCTTCCAACAATGTGACGCCATCTCTCGGCAAATGTCACGAGTTGGGCGGTGCACAGGAGTGAAAACACAAGGGATCGGTGAGTTCTAAAATTGTTGAAATCCATTAAGAATTAAATACATGCCATGCCATTAAGGTCTTGCGTCCCTGAGAAGCGAGGTGGATGACTTTCACCCGCCTCTGCTATGTTTATCACTAGTTGAAAAATACGGCCACCTTTCATCCACATCACGTGCCCGAAATGATGCAGCTTCCTCTCCTTCATAGCTCTCAACACTGCCATTCTATTTCTCATTCGATTCTAATCGCTTTCATTGTAGGTAGGTATACTGTAAAATACTAGATTTATGTTTTGAGGTGGTCCATTCCATTAGCCACCAGAGACGGATTTATCCGACAATTATTTTTGTTTCCAGACGCTCAACACAACTGAAGTTTACTCTTCAAGAAAGATTATATAAAAATTGATTAAATAAATATAATTTAAAATATTAATAAATTTAATAAATAAATAAATAATTTAATAAATATAATTAAAACATATTATTATAATATATTATTTGTATTATATTATATTAATATGTATTGAATAGATTCTTAAGGAATAAAACGCTCAGCTTTTGGTGTCTAAAAACTCGCAGAAAAATCGATTTCTGATGCGAGCGTGATTTAACTCACAGGAATAAAATTTTGATTTTTTTAGTATGATAATTACTATTTAACACGATTATTATTATTATTATTATTATTTTATTTAACACGAGAGCAAATTTTTTATGTCTCGTACCTTTAAATCAGTAGTTTTCGTTCAGTGCGCTCAGTAGTTTTCGTTGGTTCGTGATTTAAAGTCGGCACTTGCAGCAAAAAACAATTTTGCTCTCTAGTTGAACAATGATGACAAATACTGTTTTTAACCAATATCGGCTGACATAATAACGATGTTTTTTTTTTTGTTTGTTTATAATACAGGCGATGAGTCCAATATACAACACGGCTGCCGGGATGTGTCTGGGAGTGGAGTGAGCTCACCGCGGCGAGCCTCTGCTTTTGGTCATTTGCGACAACCAACGACTAATCAGTGGGACTTTGTTAGATCTTAGATCTTATAATAGTCAATTCAATTGTACTCGGTAACAGAATAATAACAACAGGTTGTTGTTGTCCTGTAAGAAGCTTGTGTGTGGAAGTCGAGTGTGAACTTTAGTGTGTTCCATAATTCGAAGGAGTAATTTGACAGGTCCTAATGTCAAATTTTAAATTAATGTTACCAAAGTTTTGTCCGTAGTGATTGATGTACTAATATCGGTGTTACTTAAATAGTTACATTTTACGGTAAAAATATCACAAAATTATTGTCACAATTTGATGTCAAAATTATAATAATCGAAAAGAATTGCGACTTATAGAAAGGACTGCAAAAAATTAAATTTTAACAATTAAATAATAATTAATATTAATTCCAAACTAGTTAATGTTCTTGTGGTATAGGTAAATGTTTGTTACCTTCTTTGGATATCGGATGCAGTCACACAATAAAACTCAACCATCAATTACCATGTAGCTATATTCCAATATACAATTATAATTTACAAGGTTTCTATAAACACAAATTAATTTATTTACACGGCTTGCTCACATATATGATAAAGCTTTTTATTATAGAATTCACCACGCACCATTTATTTTCGCTGTCTGTTAGAAGTCAAAATCTTCTAGCGCGTTCCACGCAGGCGTTGAAAAAGGTTGGTTTTGTATGGTGTATGGCCCAAGTTGAAATGCAATGCGTTAGGGTGGTGGTCCTAGTTGGACACCACATATTCCCCCCGGCCAGACCATGACTATGGTCGATAGTAGTCCGGAAATCTGATCCGACGACCACTGCGCGATCTCTTCTCATCAGGCACAACGTTAGGTACTTGACTTGAAGAGGGCTCATCGGGCAGCTCGCATCTGTCTTCGTTGAGGGGCGTCGCCTCTCTCATCAAAAATGCTGGTTTCAGCCTGTCGACGGAGATGTTCTGAACCTTGCCGCGGACATCGACAGTAAAGAATTTAGGCTGCCTCTTTAATATCTTATAAGGTCCAGCGTACGGCGGTTCTAGAGAACGTCTGACATGGTCTTGACGAACGAAGACATGTGTAGATGTATGCAGATCTTGGGGAATGTAGAAGGGTGAATTGCTGTGCCATGTGGTAGGTCGTGGAGTTAGTTTCGCCATGTAGGAGCGAAGCCGGTTGGCGTACCCGGTGACGTCTCTAACGTTGCAGTCGTCACTGGGTGTGAAGAATTGACCCGGTAAGCGCAGGGGTTCGCCATAAACGAGTTCAGCTGGAGACGACTGTAGATCTTCTTTCCAGGAACTACTCATTCCCAGAAGTACTAAGGGCAAAGATTCAACCCAGCTGGCTGTGTTGTGGCACATAATGGCAGACTTGAGTTGGCGATGCATCCTCTCGACGATGCCGTTCGCCGCAGGATGGTATGCCGTGGTGCGAAAGTGGCACGCACCAATCAAGGCAGTGAGGGCCTTGAAGAGACTGCTCTCGAACTGTCGACCACGGTCCGTAGTCACTCGAGCAGGACAACCGTACCTGGCTATCCAGCCAGAGACGAGGGCAGTTGCACAGGATTCCGCTGTTATCTCCTTCAACGGAAACGCCTCAGGCCAACGAGTAAATCTGTCGATGACTGTAAGGCAATATCTGAAATCATAAGACACAGGTAAGGGTCCTATGATGTCGAGGTGTATATGGGAGAACCTCGAGGAAGGAGTTTGGAAACAGGAAAGAGGTGATTTAGTGTGGCGGAAAATCTTGCTTTTCTGGCACTGTAGGCATTCTCTTGTCCATTCTCTGCAGTCCTTTTTTATTCCTGGCCATACGAATCTCTGCGTGACCAGTCGCACAGTTGCAGATGCTCCGGGATGATGCAGGCCATGAATCATGTGGAAAACTTGTTTACGTAGATGAGGAGTGATATACGGTCGAGGAGTTTGTACAGAGGTATCACAGTAGACAGGTAAGTTATTCTCCATATATTTCCTTTTTTTCAGTTTCAAGGCTGAACCGTTTAGCAGGAGGTCTTGCAGTTCAGGGTCTGATTCCTGATAACGTGCAAGTTCCTCGTAATCAATGGCAGTTGCAATCTCTTCCACTCGTGACAGTGCGTCAGCTACGACGTTTTCTTTGCCAGGCAAATATCTAATGTCAGTTGTAAATTGTGCAATAAAGTCTAGGTATCTAAATTGACGTGGAGTACATGTACTCTTGTTCGTAGAAAAAGCAAAAGTCAGCGGTTTATGATCAGTGAACACGACGAACGTTCTTGCCTCCACCATGTATCGGAAGTACTTAACTGCTTCATAAATTCCTAATAGTTCACGGTCGTAAGGACTATATTTCTTCTGTGAGGTGGAAAGCTTACGCGAGAAGAACGCTAAAGGTTTCCAGTCTTGATCGGATTGGCAACGTTGTTGCAGTACAGCACCTATAGCAGCGTCTGAAGCGTCCGTGATCAACGCTAATTCTGCAGACGGATCCGGATGGTTGAGAAGGGTAGCTTCTGACAACGATACTTTACAGTCTTCGAATGCACGTATCAGTTCCGGAGTCATTTTGATAGGCTGTGATCCTTTGACTTTGGGTCCGGCAAGCAAGGCATTAAGAGGAGCTTGAACTTGTGCAGCGTTTGGCACAAATCGGCGATAAAAGTTAAGCATCCCTAAAAAACGTCGAAGTTCCTTTACAGTTTTAGGAATGGGGTACTCCTGTATAGCCTGAACTTTGGTATTCAGAGGCTTGATACCAGCTGTCGACACGGAATATCCGAGGAAAGTCACTTCTGATAGACCAAATTTGCACTTGGCTGTGTTGATCAGAATGCCGTATTTTTTAAGTCTCTCGAATAATTGATGCAGATGTTCTTTATGCTTCTCTGGAGACTGCGAAAACACAATTATATCGTCAATATAGCCGTAACAGAATTCGAGACCACCCAAGACTTCGTCAATGAACCTCTGGAAAGTTTGCGCAGCATTCCGAAGTCCAAAAGTCATATAGGGAAATTCGAACAATCCGAACGGTGTCGTGATTGCGGTCTTGGGTATATCCTCAGGGTTGACGGGAATCTGGTTATATGCCTTCACAAGATCAACTGTGGAGAAGATTGTAGCTCCAGCAAGCTCATAGGTGAAATCCTGTATATGTCGGATAGGATACCGATCAGGAATTGTTCTGGAGTTTAGTGCTCGATAGTCACCACAAGGTCTCCAACGGTTGTCTTTCTTCTTGACCATATGTAGTGCAGAGGACCATTGACTCTCTGAACATCTAGCAGTTCCAATCTCAAGCATGTCTTCAAATTCCTTCTTGGCTGCTTGGAATCGAATTGGGTCGAGACGTCTTGGCTTGGAATAAACTGGAGGACCTTGCGTTGTGCGGATGTGATGAAGAGTGTTGTGCTTCACTATAGACTGCAAACCTGCTGGTCTCATAATTTCGGGATAACTGCGCAAAATATCGTGAAACTCTGATTCTCCCGAAACTACTTTGACAGAGGAGATACCATCTGAAGATTTGGACAGTTGGGCGTTTGCAGTTAGCGACGTAATACTGTCGATCAGGCGCTGATGTTTACAGTCCACTAGTAATCCATAGTAACTAAAGAGACCCACTCCAATGATGGGTTTTGAAACGTCAGCGATTATGAAATTCCAAACAAAATCTCTTCTCAGTCCTAGATTTAGATGAAGACGGATTGGTCCATAGGTGTGTATCACTGTACCATTAGCAGCTACCAACTCGTAAGATGTTTTGGTACAGGGCGTCTTGACTGCTGCTCGCGGAAAAACACACAAGTCGGAACCAGTGTCCACCAGGAACTGCATTTTTGAGGCGCGATCAGTCATATATAGACGGCCTGTAGTAGATGATGGGCAGTCGTTGGCCGCTACTTCCGACTGCCCTTCGAGTTTACCGACTCGAAGCTGCATGGTTGCTTGCCTTTTCTAGCCTTGTCAGCGTATGTGTAATGGTAATAACAATGTGGATGGTTCGGTGGTGGCTGTCGTGGTCGGGAGCGACTTCGTGAGCGAGTTCGGCACATATCCGTATTCCAGCGGTAAGTGGTGTGACTGTGGTCTCTTCCGTTTGGTCTGGCAGTAAGAGCTGAGACTTGTTTTGTTAGCTCTGCGACCTGTGCTACAAGATCATCTTCTGCTGATGCAATTTTTAATTTATTTGAAAAAACGCTCCGCTTATGTTTGCACCACACTCCAAGTTGTTTTTTCCGAATACGTATATTTAAAACTTTTCCATATATCTTATGCGGTTTCTATTAACTCACAAATATTTTGTGAGTCGTCGGTGGTCACCAGTTTGTGGTATAGGTAAATGTTTGTTATCTTCTTTGGATATCGGATGCAGTCACACAATAGAACTCAACCATCAATTACCATGTAGCTATATTCCAATATACAATTATAATTTACAAGGTTTCTATAAACACAAATTAATTTATTTACACGGCTTGCTCACATATATGATAAAGCTTTTTATTATAGAATTCACCACGCACCATTTATTTTCGCTGTCTGTTAGAAGTCAAAATCTTCTAGCGCGTTCCACGCAGGCGTTGAAATGCAATGCGTTAGGGCGGTGGTCCAAGTTGGACACCACATTCTAAAAGCATTGATTACGGTTTTATAAAACCGCAAGTTTTTTAATAAGTTTGATTAGGTGACCACTATTTCTGTATGGTGAAAAACCTGCAACAAAGGAAAGTAAATGTTAAATTACTCTTTCGAATTAGTATAGTCTGTAATTAAACGCGATTCATTAACATTATACAACGACACCTGTTGTTTCCAATTGTACTACATCACTTGTGATATCTGTTTATGTCGAACAGATGGCGTCGTGCCGACAGGTTATATCGCGCTATCGTTTCGTTTTTCCATTTGGTAGGCGTGGGCGCCGGTTGTTTAACTCGGCACGTTACGCATCATCACAATTCACTTTTTTGGTGAAGTAAACGGAACATCACAATGTTACGCTTACAAAAAAACTATTTAAAAAAAACGTTGTAGTGGTCTAGCTAGGAGCTACTAGGCTAACGCTAGGCCAGGCTAGGCTTATAGTCCGTACGAATTAACTTGAGACTCCGCTTGAATACGACAATATATATCACTAATTATTCTTTTTTAATTTCAAGAACATTTTATTCTGTTCTTATTAATAATCTTATGCAAATTTAAAAAAAAAATACTACAACGCTGATGCGTGTGCAAATGATTTTTGCACACCGTATATTGAAAATGACGTTATCGGCCCAGGTCTCAAGTTAATTCGTACGGGTTATACTACTAGTTTAGTAGTAGAGCTAGTCCAAGGAACATATAGGGTTAGGCTTTATTAAAACGTAGTGATTATATACTCTTTGGGCTTTATAAAACCGCAATTTTTCTTAATAAGTTTGATTAGGTGACATCACTATTTTTGTATGGTCTGATTAAAAATTGATTACTTGCAACCCAGGAAATGTCAAATTAAAACGCAGTATAGTTGTTAAAATATTCATGTTTTTGAATCTCATTTGTTGAAAGTTTGTTGGGCTACGCTACTAAAAAAAATATGTTAATATTGTGAAATTGATCTGAATGAGCTTTTTTCTTAGTAAAAAATAAGAAGAAATTGTATAAGCAATGTTATATATATATCTATTTCAATTTAAAAAGAGTTTTTTATCAATTGTAAAATAACAATCGATTATTATTTACATACAGACTGTAGGTACTGACTTTAATTTGAATTCGATCTTGATGTATTTTTATTAGTGAAATTTTAATTCGTAGCAAATTTATTGGATTTCTAATGTTTAGTGCCAAAATTAAGTAATATTATATATAAACTGTATATAATTTTAAAAAGTTGTTCAGTATCATATTGGTTGTTTTAATATATAAATTAAGTAAATAAATTATGTGACAATATTATAATTACCATTTTGTAATGTGATTAATAATAAATTATATTTTTAATTTACTTTTTATTAGCGAGTACGATATACCAGCAGACATAATATTACTTATTTAATAGTATTTTTTTTTTACTTGGAATTTTGTGTATTAAAATTGTTGATAAAGGAAAAAGTTGGGAAATATATATAATCCTATCGAAACTTATACTAGAGCCTTGGTCTCACCTAAGTTGATAAGTCTAAGTGAAGCTAAAGAATAATTTTTTATTCAACTCTTCTCTCAATATACAAATTCGTCTCGACGTATAAATAATTCAGTTTATTCTAAACTAGCTCTTGCCTACGGTTACGCCCTCGTGTGCAGCTAACCAGTAGCCTATGTTCCATCCCTTGTTTCCTAGAACCATCGAAAAGCGATGGTTATTGTAGCCAGACAGGCTGCTCAGTTTAATAACTGCGAAATGCATTGTGCCCTGCATTTAAGACTAATATTAATTGTAAAAGAACGGTGAATTCTTTTCTTATTATAAGTAAGTACGTATTACTGGCACATGTGCTCTGTCTCAGGAGTCTCAAGTTCGATACCCGTCAGGGCCAATTTTGTAAATGAGCTTATAAAGCTGGATCTGGCAAGTAGTGGCAGGGCACACCGAGTTTCGCAATCTTATGGGCAGCCCGTCTGGCGGCAGTAACCACCTCCTCACAGAAGACCACAGTGAAATTATTATATTGTGAGCTGTTGTGTTTCGATGTGTAAGTAAGGGACGCCAGAGCCAATTTCCTGATCCCTTATCCTTAATCCTACTGTACCGTTACTTGTGTCGTGGGTGACGGTAGCCACCTACCACCATCCTTTACTACCTTACCGTCACCCTGTCTGATGACCTTCACATGAAAAAAGTGAGGTCACATTATAGGACCTACTCTCTGCCTCTAAAAGTAGGTAAATCTCAATAAACAATAAAATGGTCTGTCTAATTTTATATTTAAAATGTAATTGTTGGAATATGAGGGAAGCGATATATTTAATGTATAAAGAAAAATAATACTCGTATGTGTTGCTACGAACATGTTTTTTATTGAAGTCACATAATATTTTAAAGAACAATGAAATATAAAAGAGTATGTATATAAGTACATAAAAAAGGTTAACTATTCAATTAGTGCTATTTACAACAATAATAATATACAATTTGTGTTAATATAAAGAAAACCACGAAATAAATGTACATATTTTATTGTGAACTTCCGTTTTTGTAAGTTTAATAAAGATAATTGAAATAGAAACGATTTTTTTATTAAATTTTTCCTAAATATGTATTATCTTGCATTGCTGAGTGTGTTAGACTAAGTAACAGGCGACCACCATTTCGGCGCTCGACTGATATGATGGCAAAGTGGCATAGAAAAAGACAGATTTCACTTTGTTAAAACCAGCTTTTGAAAATACCAGCTAATGAAGAATAATTGTTCTATTTTTAATGGCCTCCCGCTCCCCTATACTGCGTCTCACCTTGGAAGTCAGGATCTGTATAGGGGGACCCAGCTTTCTCCATCGTTGACGATTTGCGGGTTTCACTCCCCTGTCTTCCCCTGTTGGGATACGGATACCAATCATTTTTCTATAAAACTTTTGAATTTCGTTAATTTACTACAAAATAAGTGAAATTACAGGATTAAAATAAAGCCAATCAAATTAACTTCAAGTGAATTTGCAATTGGTCGAGATTGTTGTCTACCTTTATTTCACAAATAAATAAATAGTATTATTAATGCTATATCCGTGTAGCAAGTTTAAAGGTCTTGCTACGCGAATTGAGTCGGTTAAAATTTGATTAAAATGCAGTAAAATGAAAATGAATATTACAACTTACGTCAGATTAAATTCGAAATTTTTGGGTCAAAATTAAGGTAATAGAATCAAGATAGTAAAGGGACTTTTTCAAACATAGGTAGGTGGCTGTATACTGGCCTTGTCGGTTAAAATAAAGGCTGTAAAAGGGCCTAGTCTTAAATAAAATATAATTTTACAACCTACAAAATATGGAACCTATCGTTATAACCTATAACCTATAAATATAGGCGCAACATATGCGAATTTGTAAAAGTTAAAATTACAATTAACTTAAGTCAAAATTTAATTCAAACTATATTACAGAAAATATTTGTCAGATAATAACACAAAATTCATGGAACAGAATAAGTTTTGATTAATCAACTCTTTAGTTACTGGAGTAATCTAAAAATAAAAAAATCCAGATACCGTCAATTTAAATAGTTTGCCTCAAAACTTATAGTCTATAAAACTTCCACTAAAAATCCAAAAGTTTATATAAAGAGATATAACTCCTCGCTGAGGCGAATGAAGTAGGTAGCGTGTCTTCCTCCGCTCCAGCACCATCGGATCAGTGGCGTCGTGGTTAAATTTTTCGCACTTGTGCGTTTGGCCGTTACCAGTAAAAATGCGCGTGGGTACTCGTTCTGTAGATCTCTTTGAGGCAATAGAGGCAATAGAGGTCTTAAAAAAAACCAAGAATTTATTCTTTTTAAATAATATTTTTATTAGTTTTTATTATTTTTGTAATGTGATTTATTTATTCACTCACAAGCACTACAAACTACTTAAAAATAAAACATAATCAACAAATAACTATAATAAAGTCAACAAATATCTAACAATTCAACAGATATGTTCGAAAACAGGAATAACACAAGAGCGCATGTACACGGAAGCGTAGTTAACGGCACACTGGTCAGTTGGGATCAGTGTTGCCAACTTTATTTTCCAAGGGATCTTACAATACATTTTAAAAAAAAGTCGTATTTCGCCTAGAATTCTAGAAAAAAACCCCAAGTGCGTATTTACAATAAAACCCGCACACGTAAATGATAGAACACAAGTTAAATCGGAATAAAATTCTTGAATGAATTTTGAACTTAACAGAAAAGCAAACTTAATTTATAAAAGATCTTATAAATACGATTTAAATCATACGGTTGGCAACACTGGCAGGGTATCAAAAGTGCTCTTATTGCATGAAGCGTAAATTAAGCTACATTTTTTATTTACACTTATAGTTTAATTATTTAATAGTTTTATTATATTTTAGTTTTATTTATATATTTTTTATCTAATTTTATTAGGTACTATGATGACTCGGATCATGTGAAGTTTGCAGCAAGTGCGATCCTATTCTTATTTGACACGTATAGTAAAAAGGTGTGGATCGTTTCCGAAGTTGAGTAAGATTTTTTTTTACTTATAAGGCTGGAAGTATACCAGTTCCAGAGAAACGATGCACGCATTAGATGCGCCTCGCCGACAGGAATCTTTTTATGTATGGCATTTCACTTAGCAAACACTACAGAAATAAAATTTAATTTTTTTTTCACAATTTATTTGAGGCTAATACAGTAATAATTTTTTTTTTTTCAAAATTTATATGAGGCTAATACAATATGAGGCTTAATAGGCATGCATTAATACAATTTACACTTGAAGCGGCTTGCTGTTCCGAAAGGTTGACGGTTAATTTTGCTTGTTACTTCACTATACATAAAAGTTTAGAACAAAACAATAAATCGGCTTCGTTGGTTTCGGCGGTGAGTTCGTCGGTGTATTCGGCGGTGGGGGCGGCGGTGGGGTAGACAGTGGGCTCGACAGTGGGGTCCACGGTGGGCTCGACAGTGGGGTCGCCGGTGGGCTCGACAGTGGGGTCGCCGGTGGGGTCCACGGTTGGGTCGACAGTGGGGTCGACGGTGGGGTCCACGGTTGGGTCGACAGTGGGGTCGACGGTAGATACCACCGTGGGGTCGACGGTGAGGTCAACGGTGGGGTCGACAGTGGGGTCGACGGTGAGTAGGTCTCGGAGTCTTCTTCCTCCCTATTAAAAAAAAATATTATTACATAGAGTCAGCACTGGAAAGACAGTACAAAAAAGTGGATTTATATGATAATAAAAATAGTTAATGTGTGTCTTCTACTTTAGTTAATGGGTAAGGCCGTCGAATTGGCCTCATATAACAAAAGTACCTAACATAAAATTTTATGTCACCGGGTAACTAAAAAGTAACATAAATGTTTCTAAGGGCATATCTACCGTGGGGAAACATTCATTCGTTTTTTGAAAAATTAATACATTCTCATAACTACACTTATTTTATTTTATTTCTAAATAAAATTCAAGAAATATATTCACGTAAAAAATATGTATATATTATGTTGATATATGGGTCAAAAGAGAAAGTAATTTTTCAGATATTTGAAAACGTAAAATACCTCTGATTTTGACCCATATATGTATGTATTTATAAGTGTATGTTTGTATGTGTGTGTATGTGTGTGTGTGTGTGTGTGTTTTTATGTTTTTGTGTGTATGTTTGTATATCGACGGTCCCCACGTACATAAAGACATGTCAAAAATGGCAATTTTTTTTATTGCATAATTGTCTTTAGATTACCATTAGAAAGTTCCTAAAGCTAATAAAATATTCTAGAAAAAACAAAATTTATAATTACTTATACATATAATTATTTCTAGAGCGGTTTGAACATAAATTACGCTCTCCTGTAAACCCCGGTTTTAGACATGTCTTTATGTACGTAGGGACCGTCGATATGTATGTTATGCTATTTTTGTGGTTCGGTTTGGTTTTTGGTTCATTTGGTTCTCTTGTATTTCGGTATTAGTTTGACTGTAGTTTCAAACAGTTTTAAATTCAAAGAGTTTCACTGCAGATTATTGTAATTGTTTTTGCCATTATGAGCTATAAAATAATGTGATATTTATTTTCTAAAGGTTAATAACTTAATATAAATCATTGTTCAGAACTTCAGAGGGTATTTCTTTCTTCCATAATTTGTAATACCTAATGTATATATGAGTAAGTTATATTCATTTTATTTATTTAAAATTACCCTCACATTTGTAAAATCAAAAATGTGTACTTAAAATGTGTGTAAAATAGAATGGATTGTTGTAATAAGTGGAAATATTGTCACTAGAAGAAACTAGCGTCTAAGATACAGGCTCGGTCTAGTCTAGACGCTAGTACCTACTCAACCTGTTTACAGATTTGTTAATTAATAAATAAAAATTATTATCTTTTATCACAACTCAGTTTCATTTTCAAAGCTTTATTTTATCTATGAAAATAATAATTATAATAATAACTAATCAAACTAAAAATCGAATTCCGACTCTTTAAGACGTAAAAAAGATAGTGATGCAAAATAAGTACAAAAATTGACTTTATAACTTTTTGGATTTTAGACAAATAAGGAACCAACGGTCTGGCGAACTGTAACTTGACCTTTTTTTATGAATATTTTTTCCATATTTTTTTGTAAAATTAATGTATAAGACACATAAAAGTACAATATTTTACTATTAGATCAATACAATATAAAAATTTAAGTCTGGCACCCCGAATCTTGACATAAATTTTCTATATAAGGTATAAGAAAAAATTAAACGTCAAAATTTTTCTTTTTTATCCCTCCTATGAATAGAATTGGTCTGGCATATTAATACTTGACCAAAGTTCTGCCAGACAACGATTAAAAGGTGTTTTATTGGCCAAAAAAAAATAATAGGTCAAGTCACAGGTCGCCAGACCGTTGGTTTATTATTTGTCTAATATCCAAAAAGTTATAACGTCCATTTTTGTACTCACCACCCTTTTACGGTCGTCGCTTGGACTATGTAAAGGAAATATTGTTGTTTGATAAAATAATAATTGTAGAAAAATATCCTGTTCTGTATATTCACGTTTTTTTTCCAGTTCCTGGACGTAAAGTCATTCATCAAATTATAATTTTTTTGGCGGCCTCACCCTAATTAAGCAAAGTTAAAATAGTTGTGTAAATTATCATTGCAATTAATGAAATTTCACTTACAACCAGGCAGGATAGCAGCAACTGCAACACCATAGCCATAGTCGATATACACCGCCAAAATCCCGACGTTTCGGCAATAGAGATCTGTTAATTTAAAATTTATTTTAAAGACCAATATACATATCTTATTAACTAGTCCAATGACATGACGAGAAACCAATGAGGTCATTGGTTAACAAATGCTAGTATTGAACAACAATATTAATAATCAAATAATCCTATTCCCCACTGCTGGACATACGCCTCACCCATGAGACTTATCAGATGCCTAGTCGGCTATTTGCCGGCTATTGCTATTTGCCCTGCGTACGCCTACTGACGTGGAAATTTATTACAAGGCCCACGTTTGAAACACTAAGCGAGCACTTCTCTGCACGAGAAGATATCTCGGAGCTTCCCAAACACTGCCTATCCGAACCTTGCCGAATGATTGACGACATATTACAAAATGAAAAGAGTAATGTGAGTACGAACCTTGCCTCGGAATCCATGACTCTGTAAGAAAATCAAAAAGAAAATGTAATTTAACCTCACACAAACACAGCATTCGTTAAGTATAATTATAAAAAAGAAAGTTAATAAATGTGAGAAATTAATCTAGAAAACACTTTTTTACAACAAAACATTGAATAACATATTTAAAATCTCACTGTGAATTTAACACTAGAGCCTACGTCATATTTTCATAGTGTTCATTCTTTTGTGCAATGTCCAATTAATATGAATCGTTCTTTATTCGATCAACAAGGTAGGTACTAGGTACTAGGTAAACCTACGTAACGAGGTGACCATCGCTAAGTTAGTTTTTGACAATGTTTAAGATCGAAAGTAACTTAAAATTTCTTAATTAATTCTCATACTACACCTACGCAACAGGAACATAGTAAGATTTTAGGAATGGAGTCGCTAATAACATATATATTTTTTAAATGTCTGTAAATTTTAATTTATTTTTAGTTAAAAGTGAACAAATTCGGATATAGAGAATGGCTCAAACTTCAAGTATCCTCTGTCTGCCATTTTTTTTTATGACAAACAATAAAATTCAAAGCTCCTGTAACAACAGAAATATGTATACTTTTCTACTTTTATCAAAGCATAAATTAATATAGTGAAGGAATGGTATTAATATTTTCAAATTTTTTAATATTTCAAATGAAATCAATACAACTGGACTTATTGCACATAACCTGCCTAATCTCCACAAAGCCTAAACCACAAATAAATCAAACATTAGGCGCTTAACTTCCCTCATGCTGAGACAGAACAGGATGTCTTAACACATTTGGCCCGAGAGATGGTAGACATTTGCGGGTAGGTATTTGAGGCGAGCTGAAAAATTGTCCTTCTATAATACTCTTTACTCTTGTACTAAATTTTATTATTATTTTTCTTTGTAAATAATACGTCTTATAGCTCACAACCACCAATGTCTACATTCAAATAGCAGAAAAATCCTAACATCATATGAATGCGAGACTATCGAGGTTGTAAATAAACACACGTATCTTGGACTAGTCATAGACAATCGACTTAACTGGTTAGAACACATTAATCACGTATGTGATAAACTAAGAGCAATACTGGGTAAATTCTCTGTAATAAAAACACAAAGCCCCTTACAAATTATGTACTGTTATTGCTTTACAAGTCATTGGCAGAACCAATAGTATGTTATGGACTATCTAGCTACAGAAGAACATTTAAAAGCAACTTGGACAAAAATTTTTCACTTCAATTGCGTATTCTAAAAGAGATTTTTCGTTAAAATTCCTTAAAATTCCTATTAAAAGAACAATATTTCAATGAAAACGTAAATATTCCAAATATAAATTATTCAAACCGATTGCTTGATGAATCAAAACTTAATTTACCCAACTATAACAACCTTCATTGAAAAAGACGTCTTGCTTATGTCATACCGAACCTAATTAATCAACTACCTAAAACATTAAAAAGCGAAATAACACACAAAAACATCACATATATGTATACCTATTTGTATATAATCTATAATATATTTTCTTTAAATTTATGGCTGTATGTAATCTTAGTAAATAAATAAATAAAAAATAAATAATTATTAGTTCTATTATTGATTGTGATTCTAGCAAATTAAAAAGATGTGGACTGCCTGATTATTTTCAAAGAAAAAAATTAATAAAATTTAGTATAGATTAGAGGTTTGGTAGTTTGAAAGTATTACGAGTACATTTTAATTATTGAAATTATCGAGCAGGTAGCTATTATTGAAGTTATATAAGAAGAAGAAAAAAACAAGTTTTCTGCTTGCCTCAATACCTACCCGCAAATGTCTATCATCTGTCGGAATAATATACAAAACTCCTGTATCTAAAATCTAACTAAAATAACTCTTTATTTTGCAGCAAAATATAAAATGATATTAATACGATATTTACAAACACTATGGAAAATGTATCGCGAAGCAATGTTTCGTAAAATAAATATAATTCAGTTTCTCACCCCAGTAATAAAATTTTGTTATTTTTAAAAACATCATTACCTTAAGCTGAGGCGAAATTTCCACCAAATTTGGACTTGCATATAGTAAATATTAAAAAAATCAAGACGCCAACAACAAATAAAAGATGTTAAGTTTTAAGCATTATTTTCACTGTATAAATATTTTATCGTATAGACAAAGACCTATTTCTATATCAATCCACTAGACGAAAAATATAAAACACCGAGGCTATTTCTGAAGGATAACTAAATATTTCCACTAATATCAGGTAGGTATAGGAGGAATACACAAAAATATATGAAAGCATATAAAAGTTATGGCAAATGGAATAGAAATAATTATTAAACTGTTAGCACTTACCGGATTTCAAACTTTCGTGAAAACACTAAACTGAACTCTACGAACGATCAAACAGAAATGTGTTGTGTTGGTCCGAATTTGTCGGAGGACTGATGTTGAATGAAATAAAAGTGCTTAACGTGGTGACGTTGCAACGTCACCACCACGTTGTCGTATGATAGGACGGTCTGCGCATGCTCCGACACGCGCGAACCAATGGCGTGGCTCCGTTCAAATTGTTCAGTGTTCATCCTCCGATTTTATTTTTTTATAAAAAAGGTAAACAAACAATTCACGACATAGAATTTTCCAGTTTTAAACTTAATTACACATTCATATATACACGAATTAATTTACACTTACTAAACATAATATTCTTTACGAAATGTATCAAAAATTATTGCATAATTTCAGAGGAAAATGCAAAAAAACTCGAGATTTTCGTCACACAGATTTTGTCTATGGTTTTAGAGACAGGACATGTACACGACCTAAGTCATTTGGAGTCACATGAGGTTTTGATTCGTACATAAATTATCAAGTTCACAATCTTATATACATTTTTAAAGTTTTAGTTTATCACAATTCATAACCGTAGACGAAAACACTTTATGAAATTATTTTTGATTAAATGGCATTAATTAAATAGATTACTTAAAATTACCACTGAACTAATAATTAGTATTTTATTTATTATTCTTATTAATAATATTTTATTCGGTTTTGTACAAATCCCATCTCTAAAACCCTAGCCCTGGCGACGTCATATTATCAAACAAATAAAATCGGAGAATTATACATATGCAGTTGAAATTGTAGTTCTGATGTATCGGTGAGTGAATAAAAGTATTGGGACTCAACATAAAGTGGTTTAATTAGTGTACCCGAAGTAGAGGATGCTAACATTAGGTAAGTGCAGGCAGGAAAATTATTTAGTATCTAATAATAGTGGGTAGTTGTTGCGATTGTTAATTTTTTTTTTTCATATAAAAAGTCTAGTATATTTCCGCTGTTTTCCATCTTAACAGTAACTCTTTTTCGATTTTTGAATATTAAAAGCCATATTTTTATGTATAAAAATTTCAAATTTTCTTTCTATTCTCTACTACCATTAATAATAAATTAAACAAAAAGAAATAGTTTCACATAAAAATAAGAAAATACTTTCTTTTTGTTCCAAATGTTTATCTTGCCTTCGTGCGTCGATAGTAAAAGGTTGATTTTAAACTCAAATGTGTTGGACGCAAAGTCACATTTTCTTAAAATAGCATACCATTGTGCATACTTTATAATAAATCTCTTCAAGAGGGAGTTTTCCCGTCAGAGTGGAAGACAGCCCACATTATCCCAATATTCAAGTCTGGTGACCGTTCTAAATGCGAGAACTACCGGCCCATTAGTATACTCTCCTGTTTGGGTAAACTTTTCGAATCCTTAATTTATGACGCTCTTTACCATCACATTGAACCTTTTTTATCACCTAGACAACACGGTTTCGTTAGACACAGATCCACAATGTCTAACCTGTTAGAATATAAGCACTTTCTTTGCTGTGCTTTTGCAAAAAGAGGCCAGGTTGACGCTACACAGATTTTTCGAAGGCTTTTGACATGGTAAACCATGAAATCCTTTGTAATAAATTGGCATCATATTATGGTATTCATGGTAGTTTACTGCATTGGATCGATTCATATCTTAGCAAACGAAGTCAACTTGTAACTATAAAGGGCTTTGTTTCTTTACCTGCTACGGCTACTTCTGGTGTACCACAGGGCTCACATTTGGGTCCCTTATTTTTTTTTGTTTTCATCAACGACTTAATTGAGCGATTGTCTTGTTCTTGTCTATTATACGCTGATGACTTAAAATTATACTCTGTTATAAACAGTCCCACAGATGCATATTTGCTTCAGTCAGACCTGGAACGTATTGATCGTTGGTGTATCGAAAATAGAATGCTTCTGAATGTAGGAAAATGCTTCACTATTTCTTTTTCAAGGAAAGCCCATAAAATCCTCTATAATATAATTATAAACTTAAAGGACAGAATTTAGAAAAAAAGTCAGTAGTAAGGGACCTAGGAGTTCTTTTCGATGATAAATTAACTTTCCGTGACCACTATGATAGTATTATCAGTAGAAGTACTAGAACATTAGGTTTTTTGACTAGAGCTACTAAAGATTTTAGGAACCCTAAAACATTTTTGTATCTATACAATACGTTAGTCCGCAGTGTTCTTGAATATAATTCCTGTGTTTGGTCCCCTTACTACGCTATTCAATGTGGCCGTATTGAAAATGTGCAGAAAAAATTTTTGAACATTCTTAGTTATAGATATGGCTTTCACCGGAGTCTTCCCTTGTATCGAGATAGACTAACATAATTTAATATGGTTACACTCGAGGACCGCCGTAATTGTCACAACCTCTTTTGTCTTTTTAAAATAATTCATTCCCGCATTGACTCACCATATCTTTTGTCGCTTATTAATTTTAATATAAAACTTAGATATCGAAATCCTTTTGTAAATACCTTTGCCTTACAAGTACACACCAATAATACCTCTTTCTATAACCCCCTTGTCAGGATGTGTCGACAATATAACGATCTCCTGCTTAAGCATAGCAGTACAGTGGACATATTCGAAAATAGCTTAACTAAATTCAAAAAGCATATCACGGCCATCGTAACTGCGAGCGTCATTAAATAAAATTAATTGTTATGTATATATAAATAAATAAATAAAAAAACATATAAACTCTAAATAGATAATATTTTATTGCACTTATATATTAATGTATTATAATACTTGTTTTATTGTGGTTTTCTGTGGGCGTGCTTTCTTCTCAAATTGACTTCCTTTAGAATGTGGCTAAGCTTGCTTTTGGATGAAAGTGCGTCTGTTTTCTTCCTTTGTTTTATTCTGTAACACTGTTTTGTTTGGACATGCTGTGTACACATGTTTTGGGCCTCTGTCTAGTTCACTTCCATGTAACTATATCTATTCAATGTATTTAATGTCAGTGTCCTGTTTTGTGTACCTTATTAAATAAAAAAAAAAAAAAAATGACAGGCTGAGTTTATTCTGTACGCATATGTCGCTTATTTTATAGATTTAAATGTTCCATAATTATATGTAATATAAATCCAAATACTAATAATATAAAGAGAAGATTTGTATTTTTATATATTTATAACGAATAAACTCAAAAACTACAAGGCCGATTTTTAAAATTCTACTTCGATGGTTTGTATGATGTTTGTGAAAGAAATTTTGTATTGAAATTGCAGCTTAATAGCTTAAAATTCACGACGCGCCTTATGAAGTATGTATTACTGTGTACCTACATTATCTATCATCTACATTGAAACATTTTTTTGTTAGTGAAATTTATAAAATGGCTACTTGGCTATGTAGAATAAAATTTAGTAGCATATTATTTATTGCATAGAAGAATAATATCACAAAATTTAAATGTTGTCTTAGTAAAATACAATGTTATTTTAGGAGGTCTAAAGAACTCACTCTAAAAGATATTTCCAGATTCTCACCACCCCATACATTCATGCAGGGATCGTATTTGCCGATGTGGTTGAAGTACTCCCGATATATAGCGAACAAACCGCCAGCCATTGTCGGTGATTTTATTGGTCTCACAAAATCTTCCTCACCTGGAATAACGTATTGAAATCTATTTTATCTTGGCGAAGTCGATAAGAGACCTCAATGCGATGCTTGAAGACGTCAACTGAAGTTCCTCAAAGGGTAGGCCTTAAGATGAATATGGACAAGACGATAGTCATGTCTAATGTCAATGTTGTGCCCACCCCTGTAAAAGTTGAGAGTTCAATTCTCGAAGTTAATATGTACATATACTTAGGACAACAAGTCCAATTAAGTAGAGCCAACTCCTAGGAGGTCGATCGTCGAATCCAGTTCGGATGGGCAGCCGAAGACGCCTAAATTCCTCAGTGTCTTAAAACAAAAAAATTCTACCAATATGTGTTGAAACGTGGTTCTTATGAGCCTCGTAATAAAGCTCAACTTCGCTCAATCATTATGGTTGGATTATGGAGTTACTCTTTTTTTTGCTTCTATTCTACATATGGAGAGTGTTTATATATGTTTAACAAGTTTACATAATGAATGCATCACTTACTATTCAATGTGCCCTTAGGTAAATTATCCCATTTAAAATGCAAACCCCAATTGAAGCCGCCCCTCAATAGTGGACTTGCGGAATATTCAAATGTGTCCATGTTGATAACAACTATGATGGGTGCAACTGCCCTCATGGAATATTGGAGTTTAACACCGTCCACGTCTTCAGACAAACGCGCCAGAAGTGGCACCAACCAGTTCATGTTCATCTCAATATGAGAGTCAAGAAAAACTAACACCTGAAAATTATAAATAAAAGCAATCTATGACAAAAACAACGGTAGAGACATAAAATAATATTAAGAATTCTGTTTCATGACTCTATCTACTATCTATGTCTAAAGTTAAATAATCTTATAAAAAATTTGATTAAGTCGATTAAGTGGACAGGTAGACTGTCAAGAGGCTGCCTAGTTTATGATTGCAGAATCCAATGTCCAATGCCACTACTGGTATCTAAAAAGGCCATTCCGTCAGGCCAATCAGCTGTCAACTGTAGGTCACGCTAACATAAAACAAAAAAATATTAAAGCCAGAACATACCAACAACCCCCACACTATTATCAGCTCCATATAACCTAGCTCTTATGAGACCTTCTCTTTTCCCAGTTCTCAAGAGCCTCACGTTCAGAGCTGCCTTTGCCTTGTCCGTCCTTTCGGTCGTCTTCTTATCAACTTTATTGCTATCGTCGTTTTTGTAATGAACAACATTGTCACCATCTATGTTATTCGTCTCTAATGCTACTGCTACACCTGCGTTAATGTTAACGTTAGTGTTAATGTTCAACTACGCGTTAATTAAGGCATTAAAAATACGCTTTGGCTACATTAAGGTTCTAACGCCGTTAAAAGCTAATTCATCCCGTTAACGCTCTAATACAAAATGGAAGTTGAAGCAGCTGCACTAGTTGCAGCAATGAGTGTAATTAATGATTATATGCATTTATGCAATTTAATAAAAAAGAAAAAAGAAGAAGATGGTAGATGATTCAAATGCATCGTCGTTGAACTCGGTCCTGCGGAATGAGACGATGTTAAGCCGTTAATGTAGCCAACATCGCGTTAAGCGTTAAATTACGCGTTAAAAACCTTTGATGTGTCAAAAAAATCGACACCCGAGCTATCGCTTAACGTCTAATGGCATTAGTATTGCCGTTAGCAAATTAACGCATTAAAATCTTGGCCACATCTGCGTAATGCCTTATTTAACGCACTAATTAACGCGTTAAGACGCAGGTGTAGCAGTAGCATAACATTTCTTCATCTTTGCGCATTTTACTATTTATCTCGTTGACCGCCTTCTGAACTTGCTCGTGAAGGCCTTCCAGGTCACTGTAGTCGTCCACCAAAATTATCTCCTTCAAATGTTTGTAATCTGTGTGATCCAGTATGGAATGTATTGAGCGCATGAGTGTTTCAAAATGTTCATTGTAAAAACAAATAACAGTTGACGCCTTCGGCAGTTTGTGTGGATACTTCTGCTTTCGGCATCTGAAATATTAAAAAAAAAAAAAATTTTATAATGCACTTTGTCTCATGCGATTTGCGAGATCATCATTTAAATATAACACACAGTGGTTGCAAAACTTTTGAAATGAAGCGCTATAATATGCAGATTACTTACAGTTTTCGTTCGTCAAAAATCAACGCTGACATGTAGAGTTATTCAATCCCGACCATAGTATTAAACTAAATTAAATACTTTCTTAGTACTATTTCGATGTAAATAACTGCATGCTGTAAATTGTATTGTATATTGTATATAAATCGTGTAAATAATATGTGGCGTTTATTTATCATTCACCCACAGTGTTGTTTAGCTTGATTGAAAAGCTGGTTCGATTTCATTTCCCCAATTAGTTGCTTCTAAATTTTGATTTTTGATTCTAAATTTTATAAATTTTGATATTGTTTCCGGTAGTCGGTAGACAGACTTTTTTTTAAATGACGTTTTAACAAACAAGACTGCACTTGTGATTGGTCCGCGCTTTTTAAGTTATGTGGCTTGTGTGCATAGAATTTGCAGAAAATAATTATATATAGTTTTATACATATGTGATGTGTTAAGCACAAACCTAAGCTTTGGTCTGGTTTTGCCATCTTCATTCCAATTGTTTTGCAAATTTCTCTTTCAGTATCTGCTACTTGTCATAATATGACAAGTTTAATTTATTTTAATATTAAAATTAATTGATAATTGTATCTAATATATCCTAAAACTTACCAGTCAAACTTAAAAGCCAATATAAATACAATATAATACTCCAAGTAGCGGAAGCAAAGAAAATGCCCCATAAAAATTAGTTATTTATTCTTCCCATTGCGTCTAGGGTAGTGTAAATATTGTGAACACTGTTTTTTCATTGAGAATAGTTACAATAGACAGATTGTCTCACTGAACTATTATACATTATATTACAGTTATGAAAGGCATATAACTTATTATAACGCATCCATACAATATAACACGACCAAAACAGACTGAGAAAATAATAAATGAGTTAATTAATACAAACAAATTAAAAATAAATAAATATACAAAAGTAATCGAGGAATAAGCTACACAGAGCAAAGCAATCGAATCGGTCGGTGATCATAGAAGACATCAATCACATGGACGTCACAGATCACCACAGTCTATATCGGTTGTCCAAAATATATGCGAAATAATAACATTAACGTATTGTCATGTCCATCAATTGATTGTCTTTTGAATATGTAACTACCATTTTAGCTGAAATATTAACATAATCGGTTCTTGCTTACTATCTTACAGCGTCCTACCTTCCGCCAAAACTCTATAGAAATTATATACACAATGATCATGAACCAGAGAGTTCGCTACCTAACATCTCCCCTGTTTTAATGAAAGTCTAGAGTCCAGGATCTTCATGAGGTAAGTTTATTATTTTATTTGGTTGTTTCAATGTTTACGTAAAATGAATATACGATATTTGTTATACCAAGATCCATTCGGTTAGACAAAAAAAAACTGTTACTTTTGACGTAATACATTTTGACAGCTGACATCTCTCCAATTTCTTATAATCCAATGATTATATACTGCGACACGCACGCCCTAGGCCTCCCAAACGTCGCACGGCCGAACTAACCGATCACATCACACGGTCGCTCGTTGGTATTCGGTGGTATTCAAGAATATTCGTTTTCCCCGCGCGCCTCAGAGTAGCCTTCGCGTCCCGCGCTTTTCGTAGTAACGGTCGTGCTTACCAAAGTGTTTCGTGCTTACCATGGCGCTCCAACGGGGACTGATAACTTTATACATAGGTATTATTTGTAGTAAGTTATCACCTCTCTATGCAGTTTTTAGTTCTGATGTGTGCCTTATTGTACAATAGTTGACCTCTGCCTCAGGGTTTAGTAGGGGAGTTAATAAGTATGGCTTCAAGGGATATGCTGTCGCGAACTGTTTGATTCATAGAACAATTTAATCAAGCAGTGGCGAATTACTAATAGAAGTATTTACCTGTACATATCGTACACACGTATCTGCCTCGCTGATTTACTGGTAGTACCGCTTCACACAAGCGAATCATCAACTGATGTCTGAATAGGCGAGTCCAAAGACAAGCTCAACTGATGTCTGAATAGGCGAGTCCGAAGACAGGCTCAACTGATGTCTGAATAGGCGAGTCCGCAGACAAGCTCAACTGATAACTGAATAGGCGTGTCCACAGACAAGCTCAACTGATAACTGAATAGGCGAGTCCGCAGACAAGCTCAACTGATAACTTGAATAGGCGAGTCCGCAGACAAGCTCAACTGATAACTGAATAGGTGAGTCCGCAGACAAGCTCAACTGATAACTTGAATAGGCGAGTCCGCAGACAAGCTCAACTGATAACTTAATTGGCGGGTCCACCGACCCTGAAAGCAAAGGCCTCCATCCTCTCCTTACAGCCTTCCCTGTCCTCTCAACTTGGTCTAATTTCTGATACTGATACTGAACTGATACTGATCTGATACTGCACTGATACTGAACTGATACTGATCTGATACTGATACTGCACTGATACTGAACTGATACTGATCTGATACTGATACTGCACTGATACTGAACTGATACTGATACTGCACTGATACTGAACTGATACTGATACTGAACTGATCTGATACTGATACGGCACTGATACTGATACTGAACCGATACTGAACTGATACTGAACTGATACTGAACTGATACTGAACTGATACTGAACTGATACTGATCTGATACTGTTACTGCACTGATACTGAACTGATACTGAACTGATATACTGAAACTGTTCCTGAGCCTGAGCCAGCCTGAGCCTGTTTCTGATAAGCAACAATAACGACTGTTCGCTTTTCTATCGGTTCTACTCTAATACTCTGTTTTCAGACCGCTGCAGCGATCGTTACACATGGCTAGTATAAATTTACACTATAAAGTCTTAAAACACTAGTAACAAAGTACACAAATAAATAGGCACAAGAACTGAAGTTAAATATGGTAATCACTTAACATATTTAGTCACACACACACACACTGTATAAATATACGTCTGTCTAGTTCGGCCGCGCTAAGCGAAGTGAAGCCCGAAAAGGTTAAGGCGGCTCTTCTCATTTTTAATAATACATTATAATCTACCCGCACTTCAATCGACACTTACGAATTTGACTCTTATTGCGTAGGTAACGCGCGATAAGTTTGACTGAGTTGCGGAGGCATTTAATAATTTTCAATACATTGCAACCTACCCACCATTCAACCCAGCACACTCGGATTTGAATCTTATCGCGTAGGTAATACGCGATACGTTTGAATGAATTTGACTCTTCGCGTAGGTAATACGCGACATATGCACTATCTCCAAGCAACCACCTATTCCCTAAAGTTCTTCTTTCATATTTAGCTAAAAGTAAACATCTAACATTAATGGTTGACATCTATCACATTACCACTTATAACACAATGGGTATAAAATTATAAGGCCGTTATTAAATATATTAATAGTGAGTTATTTTATAATTTATACTCATGCCCTACAACGGACGTACGGATCGTTATCGGTTGTCCTCCCGTCCGTTAGTAAAAGGATTCGGTAATTTCATCTACGAGTAGATGAATATAGGAACGCGTCACCCTTACGACTCGTGGCTATAAGTACCGTTGGTAGGCAAAAACCGGGCCATAGTCTATAATGATAGTTGCTTCGTAACCTTTAGTAATGTTTACTTGATTTATTTTTAAAATTTTCAATAATATTAAAATGTGTGTAATGTATTTAATTTCCAGATATGGTTCGAGACCGTACTAAAGGAGTTAGTATTGGGACGGACCCTCTGTCTTGATGCTTCCAACAATGTGACGCCATCTCTCGGCAAATGTCACGAGTTGGGCGGTGCACAGGAGTGAAAACACAAGGGATCGGCGAGTTCTAAAATTGTTGAAATCCAGTAAGAATTAAATACATGCCATGCCATTAAGGTCTTGCGTCCCTGAGAAGCGAGGTCGATGACTTTCACCCGCCTCTGCTATGTTTATCACTAGTTGAAAAATACGGCCACCTTTCATCCACATCACGTGCCCGAAATGATGCAGCTTCCTCTCCTTCATAGCTCTCAACACTGCCATTCTATTTCTCATTCGATTCTAATCGCTTTCATTGTAGGTAGGTATACTGTAAAATACTAGATTTATGTTTTGAGGTGGTCCATTCCATTAGCCACCAGAGACGGATTTATCCGACAATTATTTTTGTTTCCAGACGCTCAACACAACTGAAGTTTACTCCTCAAGAAAGATTATATAAAAATTAATTAAATAAATATAATTTAAAATATTAATAAATTTAATAAAAAAATAAATAATTTAATAAATATAATTAAAACATATTATTATAATATATTATTTGTATTATATTATATTAATATGTATTGAATAAATTCTTAAGGAATAAAACGCTCAGCTTTTGGTGTCTAAAAACTCGCAGAAAAATCGATTTCTGATGCGAGCGTGATTTAACTCACAGGAATAAAATTTTGATTTTATTAGTATTTAACACGATTATTATTATTATTATTTTATTTAACACGAGAGCAAATTTTTTATGTCTCGTACCTTTAAATCACTCAGTGCGCTCAGTAGTTTAATCACTCGCTACGCTCGTGATTGAATTCTAGACTGCTTCGTTGGTTCGTGATTTAAAGTCGGCACTCGCAGCAAAAAACAATTTTACTCTCTAGTTGAACAATGATGACAAATACTGTTTTTAACCAATATCGGCTGACATAATAACGATGTTTTTTTTTTGTTTGTTTATAATACAGGCGATGAGTCCAATATACAACACGGCTGCCGGGATGTGTCTGGGAGTGGAGCGAGCTCACCGCGGCGAGCCTCTGCTTTTGGTCATTTGCGACAACCAACGACTAATCAGTGGGACTTTGTTAGATCTTAGATCTTATAATAGTCAATTCAATTGTACTCGGTAACAGAATAATAACAACAGGTTGTTGTTGTCCTGTAAGAAGCTTGTGTGTGGAAGTCGAGTGTGAACTTTAGTGTGTTCCATAATTCGAAGGAGTAATTTGACAGGTCCTAATGTCAAATTTTAAATTAATGTTACCAGTTTTGTCCGTAGTGATGTACTAATATCGGTGTTACTTAAATAGTTACATTTTACGGTAAAAATATCACAAAATTATTGTCACAATTTGATGTCAAAATTATAATAATCGAAAAGAATTGCGACTTATAGAAAGGACTGCAAAAAATTAAATTTTAACAATTAAATAATAATTACTATTAATTCCAAACTAGTTAAAGTTCTTGTGGTATAGGTAAATGTTTGTTACCTTCTTTGGATATCGGATGCAGTCACACAATAAAACTCAACCATCAATTACCATGTAGCTATATTCCAATATACAATTATAATTTACAAGGTTTCTATAAACACAAATTAATTTATTTACACGGCTTGCTCACATATATGATAAAACTTTTTATTATAGAATTCACCACGCACCATTTATTTTCGCTGTCTGTTAGAAGTCAAAATCTTCTAGCGCGTTCCACGCAGGCGTTGAAAAAGGTTGGTTTTGTATGGTGTATGGCCCAAGTTGAAATGCAATGCGTTAGGGTGGTGGTCCTAGTTGGACACCACATATTCCCCCCGGCCAGACCATGACTATGGTCGATAGTAGTCCGGAAATCTGATCCGACGACCACTGCGCGATCTCTTCTCATCAGGCACGACGTTAGGTACTTGACTTGAAGAGGGCTCATCGGGCAGCTCGCATCTGTCTTCGTTGAGGGGCGTCGCCTCGCTCATCAAAAATGCTGGTTTCAGCCTGTCGACGGAGATGTTCTGAACCTTGCCGCGGACATCGACAGTAAAGAATTTAGGCTGCCTCTTTAATATCTTATAAGGTCCAGCGTACGGCGGTTCTAGAGAACGTCTGACATGGTCTTGACGAACGAAGACATGTGTAGATGTATGCAGATCTTGGGGAATGTAGAAGGGTGAATTGCTGTGCCATGTGGTAGGTCGTGGAGTTAGTTTCGCCATGTAGGAGCGAAGCCGGTTGGCGTACTCGGTGACGTCTCTAACGTTGCAGTCGTCACTGGGTGTGAAGAATTGACCCGGTAAGCGCAGGGGTTCGCCATAAACGAGTTCAGCTGGAGACGACTGTAGATCTTCTTTCCAGGAACTACGCATTCCCAGAAGTACTAAGGGCAAAGATTCAACCCAGCTGGCTGTGTTGTGGCACATAATGGCAGACTTGAGTTGGCGATGCATCCTCTCGACGATGCCGTTCGCCGCAGGATGGTATGCCGTGGTGCGAAAGTGGCACGCACCAATCAAGGCAGTGAGGGCCTTGAAGAGACTGCTCTCGAACTGTCGACCACGGTCCGTAGTCACTCGAGCAGGACAACCGTACCTGGCTATCCAGCCAGAGACGAGGGCAGTTGCACAGGATTCCGCTGTTATCTCCTTCAACGGAAACGCCTCAGGCCAACGAGTAAATCTGTCGATGACTGTAAGGCAATATCTGAAATCATAAGACACAGGTAAGGGTCCTATGATGTCGAGGTGTATATGGGAGAACCTCGAGGAAGGAGTTTGGAAACAGGAAAGAGGTGATTTAGTGTGGCGGAAAATCTTGCTTTTCTGGCACTGTAGGCATTCTCTTGTCCATTCTCTGCAGTCCTTTTTTATTCCTGGCCATACGAATCTCTGCGTGACCAGTCGCACAGTTGCAGATGCTCCGGGATGATGCAGGCCATGAATCATGTGGAAAACTTGTTTACGTAGATGAGGAGTGATATACGGTCGAGGAGTTTGTACAGAGGTATCACAGTAGACAGGTAAGTTATTCTCCATATATTTCCTTTTTTTCAGTTTCAAGGCTGAACCGTTTAGCAGGAGGTCTTGCAGTTCAGGGTCTGATTCCTGATAACGTGCAAGTTCCTCGTAATCAATGGCAGTTGTAATCTCTTCCACTCGTGACAGTGCGTCAGCTACGACGTTTTCTTTGCCAGGCTAATATCTAATGTCAGTTGTAAATTGTGCAATAAAGTCTAGGTATCTAAATTGACGTGGAGTACATGTACTCTTGTTCGTAGAAAAAGCAAAAGTCAGCGGTTTATGATCAGTGAACACGACGAACGTTCTTGCCTCCACCATGTATCGGAAGTACTTAACTGCTTCATAAATTCCTAATAGTTCACGGTCGTAAGGACTATATTTCTTCTGTGAGGTGGAAAGCTTACGCGAGAAGAACGCTAAAGGTTTCCAGTCTTGATCGGATTGGCAACGTTGTTGCAGTACAGCACCTATAGCAGCGTTTGAAGCGTCCGTGATCAACGCTAATTCTGCAGACGGATCCGGATGGTTGAGAAGGGTAGCTTCTGACAACGATACTTTACAGTCTTCGAATGCACGTATCAGTTCCGGAGTCATTTTGATAGGCTGTGATCCTTTGACTTTGGGTCCGGCAAGCAAGGCATTAAGAGGAGCTTGAACTTGTGCAGCGTTTGGCACAAATCGGCGATAAAAATTAAGCATCCCTAAAAAACGTCGAAGTTCCTTTACAGTTTTAGGAATGGGGTACTCCTGTATAGCCTGAACTTTGGTATTCAGAGGCTTGATACCAGCTGTCGACACGGAATATCCGAGGAAAGTCACTTCTGATAGACCAAATTTGCACTTGGCTGTGTTGATCAGAATGCCGTATTTTTTAAGTCTCTCGAATAATTGATGCAGATGTTCTTTATGCTTCTCTGGAGACTGCGAAAACACAATTATATCGTCAATATAGCCGTAACAGAATTCGAGACCACCCAAGACTTCGTCAATGAACCTCTGGAAAGTTTGCGCAGCATTCCGAAGTCCAAAAGTCATATAGGGAAATTGGAACAATCCGAATGGTGTCGTGATTGCGGTCTTGGGTATATCCTCAGGGTTGACGGGAATCTGGTTATATGCCTTCACAAGATCAACTGTGGAGAAGATTGTAGCTCCAGCAAGCTCGTAGGTGAAATCCTGTATATGTCGGATAGGATACCGATCAGGAATTGTTCTGGAGTTTAGTGCTCGATAGTCACCACAAGGTCTCCAACGGTTGTCTTTCTTCTTGACCATATGTAGTGCAGAGGACCATTGACTCTCTGAACGTCTAGCAGTTCCAATCTCAAGCATGTCTTCAAATTCCTTCTTGGCTGCTTGGAATCGAATTGGGTCGAGACGTCTTGGCTTGGAATAAACTGGAGGACCTTGCGTTGTGCGGATGTGATGAAGAGTGTTGTGCTTCACTGTAGACTGCAAACCTGCTGGTCTCATAATTTCGGGATAACTGCGCAAAATATCGTGAAACTCTGATTCTCCCGAAACTACTTTGACAGAGGAGATACCATCTGAAGATTTGGACAGTTGGGCGTTTGCAGTTAGCGACGTAATACTGTCGATCAGGCGCTGATGTTTACAGTCCACTAGTAATCCATAGTAACTCAAGAGATCCACTCCAATGATGGGTTTTGAAACGTCAGCGATTATGAAATTCCAAACAAAATCTCTTCTCAGTCCTAGATTTAGATGAAGACGGATTGGTCCATAGGTGTGTATCACTGTACCATTAGCAGCTACCAACTCGTAAGATGTTTTGGTACAGGGCGTCTTGACTGCTGCTCGCGGAAAAACACACAAGTCGGAACCAGTGTCCACCAGGAACTGCATTTTTGAGGCGCGATCAGTCATATATAGACGGTCTGTAGTAGATGATGGGCAGTCGTTGGCCGCTACTTCCGACTGCCCTTCGAGTTTACCGACTCGAAGCTGCATGGTTGCTTGCCTTTTCTAGCCTTGTCAGCGTATGTGTAATGGTAATAACAATGTGGATGGTTCGGTGGTGGCTGTCGTGGTCGGGAGCGACTTCGTGAGCGAGTTCGGCACATATCCGTATTCCAGCGGTAAGTGGTGTGACTGTGGTCTCTTCCGTTTAGTCTGGCAGTAAGAGCTGAGACTTGTTTTGTTAGCTCTGCGACCTGTGCTACAAGATCATCTTCTGCTGATGCAATTTTTAATTTATTTGAAAAAACGCTCCGCTTATGTTTGCACCACACTCCAAGTTGTTTTTTCCGAATATGTATATTTAAAACTTTTCCATATATCTTATGCGGTTTCTATTAACTCACAAATATTTTGTGAGTCGTCGGTGGTCACCAGTTTGTGGTATAGGTAAATGTTTGTTATATTCTTTGGATATCGGATGCAGTCACACAATAAAACTCAACCATCAATTACCATGTAGCTATATTCCAATATACAATTATAATTTACAAGGTTTCTATAAACACAAATTAATTTATTTACACGGCTTGCTCACATATATGATAAAGCTTTTTGTTATAGAATTCACCACGCACCATTTATTTTCGCTGTCTGTTAGAAGTCAAAATCTTCTAGCGCGTTCCACGCAGGCGTTGAAAAAGGTTGGTTTTGTATGGTGTATGGCCCAAGTTGAAATGCAATGCGTTAGGGTGGTGGTCCAAGTTGGACACCACATTCTAAAAGCATTGCTTACGGTTTTATAAAACCGCAAGTTTTTTAATAAGTTTGATTAGGTGACCACTATTTCTGTATGGTAAAAAACCTGCAACAAAGGAAAGGAAATGTTAAATTACTCTTTCGAATTAGTATAGTTTGTAATTAAACGCGATACATTAACATTATACAACGACACCTGTTGTTTCCAATTGTACTACATCACTTGTGATATCTGTTTATGTCGAATAGATGGCGTCGTGCCGACAGGTTATATCGCGCTATCGTTTCGTTTTTCCATTTGGTAGGCGTGGGCACCGGTTGTTTAACTCGGCACGTTACGCGTCATCACAATTCACTTTTTTGGTGAAGTAAACGGAACATCACAATGTTACGCTTACAAAAAAACTATTTAAAAAAAGTAGTGGTCAGGGGCCCTAGCCAAGATGCAAACGCAGTGCTTTCTACAGTCGTAAACGCTACGCTACACTGGGACAAAGCTTTGTGATTGGTCAAAATTTTATGTGGGCGTTACAACAACCAATCACCGGGCTTTATTTTGTTCGCTTCGTAAAGTTCGCTAGGGAGCGTTTCTTTAATGTACATCTTGGCTAGGCCCCCAGTAGTGGTCTAGCTATAGCTAGGAGCTACTAGGCTAGCGCTAGGCCAGGCTAGGCTTACTACTAGTTTAGTAGTAGAGCTAGTCTTAAGTCTAGTCCAAGGAATGAAGGAACATATAAGGCTAGGCTTTATAAAACCGCAAGTTTTTTAATAAGTTTGATTAGGTGACCACTATTTCTGTATGGTAAAAAACCTGCAACAAAGGAAAGGAAATGTTAAATTACTCTTTCGAATTAGTATAGTTTGTAATTAAACGCGATTCATTAACATTATACAACGACACCTGTTGTTTCCAATTGTACTACATCACTTGTGATGTATTTATGTCGCCGATTATGTCGAACAGATGGCGTCGTGCCGACAGGTTATATCGCGCTATCGTTTCGTTTTTCCATTTGGTAGGCGTGGGCGCCGGTTGTTTAACTCGGCACGTTACGCGTCATCACAATTCACTTTTTTGGTGAAGTAAACGGAACATCACAATGTTACGCTTACAAAAAAACTATTTAAAAAAAACGTTGTAGTGGTCTAGCTAGGAGCTACTAGGCTTAGCGCTAGGCCAGGCTAGGATTACTACTAGTTTAGTAGTAGAGCTAGTCTTAAGTTGGTCTTAAGTCTAGTCCAAGGAACATATAGGGCTAGGCTTTATAAAACCGCAATTTTTCTTAATAAGTTTGATTAGGTGACATCACTATTTTTGTATGGTCAAAAACCTGCAATTGTGAAATTGATCTGAATGAGCTTTTTTCTTAGTAGAAAATAAGAAGAAATTGTATAAGCAATGTTATATATATATGTATTTCAATTTAAAAAGAGTTTTTTATCAATTGTAAAATAACAATAGATTATTATTTACATACAGACTGTAGGTACTGACTTTAATTTGAATTCGATCTTGATGTATTTTATTAGTGAAATTTTAATTCGTAGCAAATTTATTGGATTTCTAATATTTAGTGCCAAAATAAAGTAATATTATATATAAACTGTATATAATTTTAAAAAGTTGTTCAGTATCATATTGGTTGTTTTAATATATAAATTAAGTAAATAAATTATGTGACAATATTATAATTACCATTTTGTAATGTGATTAATAATAAATTATATTTTTAATTTACTTTTTATTAGCGAGTACGATATACCAGACATAATATTACTTATTTAATAGTATTTTTTTTTTACTTGGAATTTTGTGTATTAAAATTGTTGATAAAGGAAAAAGTTGGGAAATATATATAATCCTATCGAAACTTATACTAGAGCCTTGGTCTCACCTAAGTTGATAAGTCTAAGTGAAGCTAAAGAATAATTTTTTATTCAACTCTTCTCTCAATATACAAATTCGTCTCGACGTATAAATAATTCAGTTTATTCTAAACTAGCTCTTGCCTACGGTTACGCCCTCGTGTGCAGCTAACCAGTAGCCTATGTTCCATCCCTTGTTTCCTAGAACCATCGAAAAGCGATGGTTATTGTAGCCAGACAGGCTGCTCAGTTTAATAACTGCGAAATGCATTGTGCCCTGCATTTAAGACTAATATTAATTGTAAAAGAACGGTGAATTCTTTTCTTATTATAAGTAAGTACGTATTACTGGCACATGTGCTCTGTCTCAGGAGTCTCAAGTTCGATACCCGTCAGGGCCAATTTTGTAAATGAGCTTATAAAGCTGGATCTGGCAAGTAGTGGCAGGGCACACCGAGTTTCGCAATCTTATGGGCAGCCCGTCTGGCGGCAGTAACCACCTCCTCACAGAAGACCACAGTGAAATTATTATATTGTGAGCTGGTGTGTTTCGATGTGTAAGTAAGGGACGCCAGAGCCAATTTCCTGATCCCTTATCCTTAATCCTACTGTGCCGTTACTTGTGTCGTGGGTGACGGTAGCCACCTACCACCATCCTTTACTACCTTACCGTCACCCTGTCTGATGACCTTCACATGAAAAAAGTGAGGTCACATTATAGGACCTACTCTCTGCCTCTAAAAGTAGGTAAATCTCAATAAACAATAAAATGGTCTGTCTAATTTTATATTTAAAATGTAATTGTTGGAATATGAGGGAAGAAGATATATTTAATGTATAAAGAAAAATAATACTCGTATGTGTTGCTACGAACATGTTTTTTATTGAAGTCACTTAATATTTTAAAGAACAATGAAATATAAAAGAGTATGTATATAAGTACATAAAAAAGGTTAACTATTCAATTAGTACTATTTACAACAATAATAATATACAATTTGTGTTAATATAAAGAAAACCACGAAATAAATGTACATATTTTATTGTGAACTTCCGTTTTTGTAAGTTTAATAAAGATAATTGAAATAGAAACGATTTTTTTATTAATTTTTTCCTAAATATGTATTATCTTGCATTGCTGAGTGTGTTAGACTAAGTAACAGGCGACCACCATTTCGGCGCTCGACTGATATGATGGCAAAGTGGCATAGAAAAAGACAGATTTCACTTTGTTAAAACCAGCTTTTGAAAATACCAGCTAATGAAGAATAATTGTTCTATTTTTAATGGCCTCCCGCTCCCCTATACTGCGTCTCACCTTGGAAGTCAGGATCTGTATAGGGGGACCCAGCTTTCTCCATCGTTGACGATTTGCGGGTTTCACTCCCCTGTCTTCCCCTGTTGGGATACGGATACCAATCATTTTTCTATAAAACTTTTGAATTTCGTTAATTTACTACAAAATAAGTGAAATTACAGGATTAAAATAAAGCCAATCAAATTAACTTCAAGTGAATTTGCAATTGGTCGAGATTGTTGTCTACCTTTATTTCACAAATAAATAAATAGTATTATTAATGCTATATCCGTGTAGCAAGTTTAAAGGTCTTGCTACGCGAATTGACTCGGTTAAAATTTGGTTAAAATGCAGTAAAATGAAAATGAATATTACAACTTACGTCAGATTAAATTCGTAATTTTTGGGTCAAAATTAAGGTAATAGAATCAAGATAGTAAAGGGACTTTTTCAAACATAGGTAGGTGGCTGTATACTGGCCTTGTCGGTTAAAATAAAGGCTGTAAAAGGGCCTAGTCTTAAATAAAATATAATTTTACAACCTACAAAATATGGAACCTATCGTTATAAATATAGGCGCAACATATGCGAATTTGTAAAAGTTAAAATTACAATTTATTTCAACTTTAACTTAAGTCAAAATTTAATTCAAACTATATTACAGAAAATATTTGTCAGATAATAACACAAAATTCATTGAACAGAATAAGTTTTGATTAATCAACTCTTTAGTTACTGGAGTAATCTAAAAATAAAAAAATCCAGATACCGTCAATTTAAATAGTTTGCCTCAAAACTTATACAGTCTATAAAACTTCCACTAAAAATCCAAAAGTTTATATAAAGAGATATAACTCCTCGCTGAGGCGAATGAAGTAGGTAGCGTGTCTTCCTCCGCTCCAGCACCATCGGGTCAGTGGCCTCGTGGCTAAATTTTTCGCACTTGTGCGTTTGGCCGTTACCCGTAAAAATGCGCGTGGGTACTCGTTCTGTAGATCTCTTTGAGGCAATAGAGGCAATAGAGGTCTTAAAAAAAAAACAAGAATTTATTCTTTTTAAATAATATTTTTATTAGTTTTTATTATTTTTGTAATGTGATTTATTTATTCACTCACAAGCACTACAAACTACTTAAAAATAAAACATAATCAACAAATAACTATAATAAAGTCAACAAATATCTAACAATTCAACAGATATGTTCGAAAACAGGAATAACACAAGAGCGCATGTACACGGAAGCGTAGTTAACAGCACACTGGTCAGTTGGGATCAGTGTTGCCAACTTTATTTTCCAAGGGATCTTACAGTACATTTAAAAAAAAAAGTCGTATTTCGCCTAGAATTCTAGAAAAAAAACCCCAAGTGCATATTTACAATAAAACCCGCACACGTAAATGATAGAACACAAGTTAAATCGAAATAAAATTCTTGAATGAATTTTGAACTTAACAGAAAAGCAAACTTAATTTATAAAAGATCTTATAAATACGATTTAAATCATACGGTTGGCAACACTGGCAGGGTATCAAAAGTGCTCTTATTGCATGAAGCGTAAATTAAGCTACATTTTTTATTTACACTTATAGTTTAATTATTTAATAGTTTTATTATATTTTAGTTTTATTTATATATTTTTTATCTAATTTTATTAGGTACTATGATGACTCGGATCATGTGAAGTTTGCAGCAAGTGCGATCCTATTCTTATTTGACACGTATAGTAAAAAGGTGTGGATCGTTTCCGAAGTTGAGTAAGATTTTTTTTTACTTATAAGGCTGGAAGTATACCAGTTCCAGAGAAACGATGCACGCATTAGATGCGCCTCGCCGACAGGAATCTTTTTATGTATGGCATTTCACTTAGCAAACACTACAGAAATAAAATTTAATTTTTTTTTCACAATTTATTTGAGGCTAATACAGTAATAATTTTTTTTTTTTCAAAATTTATATGAGGCTAATACAATATGAGGCTTAATAGGCATGCATTAATACAATTTACACTTGAAGCGGCTTGCTGTTCCGAAAGGTTGACGGTTAATTTTGCTTGTTACTTCACTATACATAAAAGTTTAGAACAAAACAATAAATCGGCTTCGTTGGTTTCGGCGGTGAGTTCGTCGGTGTATTCGGCGGTGGGGGCGGCGGTGGGGTCGACAGTGGGCTCGACAGTGGGGTCCACGGTGGGCTCGACAGTGGGGTCGCCGGTGGGCTCGACAGTGGGGTCGCCGGTGGGGTCCACGGTTGGGTCGACAGTGGGGTCGACGGTGGGGTCCACGGTTGGGTCGACAGTGGGGTCGACGGTAGATACCACCGTGGGGTCGACGGTGAGGTCAACGGTGGGGTCGACAGTGGGGTCGACGGTGAGTAGGTCTCGGAGTCTTCTTCCTCCCTATTAAAAAAAAATATTGTTACATAGAGTCAGCACTGGAAAGACAGTACAAAAAAGTGGATTTATATGATAATAAAAATAGTTAATGTGTGTCTTCTACTTTAGTTAATGGGTAAGGCCGTCGAATTGGCCTCATATAACAAAAGTACCTAACATAAAATTTTATGTCACCGGGTAACTAAAAAGTAACATAAATGTTTCTAAGGGCATATCTACCGTGGGGAAACATTCATTCGTTTTTTGAAAAATTAATACATTCTCATAACTACACTTATTTTATTTTATTTCTAAATAAAATTCAAGAAATATATTCACGTAAAAAATATGTATATATTATGTTGATATATGGGTCAAAAGAGAAAGTAATTTTTCAGATATTTGAAAACGTAAAATACCTCTGATTTTGACCCATATATGTATGTATTTATAAGTGTATGTTTGTGTGTGTGTGTGTGTGTGTGTGTTTTTATGTTTTTGTGTGTATGTTTGTATATCGACGGTCCCCACGTACATAAAGACATGTCAAAAATGGCAATTTTTTTTATTGCATAATTGTCTTTAGATTACCAATAGAAAGTTCCTAAAGCTAATAAAATATTCTAGAAAAAACAAAATTTATAATTACTTATACATATAATTATTTCTAGAGCGGTTTGAACATAAATTACGCTCTCCTGTAAACCCCGGTTTTAGACATGTCTTTATGTACGTAGGGACCGTCGATATGTATGTTATGCTATTTTTGTGGTTCGGTTTGGTTTTTGGTTCATTTGGTTCTCTTGTATTTCGGTATTAGTTTGACTGTAGTTTCAAACAGTTTTAAATTCAAAGAGTTTCACTGCAGATTATTGTAATTGTTTTTGCCATTATGAGCTATAAAATAATGTGATATTTATTTTCTAAAGGTTAATAACTTAATATAAATCATTGTTCAGAACTTCAGAGGGTATTTCTTTCTTCCATAATTTGTAATACCTAATGTATATATGAGTAAGTTATATTCATTTTATTTATTTAAAATTACCCTCACATTTGTAAAATCAAAAATGTGTACTTAAAATGTGTGTAAAATAGAATGGATTGTTGTAATAAGTGGAAATATTGTCACTAGAAGAAACTAGCGTCTAAGATACAGGCTCGGTCTAGTCTAGACGCTAGTACCTACTCAACCTGTTTACAGATTTGTTAATTAATAAATAAAAATTATTATCTTTTATCACAACTCAGTTTCATTTTCAAAGCTTTATTTTATCTATGAAAATAATAATTATAATAATAACTAATCAAACTAAAAATCGAATTCCGACTCTTTAAGACGTAAAAAAGATAGTGATGCAAAATAAGTACAAAAATTGACTTTATAACTTTTTGGATTTTAGACAAATAAGGAACCAACGGTCTGGCGAACTGTAACTTGACCTTTTTTTATGAATATTTTTTCCATATTTTTTTGTAAAATTAATGTATAAGACACATAAAAGTACAATATTTTACTATTAGATCAATACAATATAAAAATTTAAGTCTGGCACCCCGAATCTTGACATAAATTTTCTATATAAGGTATAAGAAAAAATTAAACGTCAAAATTTTTCTTTTTTATCCCTCCTATGAATAGAATTGGTCTGGCATATTAATACTTGACCAAAGTTCTGCCAGACAACGATTAAAAGGTGTTTTATTGGCCAAAAAAAAATAATAGGTCAAGTCACAGGTCGCCAGACCGTTGGTTTATTATTTGTCTAATATCCAAAAAGTTATAACGTCCATTTTTGTACTCACCACCCTTTTACGGTCGTCGCTTGGACTATGTAAAGGAAATATTGTTGTTTGATAAAATAATAATTGTAGAAAAATATCCTGTTCTGTATATTCACGTTTTTTTTCCAGTTCCTGGACGTAAAGTCATTCATCAAATTATAATTTTTTTGGCGGCCTCACCCTAATTAAGCAAAGTTAAAATAGTTGTGTAAATTATCATTGCAATTAATGAAATTTCACTTACAACCAGGCAGGATAGCAGCAACTGCAACACCATAGCCATAGTCGATATACACCGCCAAAATCCCGACGTTTCGGCAATAGAGATCTGTTAATTTAAAATTTATTTTAAAGACCAATATACATATCTTATTAACTAGTCCAATGACATGACGAGAAACCAATGAGGTCATTGGTTAACAAATGCTAGTATTGAACAACAATATTAATAATCAAATAATCCTATTCCCCACTGCTGGACATACGCCTCACCCATGAGACTTATCAGATGCCTAGTCGGCTATTTGCCGGCTATTGCTATTTGCCCTGCGTACGCCTACTGACGTGGAAATTTATTACAAGGCCCACGTTTGAAACACTAAGCGAGCACTTCTCTGCACGAGAAGATATCTCGGAGCTTCCCAAACACTGCCTATCCGAACCTTGCCGAATGATTGACGACATATTACAAAATGAAAAGAGTAATGTGAGTACGAACCTTGCCTCGGAATCCATGACTCTGTAAGAAAATCAAAAAGAAAATGTAATTTAACCTCACACAAACACAGCATTCGTTAAGTATAATTATAAAAAAGAAAGTTAATAAATGTGAGAAATTAATCTAGAAAACACTTTTTTACAACAAAACATTGAATAACATATTTAAAATCTCACTGTGAATTTAACACTAGAGCCTACGTCATATTTTCATAGTGTTCATTCTTTTGTGCAATGTCCAATTAATATGAATCGTTCTTTATTCGATCAACAAGGTAGGTACTAGATACTAGGTAAACCTACGTAACGAGGTGACCATCGCTAAGTTAGTTTTTGACAATGTTTAAGATCGAAAGTAACTTAAAATTTCTTAATTAATTCTCATACTACACCTACGCAACAGGAACATAGTAAGATTTTAGGAATGGAGTCGCTAATAACATATATATTTTTTAAATGTCTGTAAATTTTAATTTATTTTTAGTTAAAAGTGATAAAATTCGGATATAGAGAATGGCTCAAACTTCAAGTATACTGTCTGCCATTTTTTTTTATGACAAACAATAAAATTCAAAGCTCCTGTAACAACAGAAATATGTATACTTTTCTACTTTTATCAAAGCATAAACTAATATAGTGAAGGAATGGTATTAATATTTTCAAATTTTTTAATATTTCAAATGAAATCAATACAACTGGACTTATTGCACATAACCTGCCAAATCTCCACAATGCCTAAACCATAAATAAATCAAACATTAGGCGCTTAACTTCCCTCATGCTGAGACAGAACAGGATGTCTTAACACATTTGGCCCGAGAGATGGTAGACATTTGCGGGTAGGTATTTGAGGCGAGCTGAAAAATTGTCCTTCTATAATACTCTTTACTCCTGTATAATACCTGCTCAATGATTTCAATAATATTTTCAAACTACTCAACCTAATCCATACTAAATTTTATTATTATTTTTCTTTGTAAATAATACGTCTTATAGCTCACAACCACCAATGTCTACATTCAAATAGCAGAAAAATCCTAACATCATCTGAATGCGAGACTATCGAGGTTGTAAATAAACACACGTATCTTGGACTAGTCATAGACAATCGACTTAACTGGTTAGAACACATTAATCACGTATGTGATAAACTAAGAGCAATACTGGGTAAATTCTCTGTAATAAAAACACAAAGCCCCTTACAAATTATGTACTGTTATTACTGTAAAAGTCATTGGCAGAACCAATAGTATGTTATGGACTATCTAGCTACAGAAGAACATTCAAAAGCAACTTGGACAAAAATTTTTCACTTCAATTGCGTATTCTAAAAGAGATTTTTCGTTAAAATTCCTTAAAATTCCTATTAAAAGAACAATATTTCAATGAAAACGTAAATATTCCAAATATAAATTATTCAAACCGATTGCTTGATGAATCAAAACTTAATTTACCCAACTATAACAACCTTCATTGAAAAAGACGTCTTGCTTATGTCATACCGAACCTAATTAATCAACTACCTAAAACATTAAAAAGCGAAATAACACACAAAAACATCACATATATGTATACCTATTTGTATATAATCTATAATATATTTTCTTTAAATTTATGGCTGTATGTAATCTTAGTAAATAAATAAATAAAAAATAAATTATTATTAGTTCTATTATTGATTGTGAGTCTAGCAAATTAAAAAGATGTGGACTATATGTAAGTTTATTGTGGACTGCCTGATTATTTTCAAAGAAAAAAATTAATAAAATTTAGTATAGATTAGAGGTTTGGTAGTTTGAAAGTATTACGAGTACATTTTAATTATTGAAATTATCGAGCAGGTAGCTATTATTGAAGTTATATAAGAAGAAGAAAAAAACAAGTTTTCTGCTTGCCTCAATACCTACCCGCAAATGTCTATCATCTGTCGGAATAATATACAAAACTCCTGTATCTAAAATCTAACTAAAATAACTCTTTATTTTGCAGCAAAATATAAAATGATATTAATACGATATTTACAAACACTATGGAAAATGTATCGCGAAGCAATGTTTCGTAAAATAAATATGATTCAGTTTCTCACCCCAGTAATAAAATTTTGTTATTTTTAAAAACATCATTACCTTAAGCTGAGGCGAAATTTCCACCAAATTTGGACTTGCATATAGTAAATATTAAAAAAATCAAGACGCCAACAACAAATAAAAGATGTTAAGTTTTAAGCATTATTTTCACTGTATAAATATTTTATCGTATAGACAAAGACCTATTTCTATATCAATCCACTAGACGAAAAATATAAAACACCGAGGCTATTTCTGAAGGATAACTAAATATTTCCACTAATATCAGGTAGGTATAGGAGGAATACACAAAAATATATGAAAGCATATAAAAGTTATGGCAAATGGAATAGAAATAATTATTAAACTGTTAGCACTTACCGGATTTCAAACTTTCGTGAAAACACTAAACTGAACTCTACGAACGATCAAACAGAAATGTGTTGTGTTGGTCCGAATTTGTCGGAGGACTGATGTTGAATGAAATAAAAGTGCTTAACGTGGTGACGTTGCAACGTCACCACCACGTTGTCGTATGATAGGACGGTCTGCGCATGCTCCGACACGCGCGAACCAATGGCGTGGCTCCGTTCAAATTGTTCAGTGTTCATCCTCCGATTTTATTTTTTTATAAAAAAGGTAAACAAACAATTCACGACATAGAATTTTCCAGTTTTAAACTTAATTACACATTCATATATACACGAATTCATTTACACTTACTAAACATAATATTCTTTACGAAATGTATCAAAAATTATTGCATAATTTCAGAGGAAAATGCAAAAAAACTCGAGATTTTCGTCACACAGATTTTGTCTATGGTTTTAGAGACAGGACATGTACACGACCTAAGTCATTTGGAGTCACATGAGGTTTTGATTCGTACATAAATTATCAAGTTCACAATCTTATATACATTTTTAAAGTTTTAGTTTATCACAATTCATAACCGTAGACGAAAACACTTTATGAAATTATTTTTGATTAAATGGCATTAATTAAATAGATTACTTAAAATTACCACTGAACTAATAATTAGTATTTTATTTATTATTCTTATTAATAATATTTTATTCGGTTTTGTACAAATCCCATCTCTAAAACCCTAGCCCTGGCGACGTCATATTATCAAACAAATAAAATCGGAGAATTATACATATGCAGTTGAAATTGTAGTTCTGATGTATCGGTGAGTGAATAAAAGTATTGGGACTCAACATAAAGTGGTTTAATTAGTGTACCCGAAGTAGAGGATGCTAACATTAGGTAAGTGCAGGCAGGAAAATTATTTAGTATCTAATAATAGTGGGTAGTTGTTGCGGTTGTTAATTTTTTTTTTTCATATAAAAAGTCTAGTATATTTCCGCTGTTTTCCATCTTAACAGTAACTCTTTTTCGATTTTTGTATATTAAAAGCCATATTTTTATGTATAAAAATTTCAAATTTTCTTTCTATTCTCTACTACCATTAATAATAAATTAAACAAAAAGAAATAGTTTCACATAAAAATAAGAAAATACTTTCTTTTTGTTCCAAATGTTTATCTTGCCTTCGTGCGTCGATAGTAAAAGGTTGATTTTAAACTCAAATGTGTTGGACGCAAAGTCACATTTTCTTAAAATAGCATACCATTGTGCATACTTTATAATAAATCTCTTCAAGAGGGAGTTTTCCCGTCAGAGTGGAAGACAGCCCACATTATCCCAATATTCAAGTCTGGTGACCGTTCTAAATGCGAGAACTACCGGCCCATTAGTATACTCTCCTGTTTGGGTAAACTTTTCGAATCCTTAATTTATGACGCTCTTTACCATCACATTGAACCTTTTTTATCACCTAGACAACACGGTTTCGTTAGACACAGATCCACAATGTCTAACCTGTTAGAATATAAGCACTTTCTTTGCTGTGCTTTTGCAAAAAGAGGCCAGGTTGACGCTACACAGATTTTTCGAAGGCTTTTGACATGGTAAACCATGAAATCCTTTGTAATAAATTGGCATCATATTATGGTATTCATGGTAGTTTACTGCATTGGATCGATTCATATCTTAGCAAACGAAGTCAACTTGTAACTATAAAGGGCTTTGTTTCTTTACCTGCTACGGCTACTTCTGGTGTACCACAGGGCTCACATTTGGGTCCCTTATTTTTTTTTGTTTTCATCAACGACTTAATTGAGCGATTGTCTTGTTCTTGTCTATTATACGCTGATGACTTAAAATTATACTCTGTTATAAACAGTCCCACAGATGCATATTTGCTTCAGTCAGACCTGGAACGTATTGATCGTTGGTGTATCGAAAATAGAATGCTTCTGAATGTAGGAAAATGCTTCACTATTTCTTTTTCAAGGAAAGCCCATAAAATCCTCTATAATATAATTATAAACTTAAAGGACAGAATTTAGAAAAAAAGTCAGTAGTAAGGGACCTAGGAGTTCTTTTCGATGATAAATTAACTTTCCGTGACCACTATGATAGTATTATCAGTAGAAGTACTAGAACATTAGGTTTTTTGACTAGAGCTACTAAAGATTTTAGGAACCCTAAAACATTTTTGTATCTATACAATACGTTAGTCCGCAGTGTTCTTGAATATAATTCCTGTGTTTGGTCCCCTTACTACGCTATTCAATGTGGCCGTATTGAAAATGTGCAGAAAAATTTTTTGAACATTCTTAGTTATAGATATGGCTTTCACCGGAGTCTTCCCTTGTATCGAGATAGACTAACATAATTTAATATGGTTACACTCGAGGACCGCCGTAATTGTCACAACCTCTTTTGTCTTTTTAAAATAATTCATTCCCGCATTGACTCACCATATCTTTTGTCGCTTATTAATTTTAATATAAAACTTAGATATCGAAATCCTTTTGTAAATACCTTTGCCTTACAAGTACACACCAATAATACCTCTTTCTATAACCCCCTTGTCAGGATGTGTCGACAATATAACGATCTCCTGCTTAAGCATAGCAGTACAGTGGACATATTCGAAAATAGCTTAACTAAATTCAAAAAGCATATCACGGCCATCGTAACTGCGAGCGTCATTAAATAAAATTAATTGTTATGTATATATAAATAAATAAATAAAAAAACATATAAACTCTTAATAGATAATATTTTATTGCACTTATATATTAATGTATTATAATACTTGTTTTATTGTGGTTTTGTGTGGGCGTGCTTTCTTCTCAAATTGACTTCCTTTAGAATGTGGCTAAGCTTGCTTTTGGATGAAAGTGCGTCTGTTTTCTTCCTTTGTTTTATTCTGTAACACTGTTTTGTTTGGACATGCTGTGTACACATGTTTTGGGCCTCTGTCTAGTTCACTTCCATGTAACTATATCTATTCAATGTATTTAATGTCAGTGTCCTGTTTTGTGTACCTTATTAAATAAAAAAAATAAAAAAATGACAGGCTGAGTTTATTCTGTACGCATATGTCGCTTATTTTATAGATTTAAATGTTCCATAATTATATGTAATATAAATCCAAATACTAATAATATAAAGAGAAGATTTGTATTTTTATATATTTATAACGAATAAACTCAAAAACTACAAGGCCGATTTTTAAAATTCTACTTCGATGGTTTGTATGATGTTTGTGAAAGAAATTTTGTATTGAAATTGCAGCTTAATAGCTTAAAATTCACGACGCGCCTTATGAAGTATGTATTACTGTGTACCTACATTATCTATCATCTACATTGAAACATTTTTTTGTTAGTGAAATTTATAAAATGGCTACTTGGCTATGTAGAATAAAATTTAGTAGCATATTATTTATTGCATTGAAGAATAATATCACAAAATTTAAATGTTGTCTTAGTAAAATACAATGTTGTTTTAGGAGGTCTAAAGAACTCACTCTAAAAGATATTTCCAGATTCTCACCACCCCATACATTCATGCCGGGATCGTATTTGCCGATGTGGTTGAAGTACTCCCGATATATAGCGAACAAACAGCCAGCCATTGTCGGTGATTTTATTGGTCTCACAAAATCTTCCTCACCTGGAATAACGTATTGAAATCTATTTTATCTTGGCGAAGTCGATAAGAGACCTCAATGCGATGCTTGAAGACGTCAACTGAAGTTCCTCAAAGGGTAGGCCTTAAGATGAATATGGACAAGACGATAGTCATGTCTAATGTCAATGTTGTGCCCACCCCTGTAAAAGTTGAGAGTTCAATTCTCGAAGTTAATATGTACATATACTTAGGACAACAAGTCCAATTAAGTAGAGCCAACTCCTAGGAGGTCGATCGTCGAATCCAGTTCGGATGGGCAGCCGAAGACGCCTAAATTCCTCAGTGTCTTAAAACAAAAAAATTCTACCAATATGTGTTGAAACGTGGTTCTAATGAGCCTCGTAATAAAGCTCAACTTCGCTCAATCATTATGGTTGGATTATGGAGTTACTCTTTTTTTTGCTTCTATTCTACATATGGAGAGTGTTTATATATGTTTAACAAGTTTACATAATGAATGCATCACTTACTATTCAATGTGCCCTTAGGTAAATTATCCCATTTAAAATGCAAACCCCAATTGAAGCCGCCCCTCAATAGTGGACTTGCGGAATATTCAAATGTGTCCATGTTGATAACAACTATGATGGGTGCAACTGCCCTCATGGAATATTGGAGTTTAACACCGTCCACGTCTTCAGACAAACGCGCCAGAAGTGGCACCAACCAGTTCATGTTCATCTCAATATGAGAGTCAAGAAAAACTAACACCTGAAAATTATAAATAAAAGCAATCTATGACAAAAACAACGGTAGAGACATAAAATAATATTAAGAATTCTGTTTCATGACTCTATCTACTATCTATGTCTAAAGTTAAATAATCTTATAAAAAATTTGATTAAGTCGATTAAGTGGACAGGTAGACTGTCAAGAGGCTGCCTAGTTTATGATTGCAGAATCCAATGTCCAATGCCACTACTGGTATCTAAAAAGGCCATTCCGTCAGGCCAATCAGCTGTCAACTGTAGGTCACGCTAACATAAAACAAAAAAATATTAAAGCCAGAACATACCAACAACCCCCACACTATTATCAGCTCCATATAACCTAGCTCTTATGAGACCTTCTCTTTTCCCAGTTCTCAAGAGCCTCACGTTCAGAGCTGCCTTTGCCTTGTCCGTCCTTTCGGTCGTCTTCTTATCAACTTTATTGCTATCGTCGTTTTTGTAATGAACAACATTGTCACCATCTATGTTATTCGTCTCTAATGCTACTGCTACACCTGCGTTAATGTTAACGTTAGTGTTAATGTTCAACTACGCGTTAAGAGCAGGCTCCACGAATAAAATTCCTACGCTCGCTCCGCCCACGTCCCGCCACCCGAGAGTTACAAGTTGCTCGGCGGCTCTCTAGGATTTTTTTTAATATATCGCAAGATACAGCTTACGTAAGGTTGAATATTGCGTACATTATTTGAAGCATGATTTGGTATGCACTAGCTCGGAACTAAACAACGTAAGTCTCAAAATTGTTTTCGTTAATTATAGGAGTAAAAATAAACCTAAGTTTATTTTATTTCGACAATCACTGGTAAACAATGTTTCCTTGCTACGAGAAGTTTTTCGGCGATATAACTCAAGCCGTTTAGTAGAAAAATGTAATATTCTCCGGAAAAGGCGTCGATTTCGATAAAAAAATGTATCGAATGAAAATCACCTAATTATGTTTCTGACTTGATAATCTACAGATAAAGGTCTCAAAATATATATATGTAAATTCCACATTGATCAGATATGTGGTTGACTCAGCACATTTATTTAAAGTTCCCTTAGTTTCATAGAGCCTGGCCTTAATTAAGGCATTAAAAACACGCTTTGGCTACATTAAGGTTCTAACGCCGTTAAAAGCTAATTCATCCCGTTAACGCTCTAATACAAAATGGAAGTTGAAGCAGCTGCACTAGTTGCAGCAATGAGTGTAATTAATGATTATATGCATTTATGCAATTTAATAAAAAAGAAAAAAGAAGAAGATGGTGGATGATTCAAATGCATCGTCGTTGAACTCGGTCCTGCAGAATGAGACGATGTTAAGCCGTTAATGTAGCCAACATCGCGTTAAGCGTTAAATTACGCGTTAAAAACCTTTGATGTGTCAAAAAAACCGACACCCGAGCTATCGCTTAACGTCTAATGCCATTAGTATTGCCGTTAGCAAATTAACGCATTAAAATCTTGGCCACATCTGCGTAATGCCTTATTTAACGCACTAATTAACGCGTTAAGACGCAGGTGTAGCAGTAGCATAACATTTCTTCATCTTTGCGCATTTTACTATTTATCTCGTTGACCGCCTTCTGAACTTGGTCGTGAAGGCCTTCCAGGTCACTGTAGTCGTCCACCAAAATTATCTCCTTCAAATGTTTGTAATCTGTGTGATCCAGTATGGAATGTATTGAGCGCATGAGTGTTTCAAAATGTTCATTGTAAAAACAAATAACAGTTGACGCCTTCGGCAGTTTGTGTGGATACTTCTGCTTTCGGCATCTGAAATATTAAAAAAAAAAAAAATTTTATAATGCACTTTGTCTCATGCGATTTGCGAGATCATCATTTAAATATAACACACAGTGGTTGCAAAACATTTGAAATGAAGCGCTATAATATGCAGATTACTTACAGTTTTCGTTCGTCAAAAATCAACGCTGACATGTAGAGTTATTCAATCCCGACCATAGTATTAAACTAAATTAAATACTTTCTTAGTACTATTTCGATGTAAATAACTGCATGCTGTAAATTGTATTGTATATTGTATATAAATCGTGTAAATAATATGTGGCGTTTATTTATCATTCACCCACAGTGTTGTTTAGCTTGATTGAAAAGCTGGTTCGATTTCATTTCCCCAATTAGTTGCTTCTAAATTTTGATTTTTGATTCTAAATTTTATAAATTTTGATATTGTTTCCGGTAGTCGGTAGACAGACTTTTTTTTAAATGACGTTTTAACAAACAAGACTGCACTTGTGATTGGTCCGCGCTTTTTAAGTTATGTGGCTTGTGTGCATAGAATTTGCAGAAAATAATTATATATAGTTTTATACATATGTGATGTGTTAAGCACAAACCTAAGCTTTGGTCTGGTTTTGCCATCTTCATTCCAATTGTTTTGCAAATTTCTCTTTCAGTATCTGCTACTTGTCATAATATGACAAGTTTAATTTATTTTAATATTAAAATTAATTGATAATTGTATCTAATATATCCTAAAACTTACCAGTCAAACTTAAAAGCCAATATAAATACAATATAATACTCCAAGTAGCGGAAGCAAAGAAAATGCCCCATAAAAATTAGTTATTTATTCTTCCCATTGCGTCTAGGATAGTGTAAATATTGTGAACACTGTTTTTTCATTGAGAATAGTTACAATAGACAGACTGTCTCACTGAACTATTATACATTATATTACAGTTATGAAAGGCATATAACTTATTATAACGCATCCATACAATATAACACGACCAAAACAGACTGAGAAAATAATAAATGAGTTAATTAATACAAACAAATTAAAAATAAATAAATATACAAAAGTAATCGAGGAATAAGCTACACAGAGCAAAGCAATCGAATCGGTCGGTGATCATAGAAGACATCAATCACATGGACGTCACAGATCACCACAGTCTATATCGGTTGTCCAAAATATATGCGAAATAATAACATTAACGTATTGTCATGTCCATCAATTGATTGTCTTTTGAATATGTAACTACCATTTTAGCTGAAATATTAACATAATCGGTTCTTGCTTACTATCTTACAGCGTCCTACCTTCCGCCAAAACTCTATAGAAATTATATACACAATGATCATGAACCAGAGAGTTCGCTACCTAACATCTCCCCTGTTTTAATGAAAGTCTAGAGTCCAGGATCTTCATGAGGTAAGTTTATTATTTTATTTGGTTGTTTCAATGTTTACGTAAAATGAATATACGATATTTGTTATACCAAGATCCATTCGGTTAGACAAAAAAAAACTGTTACTTTTGACGTAATACATTTTGACAGCTGACATCTCTCCAATTTCTTATAATCCAATGATTATATACTGCGACACGCACGCCCTAGGCCTCCCAAACGTCGCACGGCCGAACTAACCGATCACACGGTCGCTCGTTGGTATTCGGTGGTATTCAAGAATATTCGTTTTCCCCGCGCGCCTCAAAGTAGCCTTCGCGTCCCGCGCTTTTCGTAGTAACGGTCGTGCTTACCAAAGTGTTTCGTGCTTACCATGGCGCTCCAACGGGGACTGATAACTTTATACATAGGTATTATTTGTAGTAAGTTATCACCTCTCTATGCAGTTTTTAGTTCTGATGTGTGCCTTATTGTACAATAGTTGACCTCTGCCTCAGGGTTTAGTAGGGGAGTTAATAAGTATGGCTTCAAGGGATATGCTGTCGCGAACTGTTTGATTCATAGAACAATTTAATCAAGCAGTGGCGAATTACTAATAGAAGTATTTACCTGTACATATCGTACACACGTATCTGCCTCGCTGATTTACTGGTAGTACCGCTTCACACAAGCGAATCATCAACTGATGTCTGAATAGGCGAGTCCAAAGACAAGCTCAACTGATGTCTGAATAGGCGAGTCCGAAGACAGGCTCAACTGATGTCTGAATAGGCGAGTCCGCAGACAAGCTCAACTGATAACTGAATAGGCGTGTCCACAGACAAGCTCAACTGATAACTGAATAGGCGAGTCCGCAGACAAGCTCAACTGATAACTTGAATAGGCGAGTCCGCAGACAAGCTCAACTGATAACTGAATAGGTGAGTCCGCAGACAAGCTCAACTGATAACTTGAATAGGCGAGTCCGCAGACAAGCTCAACTGATAACTTAATTGGCGGGTCCACCGACCCTGAAAGCAAAGGCCTCCATCCTCCCCTTACAGCCTTCCCTGTCCTCTCAACTTGGTCTAATTTCTGATACTGATACTGAACTGATACTGATCTGATACTGCACTGATACTGAACTGATACTGATCTGATACTGATACTGCACTGATACTGAACTGATACTGATCTGATACTGATACTGCACTGATACTGAACTGATACTGATACTGCACTGATACTGAACTGATACTGATACTGAACTGATACTGATACGGCACTGATACTGATACTGAACCGATACTGAACTGATACTGAACTGATACTGAACTGATACTGAACTGATACTGAACTGATACTGATCTGATACTGTTACTGCACTGATACTGAACTGATACTGAACTGATATACTGAAACTGTTCCTGAGCCTGAGCCAGCCTGAGCCTGTTTCTGATAAGCAACAATAACGACTGTTCGCTTTTCTATCGGTTCTACTCTAATACTCTGTTTTCAGACCGCTGCAGCGATCGTTACACATGGCTAGTATAAATTTACACTATAAAGTCTTAAAACACTAGTAACAAAGTACACAAATAAATAGGCACAAGAACTGAAGTTAAATATGGTAATCACTTAACATATTTAGTCACACACACACACACTGTATAAATATACGTCTGTCTAGTTCGGCCGCGCTAAGCGAAGTGAAGCCCGAAAAGGTTAAGGCGGCTCTTCTCATTTTTAATAATACATTATAATCTACCCGCACTTCAATCGACACTTACGAATTTGACTCTTATTGCGTAGGTAACGCGCGATAAGTTTGACTGAGTTGCGGAGGCATTTAATAATTTTCAATACATTGCAACCTACCCACCATTCAACCCAGCACACTCGGATTTGAATCTTATCGCGTAGGTAATACGCGATACGTTTGAATGAATTTGACTCTTCGCGTAGGTAATACGCGACATATGCACTATCTCCAAGCAACCACCTATTCCCTAAAGTTCTTCTTTCACATTTAGCTAAAAGTAAACATCTAACATTAATGGTTGACATCTATCACATTACCACTTATAACACAATGGGTATAAAATTATAAGGCCATTATTAAATATATTAATAGTGAGTTATTTTATAATTTATACTCATGCCCTACAACGGACGTACGGATCGTTATCGGTTGTCCTCCCGTCCGTTAGTAAAAGGATTCGGTAATTTCATCTACGAGTAGATGAATATAGGAACGCGTCACCCTTACGACTCGTGGCTATAAGTACCGTTGGTAGGCAAAAACCGGGCCATAGTCTATAATGATAGTTGCTTCGTAACCTTTAGTAATGTTTACTTGATTTATTTTTAAAATTTTCAATAATATTAAAATGTGTAATGTATTTAATTTCCAGATATGGTTCGAGACCGTACTAAAGGAGTTAGTATTGGGACGGACCCTCTGTCTTGATGCTTCCAACAATGTGACGCCATCTCTCGGCAAATGTCACGAGTTGGGCGGTGCACAGGAGTGAAAACACAAGGGATCGGTGAGTTCTAAAATTGTTGAAATCCATTAAGAATTAAATACATGCCATGCCATTAAGGTCTTGCGTCCCTGAGAAGCGAGGTGGATGACTTTCACCCGCCTCTGCTATGTTTATCACTAGTTGAAAAATACGGCCACCTTTCATCCACATCACGTGCCCGAAATGATGCAGCTTCCTCTCCTTCATAGCTCTCAACACTGCCATTCTATTTCTCATTCGATTCTAATCGCTTTCATTGTAGGTAGGTATACTGTAAAATACTAGATTTATGTTTTGAGGTGGTCCATTCCATTAGCCACCAGAGACGGATTTATCCGACAATTATTTTTGTTTCCAGACGCTCAACACAACTGAAGTTTACTCTTCAAGAAAGATTATATAAAAATTGATTAAATAAATATAATTTAAAATATTAATAAATTTAATAAATAAATAAATAATTTAATAAATATAATTAAAACATATTATTATAATATATTATTTGTATTATATTATATTAATATGTATTGAATAGATTCTTAAGGAATAAAACGCTCAGCTTTTGGTGTCTAAAAACTCGCAGAAAAATCGATTTCTGATGCGAGCGTGATTTAACTCACAGGAATAAAATTTTGATTTTTTTAGTGTGATAATTACTATTTAACACGATTATTATTATTATTATTATTATTTTATTTAACACGAGAGCAAATTTTTTATGTCTCGTACCTTTAAATCACTCAGTGCGCTCAGTAGTTTAATCACTCGCTACGCTCGTGATTGAATTCTAGACTGCTTCGTTGGTTCGTGATTTAAAGTCGGCACTCGCAGCAAAAAACAATTTTGCTCTCTAGTTGAACAATGATGACAAATACTGTTTTTAACCAATATCGGCTGACATAATAACGATGTTTTTTTTTGTTTGTTTATAATACAGGCGATGAGTCCAATATACAACACGGCTGCCGGGATGTGTCTGGGAGTGGAGCGAGCTCACCGCGGCGAGCCTCTGCTTTTGGTCATTTGCGACAACCAACGACAAATCAGTGGGACTTTGTTAGATCTTAGATCTTATAATAGTCAAATATTGACTATATTCAATTGTACTCGGTAACAGAATAATAACAACAGGTTGTTGTTGTCCTGTAAGAAGCTTGTGTGTGGAAGTCGAGTGTGAACTTTAGTGTGTTCCATAATTCGAAAGAGAAATTTGACAGGTCCTAATGTCAAATTTTAAATTAATGTTACCAAAGTTTTGTCCGTAGTGATGTACTAATATCGGTGTTACTTAAATAGTTACATTTTACGGTAAAAATATCACAAAATTATTGTCACAATTTGATGTCAAAATTATAATAATCGAAAAGAATTGCGACTTATAGAAAGGACTGCAAAAAATATAATTTTAACAATTAAATAATAAAATTAATATTAATTCCAAACTAGTTAATGTTCTAAAAGCATTGATTACGGTTTTATAAAACCGCAAGTTTTTTAATAAGTTTGATTAGGTGACCACTATTTCTGTATGGTAAAAAACCTGCAACAAAGGAAAGGAAATGTTAAATTACTCTTTCGAATTAGTATAGTTTGTAATTAAACGCGATTCATTAACATTATACAACGACACCTGTTGTTTGCAATTGTACTACATCACTTGTGATGTATTTGTGTCGCCGATTATGTCTAACAGATGGCGTCGTGCCGACAGGTTATATCGCGCTATCGTTTCGTTTTTCCATTTGGTAGGCGTGGGCGCCGGTTGTTTAACTCGGCACGTTACGCGTCATCACAATTCACTTTTTTGGTGAAGTAAACGGAACATCACAATGTTACGCTTACAAAAAAACTATTTAAAAAAAACGTTGTAGTGGTCTAGCTAGGAGCTACTAGGCTAGCGCTAGGCCAGGCTAGGCTTACTACTAGTTTAGTAGTAGAGCTAGTCTTAAGTCTAGTCCAAGGAACATATAGGGCTAGGCTTTATAAAACCGCAATTTTTCTTAATAAGTTTGATTAGGTGACATCACTATTTTTGTATGGTCAAAAACCTGCAACCCAGGAAATGTCAAATTAAAACGCAGTATAGTTGTTAAAATATTCATGTTTTGAATCTCATTTGTTGAAAGTTTGTTAGGCTACGCTACTAAAAAAAATATGTTAATATTGTGAAATTGATCTTAATGAGCTTTTTTCTTAGTAGAAAATAAGAAGAAATTGTATAAGCAATGTTATATATATATTTCAATTTAAAAAGAGTTTTTTATCAATTGTAAAATAACAATCGATTATTATTTACATACAGACTGTAGGTACTGACTTTAATTTGAATTCGATATGGATGTATTTTATTAGTGAAATTTTAATTCGTAGCAAATTTATTGGATTTCTAATGTTTAGTGCCAAAATAAAGTAATATTATATATAAACTGTATATAATTTTAAAAAGTTGTTCAGTAGCATATTGGTTGTTTTAATATATAAATTAAGTAAATAAATTATGTGACAATATTATAATTACCATTTTGTAATGTGATTAATAATATTTTTAATTTACTTTTTATTAGCGAGTACGATATACCAGACATAATATTACTTATTTAATAGTTTTTTTTTTTTACTTGGGATTTTGTGTATTAAAATTGTTGATAAAGGAAAAAGTTGGGAAATATATATAATCCTATCGAAACTTATACTAGAGCCTTGGTCTCACCTAAGTTGATAAGTCTAAGTGAAGCTAATGAATAATTTTTTATTCAACTCTTCTCTCAATATACAAATTCGTCTCGACGTATAAATAATTCAGTTTATTCTAAACTAGCTCTTGCCTACGGTTACGCCCTCGTGTGCAGCTAACCAGTAGCCTATGTTCCATCCCTTGTTTCCTAGAACCATTGAAAAGCGATGGTTATTGTAGCCAGACAGGCTGCTCAGTTTAATAACTGCGAAATGCATTGTACCCTGCATTTAAGACTAATATTAATTGTAAAAGAACGGTGAATTCTTTTCTTATTATAAGTAAGTACGTATTACTGGCACATGTGCTCTGTCTCAGGAGTCTCAAGTTCGATACCCGTCAGGGCCAATTTTGTAAATGAGTTTATAAAGCTGGATCTGGCAAGTAGTGGCAGGGCACACCGAGTTTCGCAATCTTATGGGCAGCCCGTCTGGCGGCAGTAACCACCTCCTCACAGAAGACCACAGTGAAATTATTATATTGTGAGCTGTTGTGTTTCGATGTGTAAGTAAGGGACGCCAGAGCCAATTTCCTGATCCCTTATCCTTAATCCTACTGTACCGTTACTTGTGTCGTGGGTGACGGTAGCCACCTACCACCATCCTTTACTACCTTACCGTCACCCTGTCTGATGACCTTCACATGAAAAAAGTGAGGTCACATTATAGGACCTACTCTCTGCCTCTAAAAGTAGGTAAATCTCAATAAACAATAAAATGGTCTGTCTAATTTTATATTTAAAATGTAATTGTTGGAATATGAGGGAAGCGATATATTTAATGTATAAAGAAAAATAATACTCGTATGTGTTGCTACGAACATGTTTTTTATTGGTCACATAATATTTTAAAGAACAATGAAATATAAAAGAGTATGTATATAAGTACATAAAAAAGGTTAACTATTCAATTAGTACTATTTACAACAATAATAATATACAATTTGTGTTAATATAAAGAAAACCACGAAATAAATGTACATATTTTATTGTGAACTTCCGTTTTTGTAAGTTTAATAAAGATAATTGAAATAGAAACGATTTTTTTATTAAATTTTTCCTAAATATGTATTATCTTGCATTGCTGAGTGTGTTAGACTAAGTAACAGGCGACCACCATTTCGGCGCTCGACTGATATGATGGCAAAGTGGCATAGAAAAAGACAGATTTCACTTTGTTAAAACCAGCTTTTGAAAATACCAGCTAATGAAGAATAATTGTTCTATTTTTAATGGCCTCCCGCTCCCCTATACTGCGTCTCACCTTGGAAGTCAGGATCTGTATAGGGGGACCCAGCTTTCTCCATCGTTGACGATTTGCGGGTTACACTCCCCTGTCTTCCCCTGTTGGGATACGGATACCAATCATTTTTCTATAAAACTTTTGAATTTCGTTAATTTACTACAAAATAAGTGAAATTACAGGATTAAAATAAAGCCAATCAAATTAACTTCAAGTGAATTTGCAATTGGTCGAGATTGTTGTCGGCCCTTATTTCACAAATAAATAAATAGTATTATTAATGCTATATCCGTGTAGCAAGTTTAAAGGTCTTGCTACGCGAATTGACTCGGTTAAAATTTGGTTAAAATGCAGTAAAATGAAAATGAATATTACAACTTACGTCAGATTAAATTCGTAATTTTTGGGTCAAAATTAAGGTAATAGAATCAAGATAGTAAAGGGACTTTTTCAAACATAGGTAGGTGGCTGTATACTGGCCTTGTCGGTTAAAATAAAGGCTGTAAAAGGGCCTAGTCTTAAATAAAATATAATTTTACAACCTACAAAATATGGAACCTATCGTTATAACCTATAACCTATAAATATAGGCGCAACATATGCGAATTTGTAAAAGTTAAAATTACAATTAACTTAAGTCAAAATTTAATTCAAACTATATTACAGAAAATATTTGTCAGATAATAACACAAAATTCATTGAACAGAATAAGTTTTGATTAATCAACTCTTTAGTTACTGGAGTAATCTAAAAATAAAAAAATCCAGATACCGTCAATTTAAATAGTTTGCCTCAAAACTTATACAGTCTATAAAACTTCCACTAAAAATCCAAAAGTTTATATAAAGAGATATAACTCCTCGCTGAGGCGAATGAAGTAGGTAGCGTGTCTTCCTCCGCTCCAGCACCATCGGGTCAGTGGCCTCGTGGCTAAATTTTTCGCACTTGTGCGTTTGGCCGTTACCCGTAAAAATGCGCGTGGGTACTCGTTCTGTAGATCTCTTTGAGGCAATAGAGGCAATAGAGGTCTTAAAAAAAAACAAGAATTTATTCTTTTTAAATAATATTTTTATTAGTTTTTATTATTTTTGTAATGTGATTTATTTATTCACTCACAAGCACTACAAACTACTTAAAAATAAAACATAATCAACAAATAACTATAATAAAGTCAACAAATATCTAACAATTCAACAGATATGTTCGAAAACAGGAATAACACAAGAGCGCATGTACACGGAAGCGTAGTTAACAGCACACTGGTCAGTTGGGATCAGTGTTGCCAACTTTATTTTCCAAGGGATCTTACAATACATTTTAAAAAAAAGTCGTATTTCGCCTAGAATTCTAGAAAAAAAACCCCAAGTGCATATTTACAATAAAACCCGCACACGTAAATGATAGAACACAAGTTAAATCGAAATAAAATTCTTGAATGAATTTTGAACTTAACAGAAAAGCAAACTTAATTTATAAAAGATCTTATAAATACGATTTAAATCATACGGTTGGCAACACTGGCAGGGTATCAAAAGTGCTCTTATTGCATGAAGCGTAAATTAAGCTACATTTTTTATTTACACTTATAGTTTAATTATTTAATAGTTTTATTATATTTTAGTTTTATTTATATATTTTTTATCTAATTTTATTAGGTACTATGATGACTCGGATCATGTGAAGTTTGCAGCAAGTGCGATCCTATTCTTATTTGACACGTATAGTAAAAAGGTGTGGATCGTTTCCGAAGTTGAGTAAGATTTTTTTTTACTTATAAGGCTGGAAGTATACCAGTTCCAGAGAAACGATGCACGCATTAGATGCGCCTCGCCGACAGGAATCTTTTTATGTATGGCATTTCACTTAGCAAACACTACAGAAATAAAATTTAATTTTTTTTTCACAATTTATTTGAGGCTAATACAGTAATAATTTTTTTTTTTTCAAAATTTATATGAGGCTAATACAATATGAGGCTTAATAGGCATGCATTAATACAATTTACACTTGAAGCGGCTTGCTGTTCCGAAAGGTTGACGGTTAATTTTGCTTGTTACTTCACTATACATAAAAGTTTAGAACAAAACAATAAATCGGCTTCGTTGGTTTCGGCGGTGAGTTCGTCGGTGTATTCGGCGGTGGGGGCGGCGGTGGGGTAGACAGTGGGCTCGACAGTGGGGTCCACGGTGGGCTCGACAGTGGGGTCGCCGGTGGGCTCGACAGTGGGGTCGCCGGTGGGGTCCACGGTTGGGTCGACAGTGGGGTCGACGGTGGGGTCCACGGTTGGGTCGACAGTGGGGTCGACGGTAGATACCACCGTGGGGTCGACGGTGAGGTCAACGGTGGGGTCGACAGTGGGGTCGACGGTGAGTAGGTCTCGGAGTCTTCTTCCTCCCTATTAAAAAAAAATATTATTACATAGAGTCAGCACTGGAAAGACAGTACAAAAAAGTGGATTTATATGATAATAAAAATAGTTAATGTGTGTCTTCTACTTTAGTTAATGGGTAAGGCCGTCGAATTGGCCTCATATAACAAAAGTACCTAACATAAAATTTTATGTCACCGGGTAACTAAAAAGTAACATAAATGTTTCTAAGGGCATATCTACCGTGGGGAAACATTCATTCGTTTTTTGAAAAATTAATACATTCTCATAACTACACTTATTTTATTTTATTTCTAAATAAAATTCAAGAAATATATTCACGTAAAAAATATGTATATATTATGTTGATATATGGGTCAAAAGAGAAAGTAATTTTTCAGATATTTGAAAACGTAAAATACCTCTGATTTTGACCCATATATGTATGTATTTATAAGTGTATGTTTGTATGTGTGTGTATGTGTGTGTGTGTGTGTGTGTGTGTGTTTTTATGTTTTTGTGTGTATGTTTGTATATCGACGGTCCCCACGTACATAAAGACATGTCAAAAATGGCAATTTTTTTTATTGCATAATTGTCTTTAGATTACCATTAGAAAGTTCCTAAAGCTAATAAAATATTCTAGAAAAAACAAAATTTATAATTACTTATACATATAATTATTTCTAGAGCGGTTTGAACATAAATTACGCTCTCCTGTAAACCCCGGTTTTAGACATGTCTTTATGTACGTAGGGACCGTCGATATGTATGTTATGCTATTTTTGTGGTTCGGTTTGGTTTTTGGTTCATTTGGTTCTCTTGTATTTCGGTATTAGTTTGACTGTAGTTTCAAACAGTTTTAAATTCAAAGAGTTTCACTGCAGATTATTGTAATTGTTTTTGCCATTATGAGCTATAAAATAATGTGATATTTATTTTCTAAAGGTTAATAACTTAATATAAATCATTGTTCAGAACTTCAGAGGGTATTTCTTTCTTCCATAATTTGTAATACCTAATGTATATATGAGTAAGTTATATTCATTTTATTTATTTAAAATTACCCTCACATTTGTAAAATCAAAAATGTGTACTTAAAATGTGTGTAAAATAGAATGGATTGTTGTAATAAGTGGAAATATTGTCACTAGAAGAAACTAGCGTCTAAGATACAGGCTCGGTCTAGTCTAGACGCTAGTACCTACTCAACCTGTTTACAGATTTGTTAATTAATAAATAAAAATTATTATCTTTTATCACAACTCAGTTTCATTTTCAAAGCTTTATTTTATCTATGAAAATAATAATTATAATAATAACTAATCAAACTAAAAATCGAATCCGGGCTCTTTAAGACGTAAAAAAGATAGTGATGCAAAATAAGTACAAAAATTGACTTTATAACTTTTTGGATTTTAGACAAATAAGGAACCAACGGTCTGGCGAACTGTAACTTGACCTTTTTTTATGAATATTTTTTCCATATTTTTTTGTAAAATTAATGTATAAGACACATAAAAGTACAATATTTTACTATTAGATCAATACAATATAAAAATTTAAGTCTGGCACCCCGAATCTTGACATAAATTTTCTATATAAGGTATAAGAAAAAATTAAACGTCAAAATTTTTCTTTTTTATCCCTCCTATGAATAGAATTGGTCTGGCATATTAATACTTGACCAAAGTTCTGCCAGACAACGATTAAAAGGTGTTTTATTGGCCAAAAAAAAATAATAGGTCAAGTCACAGGTCGCCAGACCGTTGGTTTATTATTTGTCTAATATCCAAAAAGTTATAACGTCCATTTTTGTACTCACCACCCTTTTACGGTCGTCGCTTGGACTATGTAAAGGAAATATTGTTGTTTGATAAAATAATAATTGTAGAAAAATATCCTGTTCTGTATATTCACGTTTTTTTTCCAGTTCCTGGACGTAAAGTCATTCATCAAATTATAATTTTTTTGGCGGCCTCACCCTAATTAAGCAAAGTTAAAATAGTTGTGTAAATTATCATTGCAATTAATGAAATTTCACTTACAACCAGGCAGGATAGCAGCAACTGCAACACCATAGCCATAGTCGATATACACCGCCAAAATCCCGACGTTTCGGCAATAGAGATCTGTTAATTTAAAATTTATTTTAAAGACCAATATACATATCTTATTAACTAGTCCAATGACATGACGAGAAACCAATGAGGTCATTGGTTAACAAATGCTAGTATTGAACAACAATATTAATAATCAAATAATCCTATTCCCCACTGCTGGACATACGCCTCACCCATGAGACTTATCAGATGCCTAGTCGGCTATTTGCCGGCTATTGCTATTTGCCCTGCGTACGCCTACTGACGTGGAAATTTATTACAAGGCCCACGTTTGAAACACTAAGCGAGCACTTCTCTGCACGAGAAGATATCTCGGAGCTTCCCAAACACTGCCTATCCGAACCTTGCCGAATGATTGACGACATATTACAAAATGAAAAGAGTAATGTGAGTACGAACCTTGCCTCGGAATCCATGACTCTGTAAGAAAATCAAAAAGAAAATGTAATTTAACCTCACACAAACACAGCATTCGTTAAGTATAATTATAAAAAAGAAAGTTAATAAATGTGAGAAATTAATCTAGAAAACACTTTTTTACAACAAAACATTGAATAACATATTTAAAATCTCACTGTGAATTTAACACTAGAGCCTACGTCATATTTTCATAGTGTTCATTCTTTTGTGCAATGTCCAATTAATATGAATCGTTCTTTATTCGATCAACAAGGTAGGTACTAGGTACTAGGTAAACCTACGTAACGAGGTGACCATCGCTAAGTTAGTTTTTGACAATGTTTAAGATCGAAAGTAACTTAAAATTTCTTAATTAATTCTCATACTACACCTACGCAACAGGAACATAGTAAGATTTTAGGAATGGAGTCGCTAATAACATATATATTTTTTAAATGTCTGTAAATTTTAATTTATTTTTAGTTAAAAGTGAACAAATTCGGATATAGAGAATGGCTCAAACTTCAAGTATCCTCTGTCTGCCATTTTTTTTTATGACAAACAATAAAATTCAAAGCTCCTGTAACAACAGAAATATGTATACTTTTCTACTTTTATCAAAGCATAAATTAATATAGTGAAGGAATGGTATTAATATTTTCAAATTTTTTAATATTTCAAATGAAATCAATACAACTGGACTTATTGCACATAACCTGCCTAATCTCCACAAAGCCTAAACCACAAATAAATCAAACATTAGGCGCTTAACTTCCCTCATGCTGAGACAGAACAGGATGTCTTAACACATTTGGCCCGAGAGATGGTAGACATTTGCGGGTAGGTATTTGAGGCGAGCTGAAAAATTGTCCTTCTATAATACTCTTTACTCTTGTACTAAATTTTATTATTATTTTTCTTTGTAAATAATACGTCTTATAGCTCACAACCACCAATGTCTACATTCAAATAGCAGAAAAATCCTAACATCATCTGAATGCGAGACTATCGAGGTTGTAAATAAACACACGTATCTTGGACTAGTCATAGACAATCGACTTAACTGGTTAGAACACATTAATCACGTATGTGATAAACTAAGAGCAATACTGGGTAAATTCTCTGTAATAAAAACACAAAGCCCCTTACAAATTATGTACTGTTATTGCTTTACAAGTCATTGGCAGAACCAATAGTATGTTATGGACTATCTAGCTACAGAAGAACATTTAAAAGCAACTTGGACAAAATTTTTTCACTTCAATTGCGTATTCTAAAAGAGATTTTTCGTTAAAATTCCTTAAAATTCCTATTAAAAGAACAATATTTCAATGAAAACGTAAATATTCCAAATATAAATTATTCAAACCGATTGCTTGATGAATCAAAACTTAATTTACCCAACTATAACAACCTTCATTGAAAAAGACGTCTTGCTTATGTCATACCGAACCTAATTAATCAACTACCTAAAACATTAAAAAGCGAAATAACACACAAAAACATCACATATATGTATACCTATTTGTATATAATCTATAATATATTTTCTTTAAATTTATGGCTGTATGTAAGTAAATAAATAAATAAAAATAAATTATTATTAGTTCTATTATTGATTGTGATTCTAGCAAATTAAAAAGATGTGGACTGCCTGATTATTTTCAAAGAAAAAAATTAATAAAATTTAGTATAGATTAGAGGTTTGGTAGTTTGAAAGTATTACGAGTACATTTTAATTATTGAAATTATCGAGCAGGTAGCTATTATTGAAGTTATATAAGAAGAAGAAAAAACAAGTTTTCTGCTTGCCTCAATACCTACCCGCAAATGTCTATCATCTGTCGGAATAATATACAAAACTCCTGTATCTAAAATCTAACTAAAATAACTCTTTATTTTGCAGCAAAGTATAAAATGATATTAATACGATATTTACAAACACTATGGAAAATGTATCGCGAAGCAATGTTTCGTAAAATAAATATGATTCAGTTTCTCACCCCAGTAATAAAATTTTGTTATTTTTAAAAACATCATTACCTTAAGCTGACGCGAAATTTCCACCAAATTTGGACTTGCATATAGTAAATATTAAAAAAATCAAGACGCCAACAACAAATAAAAGATGTTAAGTTTTAAGCATTATTTTCACTGTATAAATATTTTATCGTATAGACAAAGACCTATTTCTATATCAATCCACTAGACGAAAAATATAAAACACCGAGGCTATTTCTGAAGGATAACTAAATATTTCCACTAATATCAGGTAGGTATAGGAGGAATACACAAAAATATATGAAAGCATATAAAAGTTATGGCAAATAGAATAGAAATAATTATTAAACTGTTAGCACTTACCGGATTTAAACCTTTCGTGAAAACACTAAACTCTACGAACTCACTTAACACACTGAACTCTACGAACGATCAAACAGAAATGTGTTGTGTTGGTCCGAATTTGTCGGAGGACTGATGTTGAATGAAATAAAAGTGCTGTCACCGCCACGTTGTCGTATGATAGGACGGTCTGCGCATGCTCCGACACGCGCGAACCAATGGCGTGGCTCCGTTCAAATTGTTCAGTGTTCATCCTCCGATTTTATTTTTTTATAAAAAAGGTAAACAAACAATTCACGACATAGAATTTTCCAGTTTTAAACTTAATTACACATTCATATATACACGAATTCATTTACACTTACTAAACATAATATTCTTTACGAAATGTATCAAAAATTATTGCATAATTTCAGAGGAAAATGCAAAAAAACTCGAGATTTTCGTCACACAGATTTTGTCTATGGTTTTAGAGACAGGACATGTACACGACCTAAGTCATTTGGAGTCACATGAGGTTTTGATTCGTACATAAATTATCAAGTTCACAATCTTATATACATTTTTAAAGTTTTAGTTTATCATAATTCATAACCGTAGACGAAAACACTTTATGAAATTATTTTTGATTAAATGGCATTAATTAAATAGATTACTTAAAATTACCACTGAACTAATAATTAGTATTTTATTTATTATTCTTATTAATAATATTTTATTCGGTTTTGTACAAATCCCATCTCTAAAACCCTAGCCCTGGCGACGTCATATTATCAAACAAATAAAATCGGAGAATTATACATATGTAGTTGAAATTGTAGTTCTGATGTATCGGTGAGTGAATAAAAGTATTGGGACTCAACATAAAGTGGTTTAATTAGTGTACCCGAAGTAGAGGATGCTAACATTAGGTAAGTGCAGGCAGGAAAATTATTTAGTATCTAATAATAGTGGGTAGTTGTTGCGGTTGTTAATTTTTTTTTTTCATATAAAAAGTCTAGTATATTTCCGCTGTTTTCCATCTTAACAGTAACTCTTTTTCGATTTTTGAATATTAAAAGCCATATTTTTATGTATAAAAATTTCAAATTTTCTTTCTATTCTCTACTACCCTTAATAATAAATTAAACAAAAAGAAATAGTTTCACATAAAAATAAGAAAATACTTTCTTTTTGTTCCAAACGTTTATCTTGCCTTCGTGCGTCGATAGTAAAAGGTTGATTTTAAACTCAAATGTGTTGGACGCAAAGTCACATTTTCTTAAAATGACAGACTGAGTTTATTCTGTACGCATATGTCACTTATTTCATAGATTTAAATGTTCCATAATTATATATAGTATAAATCCAAATACTAATAATATAAAGAGAAGATTTGTATTTTTATATATTTATAACGAATAAACTCAAAAACTACAAGGCCGATTTTTAAAATTCTACTTCGATGGTTTGTATGATGTTTGTGAAAGAAATTTTGTATTGCAATTCCAGCTTAATAGCTTAAAATTCACGACGCGCCTTATGAAGTATGTATTACTGTGTACCTACATTATCTATCATCTACATTGAAACATTTTTTTGTTAGTGAAATTTATAAAATGGCTACTTGGCTATGTAGAATAAAATTTAGTAGCATATTATTTATTGCATTGAAGAATAATATCACAAAATTTAAATGTTGTCTTAGTAAAATACAATGTTATTTTAGGAGGTCTAAAGAACTCACTCTAAAAGATATTTCCAGATTCTCACCACCCCATACATTCATGCAGGGATCGTATTTGCCGATGTGGTTGAAGTACTCCCGATATATAGCGAACAAACCGCCAGCCATTGTCGGTGATTTTATTGGTCTCACAAAATCTTCCTCACCTGGAATAACGTATTGAAATCTATTTTATCTTGGCGAAGTCGATAAGAGACCTCAATGCGATGCTTGAAGACGTCAACTGAAGTTCCTCAAAGGGTAGGCCTTAAGATGAATATGGACAAGACGATAGTCATGTCTAATGTCAATGTTGTGCCCACCCCTGTAAAAGTTGAGAGTTCAATTCTCGAAGTTAATATGTACATATACTTAGGACAACAAGTCCAATTAAGTAGAGCCAACTCCTAGGAGGTCGATCGTCGAATCCAGTTCGGATGGGCAGCCGAAGACGCCTAAATTCCTCAGTGTCTTAAAACAAAAAAATTCTACCAATATGTGTTGAAACGTGGTTCTAATGAGCCTCGTAATAAAGCTCAACTTCGCTCAATCATTATGGTTGGATTATGGAGTTACTCTTTTTTTTGCTTCTATTCTACATATGGAGAGTGTTTATATATGTTTAACAAGTTTACATAATGAATGCATCACTTACTATTCAATGTGCCCTTAGGTAAATTATCCCATTTAAAATGCAAACCCCAATTGAAGCCGCCCCTCAATAGTGGACTTGCGGAATATTCAAATGTGTCCATGTTGATAACAACTATGATGGGTGCAACTGCCCTCATGGAATATTGGAGTTTAACACCGTCCACGTCTTCAGACAAACGCGCCAGAAGTGGCACCAACCAGTTCATGTTCATCTCAATATGAGAGTCAAGAAAAACTAACACCTGAAAATTATAAATAAAAGCAATCTATGACAAAAACAACGGTAGAGACATAAAATAATATTAAGAATTCTGTTTCATGACTCTATCTACTATCTATGTCTAAAGTTAAATAATCTTATAAAAAATTTGATTAAGTCGATTAAGTGGACAGGTAGACTGTCAAGAGGCTGCCTAGTTTATGATTGCAGAATCCAATGTCCAATGCCACTACTGGTATCTAAAAAGGCCATTCCGTCAGGCCAATCAGCTGTCAACTGTAGGTCACGCTAACATAAAACAAAAAAATATTAAAGCCAGAACATACCAACAACCCCCACACTATTATCAGCTCCATATAACCTAGCTCTTATGAGACCTTCTCTTTTCCCGACATCATCATTTTGAAATGAAACTTTTGAAATGAAGCGATATAATATTCAGATTACTTACAGTTGTCATTCGTCAAAAATCAACGCTGACACGTAGAGTTATTCAATCCCGACCATAGTATTAAACTAAATTAAATACTTTCTTAGTATTTTTCGATATAAATAACTGCATGCTGTAAATTGTATTGTATTTTGTATAATATTGTATATAATATTTGGCGTTTATTTATCATTCACCCACAGTGTTGTTTAGCGTGATTGAAAAGCTAGTTCGATTTCATTTCCCCAATTAGTTGCTTCTAAATTTTGATTTTTGATTCTAAATTTTATAAATTTTGATATTGTTTCCGGTAGTCGGTAGACAGACTTTTTTAAATGACGTTTTAACAAACAAGACTGCACTTGTGATTGGTCCGCGCTTTTTAAGTTATGTGGCTTGGCACACAACTGGTAAGAATTGTGTGCATAGAATTTGCAGAAAATAATTATATATAGTTTTATACATATGTGATGTGTTAAGCACAAACCTAAGCTTTGGTCTGGTTTTGCCATCTTCATTCCAAATTGTTTTGCAAATTTCTCTTTCAGTATCTGCTACTTGTCATAATATGACAAGTTTAATTTATTTTAATATTAAAATTAATTGATAATTGTATCTAATATATCCTAAAACTTACCAGTCAAACTTAAAAGCCAATATAAATACAATATAATACTCCAAGTAGCGGAAGCAAAGAAAATGCCCCATAAAAATTAGTTATTTATTCTTCCCATTGCGTGTAGGGTAGTGTAAATATTGTGAACACGGTTTTTTCATTGAGAATAGTTACAATAGACAGACTGTCTCACTGAACTACATTATATTACAGTTATGAAAGGCAAGAGATTGTTTAGCTACAGGTCAGGTAATAATATTGTTTCTTTCTTATTATAACTTATTATAACGCATCCATACAATATAACACGACCAAAACAGACTGAGAAAATAATAAATGAGTTAATTAATACAAACAAATTAAAAATAAATAAATATACAAAAGTAATCGAGGAATAAGCTACACAGAGCAAAGCAATCGGCCAATCGGTCGGTGATCATAGAAGACATCAATCACATGGACGTCACAGATCACCACAGTCTATATCGGTTGTCCAAAATATATGCGAAATAATAACATTAACGTATTGTCATGTCCATCAATTGATTGTCTTTTGAATATGTAACTACCATTTTAGCTGAAATATTAACATAATCGGTTCTTGCTTACTATCTTACAGCGTCCTACCTTCCGCCAAAACTCTATAGAAATTATATACACAATGATCATGAACCAGAGAGTTCGCTACCTAACATCTCCCCTGTTTTAATGAAAGTCTAGAGTCCGGGATCTTCATGAGGTAAGTTTACTATTTTATTTGGTTGTTTCAATGTTTACGTAAGATACCAAGATCCATTCGGTTAGACAAAAAAAACTGTTACTTTTGACGTAATACATTTTGACAGCTGACATCTCTCCAATTTCTTATAATCCAATGATTATATACTGCGACACGCACGCCCTGGGCCTCCCAAACGTCGCACGGCCGAACTAACCGATCACACGGTCGCTCGTTGGTATTCGGTGGTATTCAAGAATATTCGTTTTCCCCGCGCGCCTCAGAGTAGCCTTCGCGTCCCGCGCTTTTCGTAGTAACGGTCGTGCTTACCAAAGTGTTTCGTGCTTACCATGGCGCTCCAACGGGGACTGATAACTTTATACATATTATTTGTAGTAAGTTATCACCTCTCTATGCAGTTTTTAGTTCTGATGTGTGCCTTATTGTACAATAGTTGACCTCTGCCTCAGGGTTTAGTAGGGGAGTTAATAAGTATGGCTTCAAGGGGATATGCTGTCGCGAACTGTTTGATTCATAGAACAATTTAATCAAGCAGTGGCGAATTACTAATAGAAGTATTTACCTGTACATATCGTACACACGTATCTGCCTCGCTGATTTACTGGTAGTACCGCTTCACACAAGCGAATCATCAACTGATGTCTGAATAGGCGAGTCCAAAGACAAGCTCAACTGATGTCTGAATAGGCGAGTCCGAAGACAGGCTCAACTGATGTCTGAATAGGCGAGTCCGCAGACAAGCTCAACTGATAACTGAATAGGCGTGTCCACAGACAAGCTCAACTGATAACTGAATAGGCGAGTCCGCAGACAAGCTCAACTGATAACTTGAATAGGCGAGTCCGCAGACAAGCTCAACTGATAACTGAATAGGTGAGTCCGCAGACAAGCTCAACTGATAACTTGAATAGGCGAGTCCGCAGACAAGCTCAACTGATAACTTAATTGGCGGGTCCACCGACCCTGAAAGCAAAGGCCTCCATCCTCCCCTTACAGCCTTCCCTGTCCTCTCAACTTGGTCTAATTTCTGATACTGATACTGAACTGATACTGATCTGATACTGCACTGATACTGAACTGATACTGATCTGATACTGATACTGCACTGATACTGAACTGATACTGAACTGATACTGATCTGATACTGATACTGCACTGATACTGAACTGATACTGATACTGCACTGATACTGAACTGATACTGATCTGATACTGATACTGAACTGATACTGAACTGATCTGATACTGATACGGCACTGATACTGATACTGAACCGATACTGAACTGATACTGAACTGATACTGAACTGATACTGAACTGATACTGATCTGATACTGTTACTGCACTGATACTGAACTGATATACTGAAACTGTTCCTGAGCCTGAGCCAGCCTGAGCCTGTTTCTGATAAGCAACAATAACGACTGTTCGCTTTTCTATCGGTTCTACTCTAATACTCTGTTTTCAGACCGCTGCAGCGATCGTTACACATGGCTAGTATAAATTTACACTATAAAGTCTTAAAACACTAGTAACAAAGTACACAAATAAATAGGCACAAGAACTGAAGTTAAATATGGTAATCACTTAACATATTTAGTCACACACACACACACTGTATAAATATACGTCTGTCTAATTCGGCCGCGCTAAGCGAAGTGAAGCCCGAAAAGGTTAAGGCGGCTCTTCTCATTTTTAATAATACATTATAATCTACCCGCACTTCAATCGACACTTACGAATTTGACTCTTATTGCGTAGGTAACGCGCGATAAGTTTGACTGAGTTGCGGAGGCATTTAATAATTTTCAATACATTGCAACCTACCCACCATTCAACCCAGCACACTCGGATTTGAATCTTATCGCGTAGGTAATACGCGATACGTTTGAATGAATTTGACTCTTCGCGTAGGTAATACGCGACATATGCACTATCTCCAAGCAACCACCTATTCCCTAAAGTTCTTCTTTCACATTTAGCTAAAAGTAAACATCTAACATTAATGGTTGACATCTATCACATTACCACTTATAACACAATGGGTATAAAATTATAAGGCTATTATTAAATATATTAATAGTGAGTTATTTTATAATTTATACTCATGCCCTACAACGGACGTACGGATCGTTATCGGTTGTCCTCCCGTCCGTTAGTAAAAGGATTCGGTAATTTCATCTACGAGTAGATGAATATAGGAACGCGTCACCCTTACGACTCGTGGCTATAAGTACCGTTGGTAGGCAAAAACCGGGCCTTAGTCTATAATGATAGTTGCTTCGTAACCTTTAGTAATGTTTACTTGATTTATTTTTAAAATTTTCAATAATATTAAAATGTGTGTAATGTATTTAATTTCCAGATATGGTTCGAGACCGTACTAAACGAGTTAGTATTGGGACGGACCCTCTGTCTTGATGCTTCCAACAATGTGACGCCATCTCTCGGCAAATGTCACGAGTTGGGCGGTGCACAGGAGTGAAAACACAAGGGATCGGATCGGTGAGTTCTAAAATTGTTGAAATCCATTAAGAATTAAATACATGCCATGCCATTAAGGTCTTGCGTCCCTGAGAAGCGAGGTGGATGACTTTCACCCGCCTCTGCTATGTTTATCACTAGTTGAAAAATACGGCCACCTTTCATCCACATCACGTGCCCGAAATGATGCAGCTTCCTCTCCTTCATAGCTCTCAACACTGCCATTCTATTTCTCATTCGATTCTAATCGCTTTCATTGTAGGTAGGTATACTGTAAAATACTAGATTTATGTTTTGAGGTGGTCCATTCCATTAGCCACCAGAGACGGATTTATCCGACAATTATTTTTGTTTCCAGACGCTCAACACAACTGAAGTTTACTCCTCAAGAAAGATTATATAAAAATAAATTAAATAAATATAATTTAAAATATTAATAAATTTAATAAATAAATAAATAATTTAATAAATATAATTAAAACATATTATTATAATATATTATTTGTATTATATTATATTAATATGTATTGAATAGATTCTTAAGGAATAAAATGCTCAGCTTTTGGTGTCTAAAAACTCGCAGAAAAATCGATTTCTGATGCGAGCGTGATTTAACTCACAGGAATAAAATTTTGATTTTATTAGTATGATAATTACTATTTAACACGATTATTATTATTATTATTTTATTTAACACGTGAGCAAATTTTTTATGTCTCGTACCTTTAAATCACTCAGTACGCTCAGTAGTTTAATCACTCGTTACGCTTGTGATTGAATTCTAGACTACTTCGTTGCTTCGTGATTTAAAGTCGGCAGTCGCAGCAAAAAACAATTTTACTCGCTAGTTGAACAATGATGACAAATACTGTTTTTAACCAATATTGGCTGACATAATAACGATGTTTTTTTTTTGTTTGTTTATAATACAGGCGATGAGTCCAATATACAACACGGCTGCCGGGATGTGTCTGGGAGTGGAGCGAGCTCACCGCGGCGAGCCTCTGCTTTTGGTCATTTGCGACAAACAACGACAAATCAGTGGGACTTTGTTAGATCTTAGATCTTATAATAGTCAAATATTGACTATATTCAATTGTACTCGGTAACAGAATAATAATAACAGGTTGTTGTCGTCCTGTAAGAAGCTTGTGTGTGGAAGTCGAGTGTGAACTTTAGTGTGTTCCATAATTCGAAGGAGTAATTTGACAGGTCCTAATGTCAAATTTTAAATTAATGTTACCAGTTTTGTCCGTAGTGATGTACTAATATCGGTGTTACTTAAATAGTTACATTTTACGGTAAAAATATCACAAAATTATTGTCACAATTTGATGTCAAAATTATAATAATCGAAAAGAATTGCGACTTATAGAAAGGACTGCAAAAAATTAAATTTTAACAATTAAATAATAATTAATATTAATTCCAAACTAGTTAATGTTCTTGTGGTATAGGTAAATGTTTGTTACCTTCTTTGGATATCGGATGCAGTCACACAATAAAACTCAACCATCAATTACCATGTAGCTATATTCCAATATACAATTATAATTTACAAGGTTTCTATAAACACAAATTAATTTATTTACACGGCTTGCTCACATATATGATAAAGCTTTTTATTATAGAATTCACCACGCACCATTTATTTTCGCTGTCTGTTAGAAGTCAAAATCTTCTAGCGCGTTCCACGCAGGCGTTGAAAAAGGTTGGTTTTGTATGGTGTATGGCCCAAGTTGAAATGCAATGCGTTAGGGTGGTGGTCCAAGTTGGACACCACATATTCCCCCCGGCCAGACCATGACTATGGTCGATAGTAGTCCGGAAATCTGATCCGACGACCACTGCGCGATCTCTTCTCATCAGGCACAACGTTAGGTACTTGACTTGAAGAGGGCTCATCGGGCAGCTCGCATCTGTCTTCGTTGAGGGGCGTCGCCTCTCTCATCAAAAATGCTGGTTTCAGCCTGTCGACGGAGATGTTCTGAACCTTGCCGCGGACATCGACAGTAAAGAATTTAGGCTGCCTCTTTAATATCTTATAAGGTCCAGCGTATGGCGGTTCTAGAGAACGTCTGACATGGTCTTGACGAACGAAGACATGTGTAGATGTATGCAGATCTTGGGGAATGTAGAAGGGTGAATTGCTGTGCCATGTGGTAGGTCGTGGAGTTAGTTTCGCCATGTAGGAGCGAAGCCGGTTGGCGTACTCGGTGACGTCTCTAACGTTGCAGTCGTCACTGGGTGTGAAGAATTGACCCGGTAAGCGCAGGGGTTCGCCATAAACGAGTTCAGCTGGAGACGACTGTAGATCTTCTTTCCAGGAACTACGCATTCCCAGAAGTACTAAGGGCAAAGATTCAACCCAGCTGGCTGTGTTGTGGCACATAATGGCAGACTTGAGTTGGCGATGCATCCTCTCGACGATGCCGTTCGCCGCAGGATGGTATGCCGTGGTGCGAAAGTGGCACGCACCAATCAAGGCAGTGAGGGCCTTGAAGAGACTGCTCTCGAACTGTCGACCACGGTCCGTAGTCACTCGAGCAGGACAACCGTACCTGGCTATCCAGCCAGAGACGAGGGCAGTTGCACAGGATTCCGCTGTTATCTCCTTCAACGGAAACGCCTCAGGCCAACGAGTAAATCTGTCGATGACTGTAAGGCAATATCTGAAATCATAAGACACAGGTAAGGGTCCTATGATGTCGAGGTGTATATGGGAGAACCTCGAGGAAGGAGTTTGGAAACAGGAAAGAGGTGATTTAGTGTGGCGGAAAATCTTGCTTTTCTGGCACTGTAGGCATTCTCTTGTCCATTCTCTGCAGTCCTTTTTTATTCCTGGCCATACGAATCTCTGCGTGACCAGTCGCACAGTTGCAGATGCTCCGGGATGATGCAGGCCATGAATCATGTGGAAAACTTGTTTACGTAGATGAGGAGTGATATACGGTCGAGGAGTTTGTACAGAGGTATCACAGTAGACAGGTAAGTTATTCTCCATATATTTCCTTTTTTTCAGTTTCAAGGCTGAACCGTTTAGCAGGAGGTCTTGCAGTTCAGGGTCTGATTCCTGATAACGTGCAAGTTCCTCGTAATCAATGGCAGTTGCAATCTCTTCCACTCGTGACAGTGCGTCAGCTACGACGTTTTCTTTGCCAGGCAAATATCTAATGTCAGTTGTAAATTGTGCAATAAAGTCTAGGTATCTAAATTGACGTGGAGTACATGTACTCTTGTTCGTAGAAAAAGCAAAAGTCAGCGGTTTATGATCAGTGAACACGACGAACGTTCTTGCCTCCACCATGTATCGGAAGTACTTAACTGCTTCATAAATTCCTAATAGTTCACGGTCGTAAGGACTATATTTCTTCTGTGAGGTGGAAAGCTTACGCGAGAAGAACGCTAAAGGTTTCCAGTCTTGATCGGATTGGCAACGTTGTTGCAGTACAGCACCTATAGCAGCGTCTGAAGCGTCCGTGATCAACGCTAATTCTGCAGACGGATCCGGATGGTTGAGAAGGGTAGCTTCTGACAACGATACTTTACAGTCTTCGAATGCACGTATCAGTTCCGGAGTCATTTTGATAGGCTGTGATCCTTTGACTTTGGGTCCGGCAAGCAAGGCATTAAGAGGAGCTTGAACTTGTGCAGCGTTTGGCACAAATCGGCGATAAAAATTAAGCATCCCTAAAAAACGTCGAAGTTCCTTTACAGTTTTAGGAATGGGGTACTCCTGTATAGCCTGAACTTTGGTATTCAGAGGCTTGATACCAGCTGTCGACACGGAATATCCGAGGAAAGTCACTTCTGATAGACCAAATTTGCACTTGGCTATGTTGATCAGAATGCCGTATTTTTTAAGTCTCTCGAATAATTGATGCAGATGTTCTTTATGCTTCTCTGGAGACTGCGAAAACACAATTATATCGTCAATATAGCCGTAACAGAATTCGAGACCACCCAAGACTTCGTCAATGAACCTCTGGAAAGTTTGCGCAGCATTCCGAAGTCCAAAAGTCATATAGGGAAATTGGAACAATCCGAATGGTGTCGTGATTGCGGTCTTGGGTATATCCTCAGGGTTGACGGGAATCTGGTTATATGCCTTCACAAGATCAACTGTGGAGAAGATTGTAGCTCCAGCAAGCTCGTAGGTGAAATCCTGTATATGTCGGATAGGATACCGATCAGGAATTGTTCTGGAGTTTAGTGCTCGATAGTCACCACAAGGTCTCCAACGGTTGTCTTTCTTCTTGACCATATGTAGTGCAGAGGACCATTGACTCTCTGAACGTCTAGCAGTTCCAATCTCAAGCATGTCTTCAAATTCCTTCTTGGCTGCTTGGAATCGAATTGGGTCGAGACGTCTTGGCTTGGAATAAACTGGAGGACCTTGCGTTGTGCGGATGTGATGAAGAGTTTTGTGCTTCACTGTAGACTGCAAACCTGCTGGTCTCATAATTTCGGGATAACTGCGCAAAATATCGTGAAACTCTGATTCTCCCGAAACTACTTTGACAGAGGAGATACCATCTGAAGATTTGGACAGTTGGGCGTTTGCAGTTAGCGACGTAATACTGTCGATCAGGCGCTGATGTTTACAGTCCACTAGTAATCCATAGTAACTCAAGAGATCCACTCCAATGATGGGTTTTGAAACGTCAGCGATTATGAAATTCCAAACAAAATCTCTTCTCAGTCCTAGATTTAGATGAAGACGGATTGGTCCATAGGTGTGTATCACTGTACCATTAGCAGCTACCAACTCGTAAGATGTTTTGGTACAGGGCGTCTTGACTGCTGCTCGCGGAAAAACACACAAGTCGGAACCAGTGTCCACCAGGAACTGCATTTTTGAGGCGCGATCAGTCATATATAGACGGTCTGTAGTAGATGATGGGCAGTCGTTGGCCGCTACTTCCGACTGCCCTTCGAGTTTACCGACTCGAAGCTGCATGGTTGCTTGCCTTTTCTAGCCTTGTCAGCGTATGTGTAATGGTAATAACAATGTGGATGGTTCGGTGGTGGCTGTCGTGGTCGGGAGCGACTTCGTGAGCGAGTTCGGCACATATCCGTATTCCAGCGGTAAGTGGTGTGACTGTGGTCTCTTCCGTTTAGTCTGGCAGTAAGAGCTGAGACTTGTTTTGTTAGCTCTGCGACCTGTGCTACAAGATCATCTTCTGCTGATGCAATTTTTAATTTATTTGAAAAAACGCTCCGCTTATGTTTGCACCACACTCCAAGTTGTTTTTTCCGAATATGTATATTTAAAACTTTTCCATATATCTTATGCGGTTTCTATTAACTCACAAATATTTTGTGAGTCGTCGGTGGTCACCAGTTTGTGGTATAGGTAAATGTTTGTTATATTCTTTGGATATCGGATGCAGTCACACAATAAAACTCAACCATCAATTACCATGTAGCTATATTCCAATATACAATTATAATTTACAAGGTTTCTATAAACACAAATTAATTTATTTACACGGCTTACTCACATATATGATAAAGCTTTTTGTTATAGAATTCACCACGCACCATTTATTTTCGCTGTCTGTTAGAAGTCAAAATCTTCTAGCGCGTTCCACGCAGGCGTTGAAAAAGGTTGGTTTTGTATGGTGTATGGCCCAAGTTGAAATGCAATGCGTTAGGGTGGTGGTCCAAGTTGGACACCACATTCTAAAAGCATTGCTTACGGTTTTATAAAACCGCAAGTTTTTTAATAAGTTTGATTAGGTGACCACTATTTCTGTATGGTAAAAAACCTGCAACAAAGGAAAGGAAATGTTAAATTACTCTTTCGAATTAGTATAGTTTGTAATTAAACGCGATACATTAACATTATACAACGACACCTGTTGTTTCCAATTGTACTACATCACTTGTGATATCTGTTTATGTCGAATAGATGGCGTCGTGCCGACAGGTTATATCGCGCTATCGTTTCGTTTTTCCATTTGGTAGGCGTGGGCACCGGTTGTTTAACTCGGCACGTTACGCGTCATCACAATTCACTTTTTTGGTGAAGTAAACGGAACATCACAATGTTACGCTTACAAAAAAACTATTTAAAAAAAGTAGTGGTCAGGGGCCCTAGCCAAGATGCAAACGCAGTGCTTTCTACAGTCGTAAACGCTACGCTACACTGGGACAAAGCTTTGTGATTGGTCAAAATTTTATGTGGGCGTTACAACAACCAATCACCGGGCTTTATTTTGTTCGCTTCGTAAAGTTCGCTAGGGAGCGTTTCTTTAATGTACATCTTGGCTAGGCCCCCAGTAGTGGTCTAGCTATAGCTAGGAGCTACTAGGCTAGCGCTAGGCCAGGCTAGGCTTACTACTAGTTTAGTAGTAGAGCTAGTCTTAAGTCTAGTCCAAGGAATGAAGGAACATATAAGGCTAGGCTTTATAAAACCGCAAGTTTTTTAATAAGTTTGATTAGGTGACCACTATTTCTGTATGGTAAAAAACCTGCAACAAAGGAAAGGAAATGTTAAATTACTCTTTCGAATTAGTATAGTTTGTAATTAAACGCGATTCATTAACATTATACAACGACACCTGTTGTTTCCAATTGTACTACATCACTTGTGATATCTGTTTATGTCGAATAGATGGCGTCGTGCCGACAGGTTATATCGCGCTATCGTTTCGTTTTTCCATTTGGTAGGCGTGGGCGCCGGTTGTTTAACTCGGCACGTTACGCGTCATCACAATTCACTTTTTTGGTGAAGTAAACGGAACATCACAATGTTACGCTTACAAAAAAACTATTTAAAAAAAACGTTGTAGTGGTCTAGCTAGGAGCTACTAGGCTTAGCGCTAGGCCAGGCTAGGATTACTACTAGTTTAGTAGTAGAGCTAGTCTTAAGTTGGTCTTAAGTCTAGTCCAAGGAACATATAGGGCTAGGCTTTATAAAACCGCAATTTTTCTTAATAAGTTTGATTAGGTGACATCACTATTTTTGTATGGTCAAAAACCTGCAATTGTGAAATTGATCTGAATGAGCTTTTTTCTTAGTAGAAAATAAGAAGAAATTGTATAAGCAATGTTATATATATATGTATTTCAATTTAAAAAGAGTTTTTTATCAATTGTAAAATAACAATAGATTATTATTTACATACAGACTGTAGGTACTGACTTTAATTTGAATTCGATCTTGATGTATTTTATTAGTGAAATTTTAATTCGTAGCAAATTTATTGGATTTCTAATATTTAGTGCCAAAATAAAGTAATATTATATATAAACTGTATATAATTTTAAAAAGTTGTTCAGTATCATATTGGTTGTTTTAATATATAAATTAAGTAAATAAATTATGTGACAATATTATAATTACCATTTTGTAATGTGATTAATAATAAATTATATTTTTAATTTACTTTTTATTAGCGAGTACGATATACCAGACATAATATTACTTATTTAATAGTATTTTTTTTTTACTTGGAATTTTGTGTATTAAAATTGTTGATAAAGGAAAAAGTTGGGAAATATATATAATCCTATCGAAACTTATACTAGAGCCTTGGTCTCACCTAAGTTGATAAGTCTAAGTGAAGCTAAAGAATAATTTTTTATTCAACTCTTCTCTCAATATACAAATTCGTCTCGACGTATAAATAATTCAGTTTATTCTAAACTAGCTCTTGCCTACGGTTACGCCCTCGTGTGCAGCTAACCAGTAGCCTATGTTCCATCCCTTGTTTCCTAGAACCATTGAAAAGCGATGGTTATTGTAGCCAGACAGGCTGCTCAGTTTAATAACTGCGAAATGCATTGTACCCTGCATTTAAGACTAATATTAATTGTAAAAGAACGGTGAATTCTTTTCTTATTATAAGTAAGTACGTATTACTGGCACATGTGCTCTGTCTCAGGAGTCTCAAGTTCGATACCCGTCAGGGCCAATTTTGTAAATGAGCTTATAAAGCTGGATCTGGCAAGTAGTGGCAGGGCACACCGAGTTTCGCAATCTTATGGGCAGCCCGTCTGGCGGCAGTAACCACCTCCTCACAGAAGACCACAGTGAAATTATTATATTGTGAGCTGTTGTGTTTCGATGTGTAAGTAAGGGACGCCAGAGCCAATTTCCTGATCTCTTATCCTTAATCCTACTGTGCCGTTACTTGTGTCGTGGGTGACGGTAGCCACCTACCATCCTTTACTACCTTACCGTCAGTCACCCTGTCTGATGACCTTCACATGAAAAAAGTGAGGTCACATTATAGGACCTACTCTCTGCCTCTAAAAGTAGGTAAATCTCAATAAACAATAAAATGGTCTGTCTAATTTTATATTTAAAATGTAATTGTTGGAATATGAGGGAAGAAGATATATTTAATGTATAAAGAAAAATAATACTCGTATGTGTTGCTGCGAACATGTTTTTTATTGAAGTCACTTAATATTTTAAAGAACAATGAAATATAAAAGAGTATGTATATAAGTACATAAAAAAGGTTAACTATTCAATTAGTACTATTTACAACAATAATAATATACAATTTGTGTTAATATAAAGAAAACCACGAAATAAATGTACATATTTTATTGTGAACTTCCGTTTTTGTAAGTTTAATAAAGATAATTGAAATAGAAACGATTTTTTTATTAATTTTTTCCTAAATATGTATTATCTTGCATTGCTGAGTGTGTTAGACTAAGTAACAGGCGACCACCATTTCGGCGCTCGACTGATATGATGGCAAAGTGGCATAGAAAAAGACAGATTTCACTTTGTTAAAACCAGCTTTTGAAAATACCAGCTAATGAAGAATAATTGTTCTATTTTTAATGGCCTCCCGCTCCCCTATACTGCGTCTCACCTTGGAAGTCAGGATCTGTATAGGGGGACCCAGCTTTCTCCATCGTTGACGATTTGCGGGTTTCACTCCCCTGTCTTCCCCTGTTGGGATACGGATACCAATCATTTTTCTATAAAACTTTTGAATTTCGTTAATTTACTACAAAATAAGTGAAATTACAGGATTAAAATAAAGCCAATCAAATTAACTTCAAGTGAATTTGCAATTGGTCGAGATTGTTGTCGGCCCTTATTTCACAAATAAATAAATAGTATTATTAATGCTATATCCGTGTAGCAAGTTTAAAGGTCTTGCTACGCGAATTGAGTCGGTTAAAATTTGATTAAAATGCAGTAAAATGAAAATGAATATTACAACTTACGTCAGATTAAATTCGAAATTTTTGGGTCAAAATTAAGGTAATAGAATCAAGATAGTAAAGGGACTTTTTCAAACATAGGTAGGTGGCTGTATACTGGCCTTGTCGGTTAAAATAAAGGCTGTAAAAGGGCCTAGTCTTAAATAAAATATAATTTTACAACCTACAAAATATGGAACCTATCGTTATAAATATAGGCGCAACATATGCGAATTTGTAAAAGTTAAAATTACAATTAACTTAAGTCAAAATTTAATTCAAACTATATTACAGAAAATATTTGTCAGATAATAACACAAAATTCATTGAACAGAATAAGTTTTGATTAATCAACTCTTTAGTTACTGGAGTAATCTAAAAATAAAAAATCCAGATACCGTCAATTTAAATAGTTTGCCTCAAAACTTATACCGTCTATAAAACTTCCACTAAAAATCCAAAAGTTTATATAAAGAGATATAACTCCTCGCTGAGGCGAATGAAGTAGGTAGCGTGTCTTCCTCCGCTCCAGCACCATCGGGTCAGTGGCCTCGTGGCTAAATTTTTCGCACTTGTGCGTTTGGCCGTTACCCGTAAAAATGCGCGTGGGTACTCGTTCTGTAGATCTCTTTGAGGCAATAGAGGCAATAGAGGTCTTAAAAAAAACAAGAATTTATTCTTTTTAAATAATATTTTTATTAGTTTTTATTATTTTTGTAATATGATTTATTTATTCACTCACAAGCACTACAAACTACTTAAAAATAAAACAAAATCAACAAATAACTATAATAAAGTCAACAAATATCTAACAATTCAACAAGAGTAACAAAAACAGCAGATATGTTCGAAAACAGGAATAACACAAGAGCGCATGTACACGGAAGCGTAGTTAACGGCACACTGGTCAGTTGGGATCAGTGTTGCCAACTTTATTTTCCAAGGGATCTTACAATACATTTTAAAAAAAAGTCGTATTTCGCCTAGAATTCTAGAAAAAAACCCCAAGTGCGTATTTACAATAAAACCCGCACACGTAAATGATAGAACACAAGTTAAATCGGAATAAAATTCTTGAATGAATTTTGAACTTAACAGAAAAGCAAACTTAATTTATAAAAGATCTTATAAATACGATTTAAATCGTACGGTTGGCAACACTGGCAGGGTATCAAAAGTGCTCTTATTGCATGAAGCGTAAATTAAGCTACATTTTTTATTTACACTTATAGTTTAATTATTTAATAGTTTTATTATATTTTAGTTTTATTTATATATTTTTTATCTAATTTTATTAGGTACTATGATGACTCGGATCATGTGAAGTTTGCAGCAAGTGCGATCCTATTCTTATTTGACACGTATAGTAAAAAGGTGTGGATCGTTTCCGAAGTTGAGTAAGATTTTTTTTTACTTATAAGGCTGGAAGTATACCAGTTCCAGAGAAACGATGCACGCATTAGATGCGCCTCGCCGACAGGAATCTTTTTATGTATGGCATTTCACTTAGCAAACACTACAGAAATAATTTTTTTTTTTTTTTCACAATTTATTTGAGGCAATACAGTAATAATTTTTTTTTTTTTTTCAGAATTTATATGAGGCTAATACAATATGAGGCTTAATTGGCATGCATTAATACAATTTACACTTGAAGCGGCTTGCTGTTCCGAAAGGTTGACGGTTAATTTTGCTTGTTACTTCACTATACATAAAAGTTTAGAACAAAACAATAAATCGGCTTCGTTGGTTTCGGCGGTGAGTTCGTCGGTGTATTCGGCGGTGGGGGCGGCGGTGGGGTCGACAGTGGGCTCGACAGTGGGGTCCACGGTGGGCTCGACAGTGGGGTCGCCGGTGGGCTCGACAGTGTGGTCGCCGGTGGGCTCGACAGTGGGGTCGCCGGTGGGGTCCACGGTTGGGTCGACAGTGGGGTCGACGGTGGGGTCCACGGTTGGGTCGACAGTGGGGTCGACGGTAGATACCACCGTGGGGTCGACGGTGAGGTCAACGGTGGGGTCGACAGTGGGGTCGACGGTGAGTAGGTCTCGGAGTCTTCTTCCTCCCTATTAAAAAAAATATTATTACATAGAGTCAGCACTGGAAAGACAGTACAAAAAAGTGGATTTATATGATAATAAAAATAGTTAATGTGTGTCTTCTACTTTAGTTAAAGGGTAAGGCCGTCGAATTGGCCTCATATAACAAAAGTACCTAACTTAAAATTTTATATCACCGGGTAACTAAAAAGTAACATAAATGTTTCTAAGGGCATATCTACCGTGGGAAAACATTCATTAGTTTTTTGAAAAATTAATACATTCTCATAACTACACTTATTTTATTTTATTTCTAAATAAAATTCAAGAAATATATTCACGTAAAAAATATGTATATATTATGTTGATATATGGGTCAAAAGAGAAAGTAATTTTTCAGATATTTGAAAACGTAAAATACCTCTGATTTTAACCCATATATGTATGTATGTATAAGTGTATGTTTGTGTGTGTGTGTGTTTGTGTGTATGTTTGTATATCGACGGTCCCTACGTACATAAAGACATGCATAATTGTCTTTAGATTACCATTAGAAAGTTCCTAAAGCTAATAAAATATTCTAGAAATTTTTTTTTTTATAATTACTTGTACATATAATTATTTCTAGAGCGGTTTGAACATAAATTACGCTCTCCTGTAAACCCCGGTTTTAGACATGTCTTTATGTACGTAGGGACCGTCGATATGTATGTTATGCTATTTTTGTGGTTCGGTTTGGTTTTTGGTTCATTTGGTTCTCTTGTATTTCGGTATTAGTTTGACTGTAGTTTCAAACAGTTTTAAATTCAAAGAGTTTCACTGCAGATTATTGTAATTGTTTTTGCCATTATGAGCTATAAAATAATGTGATATTTATTTTCTAAAGGTTAATAACTTAATATAAATCATTGTTCAGAACTTCAGAGGGTATTTCTTTCTTCCATAATTTGTAATACCTAATGTATATATGAGTAAGTTATATTCATTTTATTTATTTAAAATTACCCTCACATTTGTAAAATCAAAAATGTGTACTTAAAATGTGTGTAAAATAGAATGGATTGTTGTAATAAGTGGAAATATTGTCACTAGAAGAAACTAGCGTCTAAGATACAGGCTCGGTCTAGTCTAGACGCTAGTACCTACTCAACCTGTTTACAGATTTGTTAATTAATAAATAAAAATTATTATCTTTTATCACAACTCAGTTTCATTTTCAAAGCTTTATTTTATCTATGAAAATAATAATTATAATAATAACTAATCAAACTAAAAATCGAATTCCGACTCCTTAAGACGTAAAAAAGATAGTGATGCAAAATAAGTACAAAAATTGACTTTATAACTTTTTGGATTTTAGACAAATAAGGAACCAACGGTCTGACGAACTGTAACTTGACCTTTTTTTATGAATATTTTTTCCATATTTTTTTGTAAAATTAATGTATAAGACACATAAAAGTACAATATTTTACTATTAGATCAATACAATATAAAAATTTAAGTCTGGCACCCCGAATTTTGACATAAATTTTCTATATAAGGTATAAGAAAAAATTAAACGTCAAAATTTTTCTTTTTTATCCCTCCTATGAATAGAATTGGTCTGGCATATTAATACTTGACCAAAGTTCTGCCAGACAACGATTAAAAGGTGTTTTATTGGCCAAAAAAAAATAATAGGTCTAGTCACAGGTCGCCAGACCGTTGGTTTATTATTTGTCTAATATCCAAAAAGTTATAACGTCCATTTTTGTACTCACCACCCTTTTACGGTCGTCGGTTGGACTATGTAAAGGAAATATTGTTGTTTGATAAAATAATAATTGTAGAAAAATATCCTGTTCTGTATATTCACGTTTTTTTTTCAGTTCCTGGACGTAAAGTCATTCATCAAATTATAATTTTTTTGGCGGCCTCACCCTAATTAAGCAAAGTTAAAATAGTTGTGTAAATTATCATTGCAATTAATGAAATTTCACTTACAACCAGGCAGGATAGCAGCAACTGCAACACCATAGCCATAGTCGATATACACCGCCAAAATCCCGACGTTTCGGCAATAGAGATCTGTTAATTTAAAATTTATTTTAAAGACCAATATACATATCTTATTAACTAGTCCAATGACATGACGAGAAACCAATGAGGTCATTGGTTAACAAATGCTAGTATTGAACAACAATATTAATAATCAAATAATCCTATTCCCCACTGCTGGACATACGCCTCACCCATGAGACTTATCAGATGCCTAGTCGGCTATTTGCCGGCTATTGCTATTTGCCCTGCGTACGCCTACTGACGTGGAAATTTATTACAAGGCCCACGTTTGAAACACTAAGCGAGCACTTCTCTGCACGAGAAGATATCTCGGAGCTTCCCAAACACTGCCTATCCGAACCTTGCCGAATGATTGACGACATATTACAAAATGAAAAGAGTAATGTGAGTACGAACCTTGCCTCGGAATCCATGACTCTGTAAGAAAATCAAAAAGAAAATGTAATTTAACCTCACACAAACACAGCATTCGTTAAGTATAATTATAAAAAAGAAAGTTAATAAATGTGAGAAATTAATCTAGAAAACACTTTTTTACAACAAAACATTGAATAACATATTTAAAATCTCACTGTGAATTTAACACTAGAGCCTACGTCATATTTTCATAGTGTTCATTCTTTTGTGCAATGTCCAATTAATATGAATCGTTCTTTATTCGATCAACAAGGTAGGTACTAGGTACTAGGTAAACCTACGTAACGAGGTGACCATCGCTAAGTTAGTTTTTGACAATGTTTAAGATCGAAAGTAACTTAAAATTTCTTAATTAATTCTCATACTACACCTACGCAACAGGAACATAGTAAGATTTTAGGAATGGAGTCGCTAATAACATATATATTTTTTAAATGTCTGTAAATTTTAATTTATTTTTAGTTAAAAGTGAACAAATTCGGATAAGGTCAGGTGGGGTAAGAGGAACATACTTTATTTACAGTAAAATATTTTGAGTGCTAGGAAGAAAAGCTAAAGTCTTACAAGATCTTTAAAACATGCAAAACATGCCTATGTGTATTAGCTTCCCATGGACTAAGTCGCCTTACGCTAATAAAAGTTCTTACGACAATATTTGCGTAAACGTCCAGATTGTATGAACGTTTCTCTTCCCCCATAACCATGGGGTAAGAGGGACAGTCATGTTTAAATTTAAATGTTCGTCTATAATGATGGTTAACGTTCTCGGTAGAAGAGCTTCTGTCAATTTAGACCTTTGCTTTCCGTGTGTTTTTGCATTAAAATTATTCCCAGCTCTCTTTTTTATGAAATTATTGGTTTGCAAAATAACGCGTCTACTTTGTACTGGTCGAATTCACAACTGCCGAACACTTCTTCATTTTTCTCTGGCTCAGAGTGTCGTAGCAACATCTATTGAAAACTGTTTAAACTAATTCGTCTTGCCTGTTTTACCAACGAAAAACTCGTAGTGATAAATGCTTTAGTTTAGTAGTTACGGTCCCTAGACCCTCTTCCCCCGGTGACCCACTTACCCCACTTGACTATATAGAGAATGGCTCAAACTTCAAGTATCCTCTGTCTGCCATTTTTTTTTATGACAAACAATAAAATTCAAAGCTCACAACAGAAATATGTATACTTTTCTACTTTTATCAAAGCATAAACTAATATAGTGAAGGAATGGTATTAATATTTTCAAATTTTTTAATATTTCAAATGAAATCAATACAACTGGACTTATTGCACATAACCTGCCTAATCTCCACAATGCCTAAACCATAAATAAATCAAACATTAGGCGCTTAACTTCCCTCATGCTGAGACAGAACAGGATGTCTTAACACATTTGGCCCGAGAGATGGTAGACATTTGCGGGTAGGTATTTGAGGCGAGCTGAAAAATTGTCCTTCTATAATACTCTTTACTCTTGTACTAAATTTTATTATTATTTTTCTTTGTAAATAATACGTCTTATAGCTCACAACCACCAATGTCTACATTCAAATAGCAGAAAAATCCTAACATCATCTGAATGCGAGACTATCGAGGTTGTAAATAAACACACGTATCTTGGACTAGTCATAGACAATCGACTTAACTGGTTAGAACACATTAATCACGTATGTGATAAACTAAGAGCAATACTGGGTAAATTCTCTGTAATAAAAACACAAAGCCCCTTACAAATTATGTACTGTTATTGCTTTACAAGTCATTGGCAGAACCAATAGTATGTTATGGACTATCTAGCTACAGAAGAACATTTAAAAGCAACTTGGACAAAATTTTTTCACTTCAATTGCGTATTCTAAAAGAGATTTTTCGTTAAAATTCCTTAAAATTCCTATTAAAAGAACAATATTTCAATGAAAACGTAAATATTCCAAATATAAATTATTCAAACCGATTGCTTGATGAATCAAAACTTAATTTACCCAACTATAACAACCTTCATTGAAAAAGACGTCTTGCTTATGTCATACCGAACCTAATTAATCAACTACCTAAAACATTAAAAAGCGAAATAACACACAAAAACATCACATATATGTATACCTATTTGTATATAATCTATAATATATTTTCTTTAAATTTATGGCTGTATGTAAGTAAATAAATAAATAAAAATAAATTATTATTAGTTCTATTATTGATTGTGATTCTAGCAAATTAAAAAGATGTGGACTGCCTGATTATTTTCAAAGAAAAAAATTAATAAAATTTAGTATAGATTAGAGGTTTGGTAGTTTGAAAGTATTACGAGTACATTTTAATTATTGAAATTATCGAGCAGGTAGCTATTATTGAAGTTATATAAGAAGAAGAAGAAAAAACAAGTTTTTTGCTTGCCTCAATACCTACCCGCAAATGTCTATCATCTGTCGGAATAATATACAAAACTCCTGTATCTAAAATCTAACTAAAATAACTCTTTATTTTGCAGCAAAGTATAAAATGATATTAATACGATATTTACAAACACTATGGAAAATGTATCGCGAAGCAATGTTTCGTAAAATAAATATGATTCAGTTTCTCACCCCAGTAATAAAATTTTGTTATTTTTAAAAACATCATTACCTTAAGCTGAGGCGAAATTTCCACCAAATTGGGACTTGCATATAGTAAATATTAAAAAAATCAAGACGCCAACAACAAATAAAAGATGTTAAGTTTTAAGCATTATTTTCACTGTATAAATATTTTATCGTATAGACAAAGACCTATTTCTATATCAATCCACTAGACGAAAAATATAAAACACCGAGGCTTTTTCTGAAGGATAACTAAATATTTCCACTAATATCAGGTAGGTATAGGAGGAATACACAAAAATATATGAAAGCATATAAAAGTTATGGCAAATAGAATAGAAATAATTATTAAACTGTTAGCACTTACCGGATTTAAACCTTTCGTGAAAACACTAAACTCTACGAACTCACTTAACACACTGAACTCTACGAACGATCAAACAGAAATGTGTTGTGTTGGTCCGAATTTGTCGGAGGACTGATGTTGAATGAAATAAAAGTGCTGTCACCGCCACGTTGTCGTATGATAGGACGGTCTGCGCATGCTCCGACACGCGCGAACCAATGGCGTGGCTCCGTTCAAATTGTTCAGTGTTCATCCTCCGATTTTATTTTTTGATAAAAAAGGTAAACAAACAATTCACGACATAGAATTTTCCAGTTTTAAACTTAATTACACATTCATATATACACGAATTCATTTACACTTACTAAACATAATATTCTTTACGAAATGTATCAAAAATTATTGCATAATTTCAGAGGAAAATGCAAAAAAACTCGAGATTTTCGTCACAGAGATTTTGTCTATGGTTTTAGAGACAGGACATGTACACGACCTAAGTCATTTGGAGTCACATGAGGTTTTGATTCGTACATAAATTATCAAGTTCACAATCTTATATACATTTTTAAAGTTTTAGTTTATCATAATTCATAACCGTAGACGAAAACACTTTATGAAATTATTTTTGATTAAATGGCATTAATTAAATAGATTACTTAAAATTACCACTGAACTAATAATTAGTATTTTATTTATTATTCTTATTAATAATATTTTATTCGGTTTTGTACAAATCCCATCTCTAAAACCCTAGCCCTGGCGACGTCATATTATCAAACAAATAAAATCGGAGAATTATACATATGTAGTTGAAATTGTAGTTCTGATGTATCGGTGAGTGAATAAAAGTATTGGGACTCAACATAAAGTGGTTTAATTAGTGTACCCGAAGTAGAGGATGCTAACATTAGGTAAGTGCAGGCAGGAAAATTATTTAGTATCTAATAATAGTGGGTAGTTGTTGCGGTTGTTAATTTTTTTTTTTCATATAAAAAGTCTAGTATATTTCCGCTGTTTTCCATCTTAACAGTAACTCTTTTTCGATTTTTGAATATTAAAAGCCATATTTTTATGTATAAAAATTTCAAATTTTCTTTCTATTCTCTACTACCCTTAATAATAAATTAAACAAAAAGAAATAGTTTCACATAAAAATAAGAAAATACTTTCTTTTTGTTCCAAACGTTTATCTTGCCTTCGTGCGTCGATAGTAAAAGGTTGATTTTAAACTCAAATGTGTTGGACGCAAAGTCACATTTTCTTAAAATGACAGACTGAGTTTATTCTGTACGCATATGTCACTTATTTCATAGATTTAAATGTTCCATAATTATATATAGTATAAATCCAAATACTAATAATATAAAGAGAAGATTTGTATTTTTATATATTTATAACGAATAAACTCAAAAACTACAAGGCCGATTTTTAAAATTCTACTTCGATGGTTTGTATGATGTTTGTGAAAGAAATTTTGTATTGCAATTCCAGCTTAATAGCTTAAAATTCACGACGCGCCTTATGAAGTATGTATTACTGTGTACCTACATTATCTATCATCTACATTGAAACATTTTTTTGTTAGTGAAATTTATAAAATGGCTACTTGGCTATGTAGAATAAAATTTAGTAGCATATTATATCACAAAATTTAAATGTTGTCTTAGTAAAATACAATGTTATTTTAGGAGGTCTAAAGAACTCACTCTAAAAGATATTTCCAGATGCTCACCACCCCATACATTCATGCAGGGATCGTATTTGCCGATGTGGTTGAAGTACTCCCGATATATAGCGAACAAACCGCCAGCCATTGTCGGTGATTTTATTGGTCTCACAAAATCTTCCTCACCTGGAATAACGTATTGAAATCTATTTTATCTTGGCGAAGTCGATAAGAGACCTCAATGCGATGCTTGAAGACGTCAACTGAAGTTCCTCAAAGGGTAGGCCTTAAGATGAATATGGACAAGACGATAGTCATGTCTAATGTCAATGTTGTGCCCACCCCTGTAAAAGTTGAGAGTTCAATTCTCGAAGTTAATATGTACATATACTTAGGACAACAAGTCCAATTAAGTAGAGCCAACTCCTAGGAGGTCGATCGTCGAATCCAGTTCGGATGGGCAGCCGAAGACGCCTAAATTCCTCAGTGTCTTAAAACAAAAAAATTCTACCAATATGTGTTGAAACGTGGTTCTTATGAGCCTCGTAATAAAGCTCAACTTCGCTCAATCATTATGGTTGGATTATGGAGTTACTCTTTTTTTTGCTTCTATTCTACATATGGAGAGTGTTTATATATGTTTAACAAGTTTACATAATGAATGCATCACTTACTATTCAATGTGCCCTTAGGTAAATTATCCCATTTAAAATGCAAACCCCAATTGAAGCCGCCCCTCAATAGTGGACTTGCGGAATATTCAAATGTGTCCATGTTGACAACAACTATGATGGGTGCAACTGCCCTCATGGAATATTGGAGTTTAACACCGTCCACGTCTTCAGACAAACGCGCCAGAAGTGGCACCAACCAGTTCATGTTCATCTCAATATGAGAGTCAAGAAAAACTAACACCTGAAAATTATAAATAAAAGCAATCTATGACAAAAACAACGGTAGAGACATAAAATAATATTAAGAATTCTGTTTCATGACTCTATCTACTATCTATGTCTAAAGTTAAATAATCTTATAAAAAATTTGATTAAGTCGATTAAGTGGACAGGTAGACTGTCAAGAGGCTGCCTAGTTTATGATTGCAGAATCCAATGTCCAATGCCACTACTGGTATCTAAAAAGGCCATTCCGTCAGGCCAATCAGCTGTCAACTGTAGGTCACGCTAACATAAAACAAAAAAATATTAAAGCCAGAACATACCAACAACCCCCACACTATTATCAGCTCCATATAACCTAGCTCTTATGAGACCTTCTCTTTTCCCAGTTCTCAAGAGCCTCACGTTCAGAGCTGCCTTTGCCTTGTCCGTCCTTTCGGTCGTCTTCTTATCAACATTATTGCTATCGTCGTTTATGTAATCAACAACATTGTCACCATCTATGTTATTCGTCTCTAACATTTCTTCATCTTTGCGCATTTTACTATTTATCTGGTTGACCGCCTTCTGAACTTGCTCGTGAAGGCCTTCCAGGTCACTGTAGTCGTCCACCAAAATTATCTCCTTCAAATGTTTGTAATCTGTGTGATCCAGTATGGAATGTATTGAGCGCATGAGTGTTTCAAAATGTTCATTGTAAAAACAAATAACAGTTAATGCCTTCGGCAGTTTGTGTGGATACTTCTGCTTTCGGCATCTGAAATATTTAAAAAATAATAATTTTATAATGCACTTGGCTGTCAGTGATGTATACCCTTTGTCTCATACGATTTGCGACATCATCATTTTGAAATGAAACTTTTGAAATGAAGCGATATAATATTCAGATTACTTACAGTTGTCATTCGTCAAAAATCAACGCTGACACGTAGAGTTATTCAATCCCGACCATAGTATTAAACTAAATTAAATACTTTCTTAGTATTATTTCGATATAAATAACTGCATGCTGTAAATTGTATTGTATTTTGTATAATATTGTATATAATATTTGGCGTTTATTTATCATTCACCCACAGTGTTGTTTAGCGTGATTGAAAAGCTAGTTCGATTTCATTTCCCCAATTAGTTGCTTCTAAATTTTGATTTTTGATTCTAAATTTTATAAATTTTGATATTGTTTCCGGTAGTCGGTAGACAGACTTTTTTAAATGACGTTTTAACAAACAAGACTGCACTTGTGATTGGTCCGCGCTTTTTAAGTTATGTGGCTTGGCACACAACTGGTAAGAATTGTGTGCATAGAATTTGCAGAAAATAATTATATATAGTTTTATACATATGTGATGTGTTAAGCACAAACCTAAGCTTTGGTCTGGTTTTGCCATCTTCATTCCAAATTGTTTTGCAAATTTCTCTTTCAGTATCTGCTTCTTGTCATAATATGACAAGTTAAATTTATTTTAATATTAAAATTAATTGATAATTGTATCTAATATATCCTAAAACTTACCAGTCAAACTTAAAAGCCAATATAAATACAATATAATACTCCAAGTAGCGGAAGCAAAGAAAATGCCCCATAAAAATTAGTTATTTATTCTTCCCATTGCGTGTAGGGTAGTGTAAATATTGTGAACACTGTTTTTTCATTGAGAATAGTTACAATAGACAGACTGTCTCACTGAACTATTATACATTATATTACAGTTATGAAAGGCAAGAGATTGTTTAGCTACAGGTCAGGTAATAATATTGTTTCTTTCTTATTATAACTTATTATAACGCATCCATACAATATAACACGACCAAAACAGACTGAGAAAATAAGAAATGAGTTAATTAATACAAACAAATTAAAAATAAATAAATATACAAAAGTAATCGAGGAATAAGCTACACAGAGCAAAGCAATCGAATCGGTCGGTGATCATAGAAGACATCAATCACATGGACGTCACAGATCACCACAGTCTATATCGGTTGTCTAAAATATATGCGAAATAATAACATTAACGTATTGTCATGTCCATCAATTGATTGTCTTTTGAATATGTAACTAAGCTGAAATATTAACATAATCGGTTCTTGCTTACTATCTTACAGCGTCCTACCTTCCGCCAAAACTCTATAGAAATTATATACACAATGATCATGAACCAGAGAGTTCGCTACCTAACATCTCCCCTGTTTTAATGAAAGTCTAGAGTCCAGGATCTTCATGAGGTAAGTTTATTATTTTATTTGGTTGTTTCAATGTTTACGTAAAATGAATATACGATATTTGTTATACCAAGATCCATTCGGTTAGACAAAAAAAAACTGTTACTTTTGACGTAATACATTTTGACAGCTGACATCTCTCCAATTTCTTATAATCCAATGATTATATACTGCGACACGCACGCCCTAGGCCTCCCAAACGTCGCACGGCCGAACTAACCGATCACACGGTCGCTCGTTGGTATTCGGTGGTATTCAAGAATATTCGTTTTCCCCGCGCGCCTCAAAGTAGCCTTCGCGTCCCGCGCTTTTCGTAGTAACGGTCGTGCTTACCAAAGTGTTTCGTGCTTACCATGGCGCTCCAACGGGGACTGATAACTTTATACATAGGTATTATTTGTAGTAAGTTATCACCTCTCTATGCAGTTTTTAGTTCTGATGTGTGCCTTATTGTACAATAGTTGACCTCTGCCTCAGGGTTTAGTAGGGGAGTTAATAAGTATGGCTTCAAGGGATATGCTGTCGCGAACTGTTTGATTCATAGAACAATTTAATCAAGCAGTGGCGAATTACTAATAGAAGTATTTACCTGTACATATCGTACACACGTATCTGCCTCGCTGATTTACTGGTAGTACCGCTTCACACAAGCGAATCATCAACTGATGTCTGAATAGGCGAGTCCAAAGACAAGCTCAACTTATGTCTGAATAGGCGAGTCCGAAGACAGGCTCAACTGATGTCTGAATAGGCGAGTCCGCAGACAAGCTCAACTGATAACTGAATAGGCGTGTCCACAGACAAGCTCAACTGATAACTGAATAGGCGAGTCCACAGAGAAGCTCAACTGATAACTTGAATAGGCGAGTCCGCAGACAAGCTCAACTGATAACTGAATAGGTGAGTCCGCAGACAAGCTCAACTGATAACTTGAATAGGCGAGTCCGCAGACAAGCTCAACTGATAACTGAATAGGTGAGTCCGCAGACAAGCTCAACTGATAACTTCAATAGGCGAGTCCGCAGACAAGCTCAACTGATAACTTAATTGGCGGGTCCACCGACCCTGAAAGCAAAGGCCTCCATCCTCCCCTTACAGCCTTCCCTGTCCTCTCAACTTGGTCTAATTTCTGATACTGATACTGAACTGATACTGATCTGATACTGCACTGATACTGAACTGATACTGATCTGATACTGATACTGCACTGATACTGAACTGATACTGAACTGATACTGAACTGATACTGATCTGATACTGAACTGATACTGATACTGAACTGATACTGAACTGATCTGATACTGATACGGCACTGATACTGATACTGAACCGATACTGAACTGATACTGAACTGATACTGAACTGATACTGATCTGATACTGTTACTGCACTGATACTGAACTGATACTGAACTGATATACTGAAACTGTTCCTGAGCCTGAGCCAGCCTGAGCCTGTTTCTGATAAGCAACAATAACGACTGTTCGCTTTTCTATCGGTTCTACTCTAATACTCTGTTTTCAGACCGCTGCAGCGATCGTTACACATGGCTAGTATAAATTTACACTATAAAGTCTTAAAACACTAGTAACAAAGTACACAAATAAATAGGCACAAGAACTGAAGTTAAATATGGTAATCACTTAACATATTTAGTCACACACACACACACACTGTATAAATATACGTCTGTCTAGTTCGGCCGCGCTAAGCGAAGTGAAGCCCGAAAAGGTTAAGGCGGCTCTTCTCATTTTTAATAATACATTATAATCTACCCGCACTTCAATCGACACTTACGAATTTGACTCTTATTGCGTAGGTAACGCGCGATAAGTTTGACTGAGTTGCGGAGGCATTTAATAATTTTCAATACATTGCAACCTACCCACCATTCAACCCAGCACACTCGGATTTGAATCTTATCGCGTAGGTAATACGCGATACGTTTGAATGAATTTGACTCTTCGCGTAGGTAATACGCGACATATGCACTATCTCCAAGCAACCACCTATTCCCTAAAGTTCTTCTTTCACATTTAGCTAAAAGTAAACATCTAACATTAATGGTTGACATCTATCACATTACCACTTATAACACAATGGGTATAAAATTATAAGGCCATTATTAAATATATTAATAGTGAGTTATTTTATAATTTATACTCATGCCCTACAACGGACGTACGGATCGTTATCGGTTGTCCTCCCGTCCGTTAGTAAAAGGATTCGGTAATTTCATCTACGAGTAGATGAATATAGGAACGCGTCACCCTTACGACTCGTGGCTATAAGTACCGTTGGTAGGCAAAAACCGGGCCTTAGTCTATAATGATAGTTGCTTCGTAACCTTTAGTAATGTTTACTTGATTTATTTTTAAAATTTTCAATAATATTAAAATGTGTGTAATGTATTTAATTTCCAGATATGGTTCGAGACCGTACTAAACGAGTTAGTATTGGGACGGACCCTCTGTCTTGATGCTTCCAACAATGTGACGCCATCTCTCGGCAAATGTCACGAGTTGGGCGGTGCACAGGAGTGAAAACACAAGGGATCGGTGAGTTCTAAAATTGTTGAAATTCATTAAGAATTAAATACATGCCATGCCATTAAGGTCTTGCGTCCCTGAGAAGCGAGGTGGATGACTTTCACCCGCCTCTGCTATGTTTATCACTAGTTGAAAAATACGGCCACCTTTCATCCACATCACGTGCCCGAAATGATGCAGCTTCCTCTCCTTCATAGCTCTCAACACTGCCATTCTATTTCTCATTCGATTCTAATCGCTTTCATTGTAGGTAGGTATACTGTAAAATACTAGATTTATGTTTTGAGGTGGTCCATTCCATTAGCCACCAGAGACGGATTTATCCGACAATTATTTTTGTTTCCAGACGCTCAACACAACTGAAGTTTACTCCTCAAGAAAGATTATATAAAAATTAATTAAATAAATATAATTTAAAATATTAATAAATTTAATAAATAAATAAATAATTTAATAAATATAATTAAAACATATTATTATAATATATTATTTGTATTATATTATATTAATATGTATTGAATAGATTCTTAAGGAATAAAACGCTCAGCTTTTGGTGTCTAAAAACTCGCAGAAAAATCGATTTCTGATGCGAGCGTGATTTAACTCACAGGAATAAAATTTTGATTTTATTAGTATGATAATTACTATTTAACACGATTATTATTATTATTTTATTTAACACGAGAGCAAATTTTTTATGTCTCGTAGTTACCTTTAAATCACTCAGTGCGCTCAGTAGTTTTCGTTGGTTCGTGATTTAAAGTCGGCACTCGCAGCAAAAAACAATTTTGCTCTCTAGTTGAACAATGATGACAAATACTGTTTTTAACCAATATCGGCTGACATAATAACGATGTTTTTTTTTTGTTTGTTTATAATACAGGCGATGAGTCCAATATACAACACGGCTGCCGGGATGTGTCTGGGAGTGGAGCGAGCTCACCGCGGCGAGCCTCTGCTTTTGGTCATTTGCGACAACCAACCGACTAATCAGTGGGACTTTGTTAGATCTTAGATCTTATAATAGTCAAATATTGACTATATTCAATTGTACTTGGTAACAGAATAATAATAACAGGTTGTTGTTGTCCTGTAAGAAGCTTGTGTGTGGAAGTCGAGTGTGAACTTTAGTGTGTTCCATAATTCGAAGGAGTAATTTGACAGGTCCTAATGTCAAATTTTAAATTAATGTTACCAAAGTTTTGTCCGTAGTGATTGATGTACTAATATCGGTGTTACTTAAATAGTTACATTTTACGGTAAAAATATCACAAAATTATTGTCACAATTTGATGTCAAAATTATAATAATCGAAAAGAATTGCGACTTATAGAAAGGACTGCAAAAAATTAAATTTTAACAATTAAATAATAATTAATATTAATTCCAAACTAGTTAATGTTCTTGTGGTATAGGTAAATGTTTGTTACCTTCTTTGGATATCGGATGCAGTCACACAATAAAACTCAACCATCAATTACCATGTAGCTATATTCCAATATACAATTATAATTTACAAGGTTTCTATAAACACAAATTAATTTATTTACACGGCTTGCTCACATATATGATAAAGCTTTTTATTATAGAATTCACCACGCACCATTTATTTTCGCTGTCTGTTAGAAGTCAAAATCTTCTAGCGCGTTCCACGCAGGCGTTGAAAAAGGGTGGTTTTGTATGGTGTATGGCCCAAGTTGAAATGCAATGCGTTAGGGTGGTGGTCCAAGTTGGACACCACATATTCCCCCCGGCCAGACCATGACTATGGTCGATAGTAGTCCGGAAATCTGATCCGACGACCACTGCGCGATCTCTTCTCATCAGGCACAACGTTAGGTACTTGACTTGAAGAGGGCTCATCGGGCAGCTCCCATCTGTCTTCGTTGAGGGGCGTCGCCTCTCTCATCAAAAATGCTGGTTTCAGCCTGTCGACGGAGATGTTCTGAACCTTGCCGCGGACATCGACAGTAAAGAATTTAGGCTGCCTCTTTAATATCTTATAAGGTCCAGCGTATGGCGGTTCTAGAGAACGTCTGACATGGTCTTGACGAACGAAGACATGTGTAGATGTATGCAGATCTTGGGGAATGTAGAAGGGTGAATTGCTGTACCATGTGGTAGGTCGTGGAGTTAGTTTCGCCATGTAGGAGCGAAGCCGGTTGGCGTACTCGGTGACGTCTCTAACGTTGCAGTCGTCACTGGGTGTGAAGAATTGACCCGGTAAGCGCAGGGGTTCGCCATAAACGAGTTCAGCTGGAGACGACTGTAGATCTTCTTTCCAGGAACTACGCATTCCCAGAAGTACTAAGGGCAAAGATTCAACCCAGCTGGCTGTGTTGTGGCACATAATGGCAGACTTGAGTTGGCGATGCATCCTCTCGACGATGCCGTTCGCCGCAGGATGGTATGCCGTGGTGCGAAAGTGGCACGCACCAATCAAGGCAGTGAGGGCCTTGAAGAGACTGCTCTCGAACTGTCGACCACGGTCCGTAGTCACTCGAGCAGGACAACCGTACCTGGCTATCCAGCCAGAGACGAGGGCAGTTGCACAGGATTCCGCTGTTATCTCCTTCAACGGAAACGCCTCAGGCCAACGAGTAAATCTGTCGATGACTGTAAGGCGATATCTGAAATCATAAGACACAGGTAAGGGTCCTATGATGTCGAGGTGTATATGGGAGAACCTCGAGGAAGGAGTTTGGAAACAGGAAAGAGGTGATTTAGTGTGGCGGAAAATCTTGCTACCAGAGTACGATACCAGACATAATATTACTTATTTTATAGTATTTTTTTTTCTACTTGGAATTTTGTGTATTCAAATTGTTGATAAAGGAAAAAGTTGGGAAATATATATAATCCTATCGAAACTTATACTAGAGCCTGGTCTCACCTAAGTTGATAAGTCTAAGTGAAGCTAAAGAATAATTTTTTATTCAACTCTTCTCTCAATATACAAATTCGTCTCGACGTATAAATAATTCAGTTTATTCTAAACTAGCTCTTGCCTACGGTTACGCCCTCGTGTGCAGCTAACCAGTAGCCTATGTTCCATCCCTTGTTTCCTAGAACCATCGAAAAGCGATGGTTATTGTAGCCAGACAGGCTGCTCAGTTTAATAACTGCGAAATGCATTGTGCCCTGCATTTAAGACTAATATTAATTGTAAAAGAACGGTGAATTCTTTTCTTATTATAAGTAAGTACGTATTACTGGCACATGTGCTCTGTCTCAGGAGTCTCAAGTTCGATACCCGTCAGGGCCAATTTTGTAAATGAGCTTATAAAGCTGGATCTGGCAAGTAGTGGTAGGGCACACCGAGTTTCGCAATCCCATGGGCAGCCCGTCTGGCGGCAGTAACCACCTCCTCACAGAAGACCACAGTGAAATTATTATATTGTGAGCTGTTGTGTTTCGATGTGTAAGTAAGGGACGCCAGAGCCAATTTCCTGATCTCTTATCCTTAATCCTACTGTGCCGTTACTTGTGTCGTGGGTGACGGTAGCCACCTACCATCCTTTACTACCTTACCGTCAGTCACCCTGTCTGATGACCTTCACATGAAAAAAGTGAGGTCACATTATAGGACCTACTCTCTTACCTCTAAAAGTAGGTAAATCTCAATAAACAATAAAATGGTCTGTCTAATTTTATATTTAAAATGTAATTGTTGGAATATGAGGGAAGAAGATATATTTAATGTATAAAGAAAAATAATACTCGTATGTGTTGCTACGAACATGTTTTTTATTGAAGTCACTTAATATTTTATTTTAAAGAACAATGAAATATAAAAGAGTATGTATATAAGTACATAAAAAAGGTTAACTATTCAATTAGTACTATTTACAACAATAATAATATACAATTTGTGTTAATATAAAGAAAACCACGAAATAAATGTACATATTTTATTGTGAACTTCCGTTTTTGTAAGTTTAATAAAGATAATTGAAATAGAAACGATTTTTTTATTAAATTTTTCCTAAATATGTATTATCTTGCATTGCTGAGTGTGTTAGACTAAGTAACAGGCGACCACCATTTCGGCGCTCGACTGATATGATGGCAAAGTGGCATAGAAAAAGACAGATTTCACTTTGTTAAAACCAGCTTTTGAAAATACCAGCTAATGAAGAATAATTGTTCTATTTTTAATGGCCTCCCGCTCCCCTATACTGCGTCTCACCTTGGAAGTCAGGATCTGTATAGGGGGACCCAGCTTTCTCCATCGTTGACGATTTGCGGGTTTCACTCCCCTGTCTTCCCCTGTTGGGATACGGATACCAATCATTTTTCTATAAAACTTTTGAATTTCGTTAATTTACTACAAAATAAGTGAAATTACAGGATTAAAATAAAGCCAATCAAATTAACTTCAAGTGAATTTGCAATTGGTCGAGATTGTTGTCGGCCCTTATTTCACAAATAAATAAATAGTATTATTAATGCTATATCCGTGTAGCAAGTTTAAAGGTCTTGCTACGCGAATTGACTCGGTTAAAATTTGGTTAAAATGCAGTAAAATGAAAATGAATATTACAACTTACGTCAGATTAAATTCGAAATTTTTGGGTCAAAATTAAGGTAATAGAATCAAGATAGTAAAGGGACTTTTTCAAACATAGGTAGGTGGCTGTATACTGGCCTTGTCGGTTAAAATAAAGGCTGTAAAACGGCCTAGTCTTAAATAAAATATAATTTTACAACCTACACAATATGGAACCTATCGTTATAAATATAGGCGCAACATATGCGAATTTGTAAAAGTTAAAATTACAATTGATTTCAACTTAAACTTAAGTCAAAATTTAATTCAAACTATATTACAGAAAATATTTGTCAGATAATAACACAAAATTCATTGAACAGAATAAGTTTTGATTAATCAACTCTTTAGTTACTGGAGTAATCTAAAAATAAAAAAATCCAGATACCGTCAATTTAAATAGTTTGCCTCAAAACTTATACAGTCTATAAAACTTCCACTAAAAATCCAAAAGTTTATATAAAGAGATATAACTCCTCGCTGAGGCGAATGAAGTAGGTAGCGTGTCTTCCTCCGCTCCAGCACCATCGGGTCAGTGGCCTCGTGGCTAAATTTTTCGCACTTGTGCGTTTGGCCGTTACCCGTAAAAATGCGCGTGGGTACTCGTTCTGTAGATCTCTTTGAGGCAATAGAGGCAATAGAGGTCTTAAAAAAAAACAAGAATTTATTCTTTTTAAATAATATTTTTATTAGTTTTTATTATTTTTGTAATGTGATTTATTTATTCACTCACAAGCACTACAAACTACTTAAAAATAAAACATAATCAACAAATAACTATAATAAAGTCAACAAATATCTTACAATTCAATTCAACAGATATGTTCGAAAACAGGAATAACACAAGAGCGCATGTACACGGAAGCGTAGTTAACAGCACACTGGTCAGTTGGGATCAGTGTTGCCAACTTTATTTTCCAAGGGATCTTACAGTACATTTAAAAAAAAAAGTCGTATTTCGCCTAGAATTCTAGAAAAAAAACCCCAAGTGCGTATTTACAATAAAACCCGCACACGTAAATGATAGAACACAAGTTAAATCGGAATAAAATTCTTGAATGAATTTTGAACTTAACAGAAAAGCAAACTTAATTTATAAAAGATCTTATAAATACGATTTAAATCGTACGGTTGGCAACACTGGCAGGGTATCAAAAGTGCTCCTCTTATTGCATGAAGCGTAAATTAAGCTACATTTTTTATTTACACTTATAGTTTAATTATTTAATAGTTTTATTATATTTTAGTTTTATTTATATATTTTTTATCTAATTTTATTAGGTACTATGATGACTCGGATCATGTGAAGTTTGCAGCAAGTGCGATCCTATTCTTATTTGACACGTATAGTAAAAAGGTGTGGATCGTTTCCGAAGTTGAGTAAGATTTTTTTTTACTTATAAGGCTGGAAGTATACCAGTTCCAGAGAAACGATGCACGCATTAGATGCGCCTCGCCGACAGGAATCTTTTTATGTATGGCATTTCACTTAGCAAACACTACAGAAATAAAATTTAATTTTTTTTTCACAATTTATTTGAGGCTAATACAGTAATAATTTTTTTTTTTTTTCAAAATTTATATGAGGCTAATACAATATGAGGCTTAATTGGCATGCATTAATACAATTTACACTTGAAGCGGCTTGCTGTTCCGAAAGGTTGACGGTTAATTTTGCTTGTTACTTCACTATACATAAAAGTTTAGAACAAAACAATAAATCGGCTTCGTTGGTTTCGGCGGTGAGTTCGTCGGTGTATTCGGCGGTGGGGGCGGCGGTGGGGTCGACAGTGGGCTCGACAGTGGGGTCCACGGTGGGCTCGACAGTGGGGTCGCCGGTGGGCTCGACAGTGGGGTCGCCGGTGGGGTCCACGGTTGGGTCGACAGTGGGGTCGACGGTGGGGTCCACGGTTGGGTCGACAGTGGGGTCGACGGTAGATACCACCGTGGGGTCGACGGTGAGGTCAACGGTGGGGTCGACAGTGGGGTCGACGGTGAGTAGGTCTCGGAGTCTTCTTCCTCCCTATTAAAAAAAAATATTATTACATAGAGTCAGCACTGGAAAGACAGTACAAAAAAGTGGATTTATATGATAATAAAAATAGTTAATGTGTGTCTTCTACTTTAGTTAATGGGTAAGGCCGTCGAATTGGCCTCATATAACAAAAGTACCTAACTTAAAATTTTATGTCACCGGGTAACTAAAAAGTAACATAAATGTTTCTAAGGGCATATCTACCGTGGGGAAACATTCATTCGTTTTTTGAAAAATTAATACATTCTCATAACTACACTTATTTTATTTTATTTCTAAATAAAATTCAAGAAATATATTCACGTAAAAAATATGTATATATTATGTTGATATATGGGTCAAAAGAGAAAGTAATTTTTCAGATATTTGAAAACGTAAAATACCTCTGATTTTGACCCATATATGTATGTATTTATAAGTGTATGTTTGTGTGTGTGTGTGTGTGTGTTTTTATGTTTTTGTGTCTATGTTTGTATATCGACGGTCCCTACGTACATAAAGACATGTCAAAAATGGCAATTTTTTTTATTGCATAATTGTCTTTAGATTACCATTAGAAAGTTCCTAAAGCTAATAAAATATTCTAGAAAAAACAAAATTTATAATTACTTATACATATAATTATTTCTAGAGCGGTTTGAACATAAATTACGCTCTCCTGTAAACCCCGGTTTTAGACATGTCTTTATGTACGTAGGGACCGTCGATATGTATGTTATGCTATTTTTGTGGTTCGGTTTGGTTTTTGGTTCATTTGGTTCTCTTGTATTTCGGTATTAGTTTGACTGTAGTTTCAAACAGTTTTAAATTCAAAGAGTTTCACTGCAGATTATTGTAATTGTTTTTGCCATTATGAGCTATAAAATAATGTGATATTTATTTTCTAAAGGTTAATAACTTAATATAAATCATTGTTCAGAACTTCAGAGGGTATTTCTTTCTTCCATAATTTGTAATACCTAATGTATATATGAGTAAGTTATATTCATTTTATTTATTTAAAATTACCCTCACATTTGTAAAATCAAAAATGTGTACTTAAAATGTGTGTAAAATAGAATGGATTGTTGTAATAAGTGGAAATATTGTCACTAGAAGAAACTAGCGTCTAAGATACAGGCTCGGTCTAGTCTAGACGCTAGTACCTACTCAACCTGTTTACAGATTTGTTAATTAATAAATAAAAATTATTATCTTTTATCACAACTCAGTTTCATTTTCAAAGCTTTATTTTATCTATGAAAATAATAATTATAATAATAACTAATCAAACTAAAAATCGAATCCAGACTCTTTAAGACGTAAAAAAGATAGTGATGCAAAATAAGTACAAAAATTGACTTTATAACTTTTTGGATTTTAGACAAATAAGGAACCAACGGTCTGGCGAACTGTAACTTGACCTTTTTTTATGAATATTTTTTCCATATTTTTTTGTAAAATTAATGTATAATACACATAAAAGTACAATATTTTACTATTAGATCAATACAATATAAAAATTTAAGTCTGGCACCCCGAATCTTGACATAAATTTTCTATATAAGGTATAAGAAAAAATTAAACGTCAAAATTTTTCTTTTTTATCCCTCCTATGAATAGAATTGGTCTGGCATATTAATACTTGACCAAAGTTCTGCCAGACAACGATTAAAAGGTGTTTTATTGGCCAAAAAAAAAATAGGTCAAGTCACAGGTCGCCAGACCGTTGGGTTATTATTTGTCTAATATCCAAAAAGTTATAACGTCCATTTTTGTACTCACCACCCTTTTACGGTCGTCGCTTGGACTATGTAAAGGAAATGTTGTTGTTTGATAAAATAATAATTGTAGAAAAATATCCTGTTCTGTATATTCACGTTTTTTTTCCAGTTCCTGGACGCAAAGTCATTAATCAAATTATAATTTTTTGGCGGCCTCACCCTAATTAAGCAAAGTTAAAATAGTTGTGTAAATTATCATTGCAATTAATGAAATTTCACTTACAACCAGGCAGGATAGCAGCAACTGCAACACCATAGCCATAGTCGATATACACCGCCAAAATCCCGACGTTTCGGCAATAGAGATCTGTTAATTTAAAATTTATTTTAAAGACCAATATACATATCTTATTAACTAGTCCAATGACATGACGAGAAACCAATGAGGTCATTGGTTAACAAATGCTAGTATTGAACAACAATATTAATAATCAAATAATCCTATTCCCCACTGCTGGACATACGCCTCACCCATGAGACTTATCAGATGCCTAGTCGGCTATTTGCCGGCTATTGCTATTTGCCCTGCGTACGCCTACTGACGTGGAAATTTATTACAAGGCCCACGTTTGAAACACTAAGCGAGCACTTCTCTGCACGAGAAGATATCTCGGAGCTTCCCAAACACTGCCTATCCGAACTTTGCCGAATGATTGACGACATATTACAAAATGAAAAGAGTAATGTGAGTACGAACCTTGCCTCGGAATCCATGACTCTGTAAGAAAATCAAAAAGAAAATGTAATTTAACCTCACACAAACACAGCATTCGTTAAGTAGGTATAATTATAAAAAAGAAAGTTAATAAATGTGAGAAATTAATCTAGAAAACACTTTTTTACAATAAAACATTGAATAACATATTTAAAATATCACTGTGAATTTAACACTAGAGCCTACGTCATATTTTCATAGTGTTCATTCTTTTGTGCAATGTCCAATTAATATGAATCGTTCTTTATTCGATCAACAAGGTAGGTACTAGGTACTAGGTAAACCTACGTAACGAGGTGACCATCGCTAAGTTAGTTTTTGACAATGTTTAAGATCGAAAGTAACTTAAAATTTCTTAATTAATTCTCATACTACACCTACGCAACAGGAACATAGTAAGATTTTAGGAATCGAGTCGCTAATAACATATATATTTTTTAAATGTCTGTAAATTTTAATTTATTTTTAGTTAAAAGTGATAAAATTCGGATATAGAGAATGGCTCAAACTTCAAGTATCCTCTGTCTGCCATTTTTTTTATGACAAACAATAAAATTCAAAGCTCCTGTAACAACAGAAATATGTATACTTTTCTACTTTTATCAAAGCATAAACTAATATAGTGAAGGAATGGTATTAATATTTTCAAATTTTTTAATATTTCAAATGAAATCAATACAACTGGACTTATTGCACATAACCTGCCTAATCTCCACAATGCCTAAACCATAAATAAATCAAACATTAGGCGCTTAACTTCCCTCATGCTGAGACAGAACAGGATGTCTTAACACATTTGGCCCGAGAGATGGTAGACATTTGCGGGTAGGTATTTGAGGCGAGCTGAAAAATTGTCCTTCTATAATACTCTTTACTCTTGTATAATACTTGCTCAATGATTTCAATAATATTTTCAAACTACTCAACCTAATCCATACTAAATTTTATTATTATTTTTCTTTGTAAATAATACGTCTTATAGCTCACAACCACCAATGTCTACATTCAAATAGCAGAAAAATCCTAACATCATCTGAATGCGAGACTATCGAGGTTCTAAATAAACACACGTATCTTGGACTAGTCATAGACAATCGACTTAACTGGTTAGAACACATTAATCACGTATGTGATAAACTAAGAGCAATACTGGGTGAATTCTCTGTAATAAAAACACAAAGCCCCTTACAAATTATGTACTGTTATTGCTTTACAAGTCATTGGCAGAACCAATAGTATGTTATGGACTATCTAGCTACAGAAGAACATTCAAAAGCAACTTGGACAAAAAAATTTCACTTCAATTGCGTATTCTAAAAGAGATTTTTCGTTAAAATTCCTTAAAATTCCTATTAAAAGAACAATATTTCAATGAAAACGTAAATATTCCAAATATAAATTATTCAAACCGATTGCTTGATGAATCAAAACTTAATTTACCCAACTATAACAACCTTCATTGAAAAAGACGTCTTGCTTATGTCATACCGAACCTAATTAATCAACTACCTAAAACATTAAAAAGCGAAATAACACACAAAAACATCACATATATGTATACCTATTTGTATATAATCTATAATATATTTTCTTTAAATTTATGGCTGTATGTAATCTTAGTAAATAAATAAATAAAAAATAAATAATTATTAGTTCTATTATTGATTGTGAGTCTAGCAAATTAAAAAGATGTGGACTATATGTAAGTTTATTGTGGACTGCCTGATTATTTTCAAAGAAAAAAATTAATAAAATTTAGTATAGATTAGAGGTTTGGTAGTTTGAAAGTATTACGAGTACATTTTAATTATTGAAATTATCGAGCAGGTAGCTATTATTGAAGTTATATAAGAAGAAGAAAAAAACAAGTTTTCTGCTTGCCTCAATACCTACCCGCAAATGTCTATCATCTGTCGGAATAATATACAAAACTCCTGTATCTAAAATCTAACTAAAATAACTCTTTATTTTGCAGCAAAGTATGAAATGATATTAATACGATATTTACAAACACTATGGAAAATGTATCGCGAAGCAATGTTTCGTAAAATAAATATGATTCAGTTTCTCACCCCAGTAATAAAATTTTGTTATTTTTAAAAACATCATTACCTTAAGCTGAGGCGAAATTTCCACCAAATTTGGACTTGATGTTAAGTTTTAAGCATTATTTTCACTGTATAAATATTTTATCGTATAGACAAAGACCTATTTCTATATCAATCCACTAGACGAAAAATATAAAACACCGAGGCTATTTCTGAAGGATAACTAAATATTTCCACTAATATCAGGTAGGTATAGGAGGAATACACAAAAATATATGAAAGCATATAAAAGTTATGGCAAATGGAATAGAAATAATTATTAAACTGTTAGCACTTACCGGATTTCAAACTTTCGTGAAAACACTAAACTGAACTCTACGAACGATCAAACACAATGATCACACACAATGCGCCCGCTAACTGAACACGCAATGGTCCGAATTTGTCGGAGGACTGATGTTGAATGAAATAAAAGTGCTTAACGTGGTGACGTTGCAACGTCACCACCACGTTGTCGTATGATAGGACGGTCTGCGCATGCTCCGACACGCGCGAACCAATGGCGTGGCTCCGTTCAAATTGTTCAGTGTTCATCCTCCGATTTTATTTTTTGATAAAAAAGGTAAACAAACAATTCACGACATAGAATTTTCCAGTTTTAAACTTAATTACACATTCATATATACACGAATTCATTTACACTTACTAAACATAATATTCTTTACGAAATGTATCAAAAATTATTGCATAATTTCAGAGGAAAATGCAAAAAAACTCGAGATTTTCGTCACACAGATTTTGTCTATGGTTTTAGAGACAGGACATGTACACGACCTAAGTCATTTGGAGTCACATGAGGTTTTGATTCGTACATAAATTATCAAGTTCACAATCTTATATACATTTTTAAAGTTTTAGTTTATCACAATTCATAACCGTAGACGAAAACACTTTATGAAATTATTTTTGATTAAATGGCATTAATTAAATAGATTACTTAAAATTACCACTGAACTAATAATTAGTATTTTATTTATTATTCTTATTAATAATATTTTATTCGGTTTTGTACAAATACCATCTCTAAAACCCTAGCCCTGGCGACGTCATATTATCAAACAAATAAAATCGGAGAATTATACATATGTAGTTGAAATTGTAGTTCTGATGTATCGGTGAGTGAATAAAAGTATTGGGACTCAACATAAAGTGGTTTAATTAGTGTACCCGAAGTAGAGGATGCTAACATTAGGTAAGTGCAGGCAGGAAAATTATTTAGTATCTAATAATAGTGGGTAGTTGTTGCGGTTGTTAATTTTTTTTTTTTCATATAAAAAGTCTAGTATATTTCCGCTGTTTTCCATCTTAACAGTAACTCTTTTTCGATTTTTGAATATTAAAAGCCATATTTTCATGTATAAAAATTTCAAATTTTCTTTCTATTCTCTACTACCATTAATAATAAATTAAACAAAAAGAAATAGTTTCACATAAAAATAAGAAAATACTTTCTTTTTGTTCCAAATGTTTATCTTGCCTTCGTGCGTCGATAGTAAAAGGTTGATTTTAAACTCAAATGTGTTGGACGCAAAGTCACATTTTCTTAAAATGACAGACTGAGTTTATTCTGTACGCATATGTCACTTATTTCATAGATTTAAATGTTCCATAATTATAAGTAATATAAATCCAAATACTAATAATATAAAGAGAAGATTTGTATTTTTATATATTTATAACGAATAAACTCAAAAACTACAAGGCCGATTTTTAAAATTCTACTTCGATGGTTTGTATGATGTTTGTGAAAGAAATTTTGTATTGCAATTGCAGCTTAATAGCTTAAAATTCACGACGGGCCTTATGAAGTATGTATTACTGTGTACCTACATTATCTATCATCTACATTGAAACATTTTTTTGTTAGTGAAATTTATAAAATGGCTACTTGGCTATGTAGAATAAAATTTAGTAGCACAATATTTATATTGTGCTACTAATATTATATTCATATTTATATTATACACAATAATATCACAAAATTTAAATGTTGTCTTAGTAAAATACAATGTTGTTTTAGGAGGTCTAAAGAACTCACTCTAAAAGATATTTCCAGATTCTCACCACCCCATACATTCATGCAGGGATCGTATTTGCCGATGTGGTTGAAGTACTCCCGATATATAGCGAACAAACCGCCAGCCATTGTCGGTGATTTTATTGGTCTCACAAAATCTTCCTCACCTGGAATAACGTATTGAAATCTATTTTATCTTGGCGAAGTCGATAAGAGACCTCAATGCGATGCTTGAAGACGTCAACTGAAGTTCCTCAAAGGGTAGGCCTTAAGATGAATATGGACAAGACGATAGTCATGTCTAATGTCAATGTTGTGCCCACCCCTGTAAAAGTTGAGAGTTCAATTCTCGAAGTTAATATGTACAATATACTTAGGACAACAAGTCCAATTAAGTAGAGCCAACTCCTAGGAGGTCGATCGTCGAATCCAGTTCGGATGGGCAGCCGAAGACGCCTAAATTCCTCAGTGTCTTAAAACAAAAAAAATCTACCAATATGTGTTGAAACGTGGTTCTTATGAGCCTCGTAATAAAGCTCAACTTCGCTCAATCATTATGGATGGATTATGGAGTTACTCTTTTTTTTGCTTCTATTCTACATATGGAGAGTGTTTATATATGTTTAACAAGTTTACATAATGAATGCATCACTTACTATTCAATGTGCCCTTAGGTAAATTATCCCATTTAAAATGCAAACCCCAATTGAAGCCGCCCCTCAATAGTGGACTTGCGGAATATTCAAATGTGTCCATGTTGATAACAACTATGATGGGTGCAACTGCCCTCGTGGACCGTCCACGTCTTCAGACAAACGCGCCAGAAGTGGCACCAACCAGTTCATGTTCATCTCAATATGAGAGTCAAGAAAAACTAACACCTGAAAATTATAAATAAAAGCAATCTATGACAAAAACCACGGTAGAGACATAAAATAATATTAAGAATTCTGTTTCATGACTCTATCTACTATCTATGTCTAAAGTTAAATAATCTTATAAAAAATTTGATTAAGTCGATATAGTGGACAGGTAGACTGTCAAGAGGCTGCCTAGTTTATGATTGCAGAATCCAATGTCCAATGCCACTACTGGTATCTAAAAAGGCCATTCCGTCAGGCCAATCAGCTGTCAACTGTAGGTCACACAACATAAAACAAAAAATATTAAAGCCAGAACATACCAACAACCCCCACACTATTATCAGCTCCATATAACCTAGCTCTTATGAGACCTTCTCTTTTCCCAGTTCTCAAGAGCCTCACGTTCAGAGCTGCCTTTGCCTTGTCCGTCTTTTCGGTCGTCTTCTTATCAACATTATTATATTATATTACAATACAAAACAAACCGGTCTATCTCTCTTTCTTCTTATAATTACCAAATAATTACCTACCACTAACCTGTAATATCGTATATAGTGATTACATACTCTTGGATCGTATATAGCACTTGACAGCATGGCATGGTCCATGACTTGACAGGCTGTCCCAATGACTAAATAAATATATGGACTTGCAATACCTACAAAATATGGGTGCATACTTACATGCAAAATTGTGTCGCATAAAATGGCTGCCATCTGAAGAGTTTACACTGATACGCAACTATCGATATCGATATTTAAATATAATCTGGGGTATTGTGGGTGATCTGATTTAAATTTTCCAAGAAAAATATAATTTAGAAAAAATAAATGTTTTTTACTCAAATAGTTTATTTATAGAAAATTCTTATTTTCTATAAATAAAACTCGATAAACTTTGTAATAAATTGGAAAGACTGATTGACGTGATGAAAACATCGCAGGAAAGAGATATATTCAAATTATGAATTATTTTAAAGCTTCTTCGCATATTATTGGCGAAAATTATTGCTAAATAATAAAATATTGCTAATAATAAAAATATTGTATAAATAAAAAGTGCCATATGAAGCTGAAGGAAGAGGCTATAAATATTACACAAGAATACTGATGCAACACCGCACTTTTTGGAAATTTTATAAAATTTAATAAAACATTAGAATGCAGTAATTTACAATCATCGCATGACCGAAAACAGAGAGCATAAGAGAAATTCAAAGCTAATGAATATCGTATTAATACAAATAAATACAATAAAAATAACAGAAAAACAACATCATTTTCAAAAAATGTTTTTATTTAAAGTCTTGTTGGTGTGAATTTATTCTATCTTCTCTCAAATGTCGTGGGACCCATGAAGATGATTAAATAAAACTTTATTAATCCGTGCACATCATAATTTCTTGTTTATTTATCCTTCATTTTATCAAATTAGCTTTTTCTTCAGGCATCATCACGCAAATTGAAATCAAGGGCACCGCATCATCACGCAACCTTATAACATCAGATATACCAATCCTTGTGTCGACGATTTATGTTTTCTATGCCAATAATCTCTAACCATGTATTCCTTCTTATATCGTTCCTGGGCATTCTGAAAAGAGAAACGTTATTTTTATTTACTGCATTAATTACATTAACTTTATCGACGTGGGTACAACAGAGTCACATTACTACTTTCACATTGATATTTGTAAACAAAACAATTAATGATAAAAACGGTGTTATTGCAAAAATAATAGATTCGTAAGTTTACACTGTATATTGTACACATATATATCGAAATAATAAGCGAGTCTGTAAAAGTATACACGTATAATTAAAGAAATGTTTTACTAACCTATGAAAAGTTAAATGAGGTTGATTTTTATTTTTACGCGAACTGCACTGCACAATACCACTTAGGCATCTTCGTTTTTAAATAAGTCTTTCAATTGTATATTTTAACTAAGAACACTTATCTAAAAACTCGAAACTTAACAAAAATTCGATAGCTTGCCAGCAGTCATACAACGATAGTTGACGCCATTGTAGCGTGTTCATACACTTCATACATCACTGCTGGATGCGCTACTAACCTGGATAACGCCTCAGATCCTGTATTTTATATATTTTTCGGCCTACATGTCATTCACGTATCATTTACATCACATTTTTCCCTTGTTTCCTTATTATCTTACCGACAGCCTGTTTTCAGAATGTCTGCTATACTTTTTCCTACATTTTCTCATACGTTTTACATGCATTTAGTCATCACACAATTTCAAAAACGCAAATTTATATATTTTTGACATAATTTCTTTATTTATTTATTTCGTCGCCATAGTTCCCATAGTATTTTGACATCATGCTTTCTCACTACATTGTTGCTTTTTCGCTCATTTTTTATTCCTTTTTATATACAACCTCACCTCTTAAATCGGAAATGTCCTGGCCATATATATTTATTATTTTCTAAATTTAATTTTTAAAATATTATTTCGAAGGTTTTCCAGCCGGCTAGACTGAGGAAAATCAATCAGTGTGTTGTCGCTCCTCTCTGATACAACATTAAAATTTGGCCTGTCTTGCCTCTATCTGCTTCGTGTCATTCCGGAAGTCGGTGCTGAGACTCCGGACGCACTTCACTACAGCAAATTTCACTTCGCGTTGTTCCGTGAGTCGGCACAGAGACTCCGGACGCACCCATCTCTGCTTTCCGTCTGCATCGTGTCGTTCCGGGAGTCGGTGCTGAGACCCCGGACGCACTTCACCACTGCACGCTTCACTTCGTGTCGTTCCGTGAGTCTGTGCATAGACTCCGGACGCCCCATCGCCGCTGCCCGTTTGCATCGTGTCGTTCCGGGAGTCGGTGCTGAGACCCCGGACGCACTTCACCACTGCACGCTTCACTTCGTGTCGTTCCGTGAGTCTGTGCATAGACTCCGGACGCCCCATCGCCGCTGCCCGTTTGCATCGTGTCGTTCCGGGAGTCGGTGCTGAGACCCCGGACGCACTTCACCACTGCACGCTTCACTTCGTGTCGTTCCGTGAGTCTGTGCATAGACTCCGGACGCCCCATCGCCGCTGCCCGTCTGCATCGTATCGTTCCGGGAGTCAGTGCTGAGACCCCGGACGCACTTCACCACTGCACCCCAGACGCTGTTTTTTTTAAATCTTTATTTAATCACCTGTACTTCATTCATAACACTACACAACTTTCAATTCATCCATTTTTTTATATATATATTATTTGTAAATATTCTCTAAAATATATCTGTAAATACTTATTTCATTTTTTATTTTAACTGTCGCTTCACGACACCATATTGCCGCAAAATATGGCGGAATTGGCACCCAGAGTAAATTTTAGGTATATGGTATTTGTGATGTTGCCATAATTAGTACAAACACACAATGTTATCTCGCTTACCATACGTAATGACCTATTAGTTAGAAAGAGATAAATAGATATTTGATTGTTACTACATCATTTTCAGCAATAAATGTATAAGCACGTGTGTATAGAAGAATATGGCGTCTCCATAGTTTCTTTCCTCATTGGGCTGTCCCGCAGTGATTACATCTCGCTAGAGAGTATATATGTTCCTTGGATTACATACTCCTTGGGCTGTCCTAAGTCATTGTGTATGGAGGGTAGACGTAGTCTATGTCTAGCGATTTTTCCTACGTGATATATTTTTCATTTTTAAACTGAGATGAGAAACAAGGATAGAATTAAAGGACACCATTTTATTTGGGTGTTAAACTGGAAATTTGGCAACTAAGGTTCCTAAGTTGACCAAAATGGCGCTAGTGTAGCCAGAGTGTACGAAATGAATGCAGACTTTAATATCTTTTAGTGATTTTACCGTATGACTTTTTAAAATAATTATATTTGTGGTGTGAAAAATTGTCCAAGCGTCCGTAAATTGAAAAACAAACAAAACAATACACCTGTCTCTTTCTTTAATATTTACACTTTGGCTACACTCTTTTTAACGCCTTTCAATTTTATAAAATTATCGTGGTTAGACTTTTATGGCGGCAAATTTGAAAACCTCGAGATTTTATTTCTTAGGTAATAGGAATCAACCCAGAGCCATTCTATCGGAAAATTTATCTGAGTAATCCTTTAACACTGGGTTAATTGTGAAAAGAAATAATACTTTACAGTCTCGGAGCAGCTATACAGAGCATTGCAGTTAGAGACATTATTTTTAGGAAATGTAGACTTAATCGATGATCTGGAGCCCCCCCCTTACAGACTACGTAGACTTTGTCAGTCTTCGTCAGTACACATTGGCATTGAAGATGCCCCTTTGCACCGTTATTTGTAAGTGATGCAATGAACGCGTATTTTTGCTGCATCGTTTCTATCAGAATGAACTTGGAAAATTCATACAAAGCATCGCTGTATAGAGCTTCTTGGAGCGCCATATTCCTCGGCCTCACGTGTTTTTAAGTTTTTACTGTTTACAAAACTACAGGAGATTCTAATATTGAATCCAGTGAGGTGTTTTTGCCATTATTCATACTATTACAATTGATAGCTGTTAGAGCTTGTCAGTTACATCAATGTAAACATTGATGTAACTGACATTGTTTTCCATGTAAACATTCATTGATGTATGTTTGAGATATATATATATATATATATATATATATATATATATATATATATATATATATAATATCAAACAGTTACAGTAAATAAATGAAGGTTTTTCGTATAATAAAACAAATATATTAATCAACCGATTTTACTTTTATTTTAAAATGTATGGCTCTCATTTTGTTTATTTGGACAGAGAAACAACTCTTATACCTATTAACATAAGGAAAACGGATTTTGACGCAAATTTTTTTTTAACTTTGACAAGTTACAGTCAGGAAAATAGTATCAATAATTTTATTTATGAATTAATTAATATTTTTTTTTTTGACAAATACAAACTTTATCTATTAACAATTTAACGAAAAAAAAAATGAATTTTATGACAAATTTTATTTTTAACAAAGTAATGATTTTTTAACAATACGTAATTAAATTACGTATTCTACATTCGTATTCTACGTATTCTTCTAATTACGTATTCTAATCTAACAATGCAATTATTAATCATCTAATCAATAATTTCCAAAAAAAATATGTAACTTATGACAAATATGCGCTTGCGCTCATTTTTAACAAAATTAAAAACAAGGAATTTTTAACTTCTAAACAATGCAATTTTTAATCATCTAATCAATAATTCCAAAAAAAAAATGTAACTTATGACAAATATGCGCTTGTGCTCATTTTTAACAAAATTACAAACAAGGAATTTTTAAGTTCTAACAATGCAATTATTAATAATCATCTAATCAATAATTTCAAAAAAAAAATGTAACTTTTGACAAATATGCGCTGCGCACATTTTTAATAAAATTACAAACAAGGAATTTTTTAACTTCTAACAATGCAATTATTAATAATCATCTAATCAATAATTTAAAAAAAAAAGTAACTTATGACAAATATGCGCTTGCGCTCATTTTTAACAAAATTACAAACAAGGAATTTTTAACTTCTAACAATGCAATTATTAATAGTCATCTAATCAATAATTTCCAAAAAAAAATGTAACATGACAAATATGCGCTTGTGCTCATTTTTAACAAAATTACAAACAAGGAATTTTTAACTTCTAACAATGCAATTATTAATAATCATCTAATCAATAATTTAAAAAAAATGTAACTTATGACAAATATGCGCTTGCGCTCATTTTTAACAAAATTACAAACAAGGAATTTTTAACTTCTAACAATACAAATATTAATAATCATCTAATCAATAATTTCAAAAAAAAAATGTAACTTATGACAAATATGCGCTTGCGCTTATTTTTTTTTAACAAAATTACAAACAAGGAATTTATAACTTCTAACAATACAAATATTAATAATCATCTAATCAATAATTTAAAAAAAAAATGTAACTTTTGACAAATATGCGCTTGTGCTCATTTTTAACAAAATTACAAACAAGGAATTTTTAACTTCTAACAATACAAATATTAATAATCATCTGATCAATAATTTCAAAAAAAAAAATGTAACTTTTGACAAATATGCGCTTGCGCACATTTTTAATAAAATTACAAACAAGGAATTTTTAACTTCTAACAATGCAATTATTAATCATCTAATGATTAGATGATAGATTTTTCTCGATTTTATTGATTAGATTCTAATCAATAAAATCGAGAAAAATGTAACTTATGACAAATATGCGCTTGCGCTTATTTTTTTTAACAAAATTACAAACAAGGAATTTATAACTTCTAACAATGCAATTATTAATCATCTAGTTCTATCTCCGGAGACGGCGTATCAAAAATCCGAGAAGGGCTAGATTTTTGATCATTGGAGTTAGATTTTTGGTCATCGCAGCTAGATTTTTCGTCTTCGGAGCCAGATTTTTCGTCTTCTGAGTTAGATTTTTCGTCTTCGGAACTAGATTTTTCGTCTTCGGAGCTAGATTTTTCGTCTTCTGAGTTAGATTTTTCGTCTTCGGAGCTAGATTTTTCGTCTTCTGAGTTAGATTTTTCGTCTTCGGAGTTAGATTTTTGGTCATCGGAGCTAGATTTTTCGTCTTCGGAGTTAGATTTTGGTTTAGACGTCGACATTGCCTGTTTTTGCCGCACACCTATAAAGTTTTTTATAAAAATAATAATTTACATTGGCACACAAACAAACCCCCTAATTTAAACTAAATAACTAATTCAACTTGCTACCTACTAAAATTAGTTCAGGATCAATTTATGCAAATAGATTGCAGGCTATATTGCAAAAAGCTCTAATATTAAGGAGATGCCTTTATTTAGTAGTAACAAAATTTGCCTTTTACAAAATAAAATTTGAATATCTATAAATTATATACCTATATTACTCAACTAAGTATTTTCTTACAATAAGTATGTACGATTAAATACCTAGGTACATTTTTATCAAAAGTTTGACATTCAAAATTAAAAAATATTTTATACCTACTCACTTAATCCTTGTTAATGAAAAAATAGTTCTATCTTTTTTTTAGACAATAAGACATATTAATGTTTCTTACTTGTTAAGCTGGCAATTTCTGATTCACTCATGTCATCATCCGTGACTAAAATAGGACGAAGCAAATTATATATACATATATCTATAATATAAAAATGAATCCCTAAATGTGTTGCTAAGCGCAAAACTCGAGAACGGCTGGGCCGATTTTAACTCTGTCTTCACTCATGGATAGAGGGATAATCAGGGAAGGTTTTTACGTAAAAAAATGCACCCAGGGCGAAGCCGGGAGCGGGGCGCTAGTATAAATATAAAAGGATAGGGAAACGAGCTTTAGCCATCCCTTGCTCACAATGAAACACATGTTATTATTTCACGTTGGTCTTCTGTAAGGGTTACTGCTGTCAGACGGAGAGCCTAAATAACTTTTACATGTCACTGCTTTAATTCAAAAGTATCACAAATCATAAATGTACTTTATTACAGGAGAGCTAATCGAAGAAAAAAAATTTTTTTTGTCTATTATTTTTTTATTAGATACAGTGTAAACTCTATATAACGACACTGAAGCACAGATAAAATAAGTTACTATCGTAACAGATGCGTCACTCCCATACAAAAGCTAAAATACCTACGCTATATTAGCCTACAAAAGACGCTGCAAGAAGAAACGTGCGCCGAAAATCGAGATTCCCGAGTACACAGCGCGATTACGTCATCGAGCGAAAACGTTAGGGTTGTACAAAATCTATAAAGAATATAAATTAAACAAAATGGCTTAGTCCAAGATTTTTAGGTATTCGGTCTGCAAAAACTCCTGCTAATTGATTTTTCGATTGGATTATGTCAGTGCCGCAAGCGCAATTAAAGTTGCCGACGAGTAAAGAAAAACAGCGACGGAACTCAGCAACTATTCATTTTACAAAAAAAGTTTCATACAAAAATTGTTGAAAATTTCTTGCTCTTAAACTTTGATTATTACGTTTTTTTCGATTTCCAAAAATTATCGAGATATTTCTCAAAAACAAAAATTTGGTTTTTTTAATCGACTAATCTCAGCAAATATTGACAATAGAGAAAAAAGTTTAAAATAAAGAGATGTAAAGTTTTGTCAACTTTTGGTAATTACGTAATAAAATTAAATGGCCTATTATATAAATAATTAGCTAGATATTATATAAAAAATATCTATAACTTTCTATATTATTTAAATGTGATATTTTTTTTTTTTTCATTAGGTATAACAAAAGTTAGATAATTGAATTAGAACCTTATTATAAGGTAGCAAGTATACTTGTTACTAAATCACTACAATAAAACTCATATAGTTATTTTTAACTTTTACAATACAAATGTTCAAAACATATAAAAACTATTTTAACGGGATTTCATTGCATTTTATTACTACCTTTACGCATAGGTAAATAATTTATTAGTCAATAATTTAATGATAAAATATGTATCGCTGCGTTTTGAGCGGGAAACGTGCACGTGCGCACTCAGTTTCGCGGTCGGCAACCTACTGTCGTTCGGACTGCCTTCAGTCTACTTAGCGGCAGGTATTTAAAACCGAACATCAACCACTGCGCCGGGGCTCAGGATCAGGATGTCCATAGCGCAGTGGTCGATTGACGTCGCGGTGGCGGCGGAGCCGTACTATGTACCGCCCCGCCCTAACTGGGCATCGGACTCGGCATCCACGGTTGCGATCGTGGGTGCCACTGGCTCTGCGCCTCTCCGAGTGGCCGAGAGAGGCCAAGGATTTGTCGCCGTTGAGTGGGGCGCGGTTTTGCTCTTTTGAGTTTATTTCTCCCCTAACGGCGCCCTCGCCGAGTTCGAGGTCTTTCTCGGCAACTTGGAGAGAGCAATTCTCCGTGCGAGACTCCCAGTTGTGGTCCTGGGGGATTTCAACGCGAAGTCCACGGCGTGGGGCTGTCCCGTTTCGCGGCACGGTTAACACCTGCGTTCGGCATAACGGTGGCTCGATAGTGGACATATCGTTCGCTAGTCGAGCCATCGCCGATCGTGTCCGCGATTGGGGCGTGCTGGAGGGCGTTGAGACCCTCTCGGACAATCGCTATGTCCGATTGAGCATACTCGGCTCCTCGCGCGCGGATGACCTGTCTCCGCGGCGTCGGGGTGGACGGTCCCAACGATTCCCCCGCTGGGCTCTGGCGAGACTCGACAAGGACCTCCTTGTCGAGGCGGCCATCGTCCAAGACTGGGTCTCGCGAGAGCCCAGCGAGGACTTGTCGGTCGAAGACCAGGCGATCGGCATGCGTGTCGCCATGACCGCTGTGTGCGATGCCGCCATGCCGCGTGCCGGGCCGCATCCACGCCGGAAGCAGATGCACTGGTGGTGCGAAGAAGTGGCGGATCTTCGTGCCACGTGCGTAGCCGCCCGCCGCAAATACGGCATGTGCCGCAGGCGCAGGGTGAAGGACAACGAGCTGGAGGCGCGACTCTACGACGCCTATAGGGGGGCCCCGGAAGGCGCTACAAATCGCTATCCGGGAGGCGAAGGCAAGGTCTCGCGAACGGATGCTCGAGTCCCTCGACCGAGACCCGTGGGGTCGCCCTTACCACGCAGCCAGGGCCAGGCTCGGCTCGCACGGTCCACCCGTGGCCGAAACGCTGGACCCAGAGTTCCTCCGGGTTGTGCTCTCCACACTGTTCCCTGAACAGGGAGAGTACACTCCACCGCCCATGGGCGGTCGAGCGCCCGCACGAACCGGAGAAGAAGACGGAGCTCCGCCTATCTCCAGCGGAGAATTCGAGGAGGCCATAGCCCGTCTTCGTGGCAAGAGTACCGCCCCTGGTCCGGACGGGATACCCGGTCGTGCCTGGGTCTTGCCGTCGGGCGAGTTGGGGGACCGTTGGCGGGCCGTGTTTGACGCTGCCCTGTGAGCAGGGTCCTTTCCCCGGATTTGGAAGGAGGGCAAATTGGTCCTGTTAAGGAAGGAGGGACGTCCCGCGGGCAAGTTATTCGAGAGAATAATTACCCGCCGAATAACCGGACTTTTGAACTCGGCGGGGCCGGATCTCTCCGACAATCAATTCGGTTTTCGCGTGGGTCGATCGACGATCGACGCCATCCTGCGCGTTAACACCATCGCGCAGGAAACCGTGAAAAGGGGAGGAATGGCACTGGCAGTGTCTTTAGACATTTCCAACGCCTTCAACACCCTCCCCTTCAGCTGCATCACGGAGGCGCTCCGGTTTCACCGGTTGCCCGCGTATCTCCAGCTGATTGTCGGAGATTATCGGAAGGATCGCAAGATTTTATGTCGTCGCCGAGACGGGACCGTCCTCGAGAGGACCATGTCCTGCGGCGTTCCACAGGGGTCGGTCCTAGGACCGCTCCTGTGGAACATTGGATTTGACTGGGCGCCGAGAGGCGCCCTCCCACCGGACGTACACGTCGTCTGCTACGCCGACGACACGCTGGTCGTCGCGTGTGCAGACGACTACAAGGAGGTGACGAGCTTGGCCACGGTGAGCGTCGCTCTCGTGGCCAAAAGGATTGTGCTGTTGGGCTTGCGGGTGGCACCCGAAAAATCCGTGGCCATGCTCTTCCATGGTACCCGGAAGGGCCCACCTCAGGGTGCTCATATCCAACTTGGAGAGAAGATAGTCGCCGTCGGAGTGCACATGCGCTACCTCGGGGTCACCTTGGACTCCAGGTGGCGATTTCATGAGCACTTCCGGCGGCTGAGCCCCAATTTGATCAAGGCCACCTCGGCGTTGGGTAGCCTTCTGCCAAATCTCGGCGGACCGAGTGTTGGCTGTCGCCGTCTTTTCAAGTGGGTGGTGCGCTCCATGGCGCTCTACGGTGCGCCTGTGTGGGCGGACGCCCTGGATCGCCACAACGTCACGCTCGATACCGATACGCGGGTACCGCACGATATCGTGCGATGCCGCGTGCGTTATGGCGGGTACCCCCCCGTGGGACCTGGAGGCCGAAGTCCTGTCCTCGGTCTATGGGAGTCGAGCGGCAGCTCATACTCGGGGCGTTGCTGGTCCCTTGCCGGAGGAAGTGCGTCGCACGGCGCAACGAGTCGCACTGGCACGGTGGGCCGAGAGGCTCGCCGAGCCTACCGCCGACGCTCACACCATCCGGGCCATCGCTCCAGTTCTGGAGCAGTGGTGCAAACGCAGCACAGATAACCCCCAATAGATTCCCCATTATTGAAGATTTGACGGACCGCACACGTTGGGGGGGATGTGAGAGAAGAGCTGTGATTGGCTACATAAAAACTGTAGTGATGGGGCGAGAGAGACTAATTAATTTATGGAGTAACATTTCTTATCGATAATTTCTAAAATGAATAGAATAGGTATTTTAAGTTTAATAAAGTAAAAAATAATCCTTTTTACAAGCTTTTTACTAACTTGCAATGTATGTATGTATGTATGTATATTTGTCCGAGTGGAATCTTGCAACTGAATTTTAAATCTAACCGATTGAGCTGAAATTTGGTATTCACGCTTATTTTGGATGACAATGCAAGCTTAGCTATATGACGTCATTCTAATTCCAATATGGCGGATCATCCAAGATTGCGGCCATGCATTTTTTGATAAATACAGATATGGATGTCATTTTCGAGGTTTCTTGTGATGCCGATTATGAAAATGACATTCATTTTCAAATCCAAGATGGCAGCCATGCATTTTTTGATAAATACAGATATGGATGTCATTTTTAAGGTTTCTTGGGGTACCGATTATGAAAATGACATTCATTTTCAAATCCAAGATGGCGGCCATGCACTTTTTGATAAATACAGGATTAATGCACTTTTGGATAAATGCACTTCAATATACTGTGGTATGGGTGTCAAATGAAAGGGCTAGCTGAGGAGAACACTAAACTTTTTTACTCCTCAATCATTACTTAAAAATTAAAATAAATTAATAGTAATTTATTTTCTTCATTTTAGGGCACTTAAATAAAAGCTTGTTTTTAAAAGGATTTTTTTACCATTAATTTATAAGGCCTTCACTCACAGCACCCGATAAAAAGAAAAGTTGGCCGCCATCTTGGATTTATGACATTTTTGTCAAAGCGCTGTTGTCTTCTAATCAAAATACCTACCAAAACCGAGTTTCATCGAAATCGGCCCAAAAACGAAGAAGTTGGCCGCCATCTTGGATTTATGACATTTTTGTCAAAGCGCTGTGTTCTAATCAAAATACCTACCAAAACCGAGTTTCATCGAAATCGGCCCAAAAACGAAGAAGTTGGCCGCCATCTTGGATTTATGACATTTTTATCAAAGCGCTGTGTTCTAATCAAAATACCTACCAAAACCGAGTTTCATCGAAATCGGCCCAAAAACGAAGAAGTTGGCCGCCATCTTGGATTTATGACATTTTTGTCAAAGCGTTGTTGTCTTCTAGTCAAAATACCTACCAATACCGAGTTTCATCGAAATCGGCCGAAAAACGAAGAAGTTGGCCGCCATCTTGGATTTATGACATTTTTGACATTGCGCTGAAGCCTTTAGTTAAATTCTTGCAAAAAGTTTTGTTTTCGGTAAATTCATTAAATTTTACTTAAAATATCGATATCGACGAATTAGTGCATTTCAAATCATAACAACACTATGCATGTAATACGCGCTATTTTTAACCAGATTACGTTGATCTCCGGCATATAGCACAAGTAGACATTGTAACTTAGTTTTGGATACAAAACAAATTTTAAATTGATAATAATGGTGACGTGCTCACAGCTCACAGACCTGGTCGGCACTAAAGTGGCGATATGATAGCGCGGTTTATGTATATGCAAAAAGCATATACGTGTTGCGCGCGTAAATTGCCTTCATTCGGAATCTATTTGGGGGTGATCTGTGAAACGCAGGAAGGGTGTGATCACATTCAGGCTTGCATAGATTCTGTCGGAGCATGGTTGCTTCGGCAGATATCTGTGCAACGTTGCAAAAAGAGAGGAGACACCCTCCTGCCACCACTCCGGTGGCCCGGAGGACACAGCGCAACACACGCTGGCAGAATGCCCGGCATGGGACCGGCAACGGGGCGACCTAAAGCTCATCATAGGTGGAGACCTCTCGCTGCCGGCCGTGGTTCTGTCCATGGTCGGCAGCATAGAGGCCTGGCAGGCGGTGGTCTCCTTCAGCGAGGAAGTCCTCTCGCTGAAGGAGGCGGCGGAGCAGGCGACGGAGAATGCCGCCCTCGCTAGCGACATCCGTCGCAAACGATCCGGGATGCAGAGGAGGCTGTACGGTCGACTCCAAGCGCCCCCGTGATGGGCCGGAGGGTGAGCGGATATGGGGATCCGTTCACCTACTAACCCGGCTCCGGTGAAAGACGTGTCCGTGTTGCGGCACGTCTTCCCAAACACCTAGCCATCCGGGGAGGAGGGAGTCTACCGCCCTTCTCCTACCGATGAACTTACGGAGGCGCCCGATCGGGCGAACGCTGACGGGAGAGCAGGACGAAATGCTCGCGCTGACACCTCTCTCCCGTCCCACGCGTGCGTGGAAAAGGAACACTGCGGGGTTTTGGTGGGTAGAAATCCCACATATCCTGCCAGCGCCCCATTGCTGGCAGTCGAATCAGGGTCGCTGATTTCCCCGCGTCAAAAAAAAAAGTATTTAAAACGCTCCGTGGCGCGAGTGACGGGGGCCTGACTGAAGAGACTGTGCATTTTATGGCGTTATAGAGAGTTGTCGTTAAATGAAGAGAAGAAAAATCAGAATTATAAAAAGATTTTTTTGTCGGACTCTTTTGCTGCACCAGTAATTTTGTTGTATTTTTTTACTTATTTTATTCATATCTTGCGATATTGAGGCATCTTGGTGACTCGTACTTATTAGTCATGGTCAACAACAGACTACACGTGCAAGCAATGACAATTTTTAAACAAAAGAACGAATTTCTTAGAAAGTTTGGTATGCATGATGCCGACAGTCGAGTTAATTACGGGCTAGAATAATAAAGCGACAAAAGAATGTACACAGCTGTGCAGTTTTCACTAATTTTGGCAACTTAAAAGGTACTTTTTATTACTTAATTGTTGTCGTTATTGAGAGTTGGGTGTAATGCTATATAGAGTGTATCATTGTATGGAAGGCAAGCTAAACCAATCAAAGCCAAGTGATTTCGACGCTTTAGGGAGTTTGTCGTTAAATCGAGTGACGTTACATGGACTTTACACTGTATTTATAAAATATATGTATATTTATACATAGTTGGAAGCGTAAAATGTTTTAAGTAGCATTAAATGTTTTAGGTACTTTTAAAATAAATTGAATACTAGAGGATATATATAAACATATAAGTTACTTTTGAATATAAAAAAATATATCAAAATATACTTTAATATGGAATAAAACAACCATACGTATTTTTGCAACATACAATATGAAGGATTGTAATTGTATTTTTGCAATAAAAACATTTTTGGAATTTTGAATTTAAGCAGCGATGTATTTAAATTAAAAAAATTTACAAGTCAAAGGACAGAACTTAGAATGGAATTTAATATTAACATTTACTGCTTTAATAAGTGTCCATTTATTTTTATTAAAAAAAACCATCAAATATCTTCGCCTAGGACAGGACTACTGAGATCCAACTGTAACATGACATAGCATATAAAAGTAGTTCAATGGCTGCATACAAACATAAATAATATTTTAAACATATTATAATGAAAAAATAAAATAACCTTACCAATATCGGAACTATCCGAGTCTTCGCCACTAACTGTAGTAACGTCGGAAGTAACGTCCATCGAATCGTTCTCCTCTTTATTGTCCTGCTAAAGGTAACAAGAAAATAAATGAGATATAAGATATAGCCCAGTGATGAAAAGGTTCGGTTAGCGGATAGGCATATGGGTGTTCGAATCCCATTTCCCTGCAGCTTTGTGTTTCTACTAATATTATAAGAGCAAAATTGTGCGAGGAAGTTTGATTTTATACTTCATAAAAGTTATCATGTTTTATTTTGTTTTTATTGTTGTTTATTTTTTGTTTAAAAAACTAATATGTATATGTAAATATATTAGGTCCTTACATATGAAATTGGCTTACTCTTTGGTTAGGAATTCCAATTTCAAATTTATACAGCTATTTACTCATGCTTTTTTTGTTTTGAAAGCCGTAATTAATTTGCTTTTTCCTCTTTTGGTTTTTTCTTTGCGTCCCTCAGTTTACAAAATGGAAAACTTGAAATATCGCGTTATTTACGAGTACGAGTTCTATCGTGGCACCAGTGCTGCAGAAATGGCTCGAAGTATTAATGATGTGTATGGCGGCGGTGTTGCGAAAGAAAACACAGTGCGTTTTTGGTTCAAACGTTTTCGTTCTGGAAATTTCGACCTGCAGAGCAAGCCCCGTGGACGGCCGGAGACCAAAGTTGATAATGAAGAATTGAAAGCTATTGTGGAAGCGGATCCATCGCAAACCACGTCCGAGTTAGCTGAAGGCTGCGGTGTTAGTGATAAAACTGTTTTAATCCACTTGAAGCAAATTGAGAAGGTGAAAAACCTTGAAAGGCTGAAGCTTGAAAGGTACCTCATGAAATGAGTGCAGCAAACCGACAAACGCGCGTCGACTGCTGCGTTACATTACTCAACCGGCACAATAATGAAGGGATTTTAAATCGAATCATTACCTGTGATGAAAAGTAGATCCTGTACAATAATCGGAAACGCTCATCGCAATGGCTGAACCCTGGCGAACCAGCCAAAACATGCCCCAAGCGAAAATTGACTCAAAAAAAAAATTACTTGTGATTGTTTGGTGAACTAGTGCCGGTGTCGTTCACTACAGCTTTCTCAAATCTGGCCAGACGATTAGGGCGGATGTCTATTGTCAGCCACTGCAAACCATGATGGAAAAGCTAGCTGCTAAACAACCGAGGCTGGCCAATCGCTCTAGTCCACTGCTGCTTCAGGACAACGCTAGACCACACACTGCACAACAGAAGGCTACCAAATTAGAGAAGCTTCAATTGGAATGTCTAAGACATCCACCGTACTCTCCGGACCTTGCTCCAACAGATTACCATTTTTTTCGAAATTTGGATAACTTCTTGCAAAGGAAAAAATTCAACTCCGATGGGGCAGTCCAAAGCGCCTTCAAAGATTTTATTGATTCCCGTCCGAATGGTTTTTTTAGTAAAGGGATCAATGAACCGGCGCTGCTGCTGATCAGGCCCAGATCCTCAAACGCCGCAAATACTCATCCTTACTCAAGGACTACGAGCTTGCGGCGCTCGCAATAGAGACACTGGGCCCCTGGTCAAATGACATGAAAAAATTTGTAAAGGCACTGTCGGCACGGCTGGTCGACTCTATAGAGGACCCCAGGGCAGGCACATACTTTTGTCAACGTAACGTTGCCAGTATAATAGGGTCCATGCCGCAGGCGGACCTGTTTTACGGGGTATTCTTTTTATAATTTTTTGGTTTTTTAGGTTTAATATTAAGTTTGTTATTATAATGTTTCATTTGTATATATACTGTAGATACCTGTATTAATAGTTAAATATATAATGAACTACCTATGCACAGATAGCAATGGTACATACTTTGATTAAATAAATATATTATATTTAAAAAAAATCGACTTTATGTTCCTCCCTTACAAAACGCCAATTTCATATGTAATGACCTAATAATATATCAACTGGCTGGTATCCATTCTACAAGCATTAGTTGCTTACTGTGGAACTAGGTGGTGCTCTCTCTCTCTCTCTCTCTGTGTGTGTGTGTGTGTGTGTGTGTGTGTGTGTGTGTGTGTGTGTGTGTGTGTGTGTGTGTGTGTGTGTGTGTGTGTGTGTGTGTGTGTGTGTGTGTGTGTGTGTGAGTGTGTGTGTGAGTGCGTGCGTGCGTGCGGTTCAGTAGTTTAGGGGTTGGTTGATCCCGGAGACACAACTTAATTTTTTTTATATATAAAGATAAGATAAAATAATCCCTAAAAAGCACAGTTTCTTTATTCACCTCAGAATCTTCAGTGTCCTGTTCATTTTCTACGTCTGTCATTTCGTAATCTTCAAATTCACTGCTCTTTTCCTGAAAATTATAAATGCGAACGTTACTCAACGAATTTCATGACATTTGGCATACAGATAGATCAAGGTAGAATTAACATATAAGATACTTTTTATTCTGGAAAAATTTTAGTCCCTAGAGTGCGTCTAAAAATAAATATATAAAAAAATGTAGGCCACTGTCGCCGTAGCGGCGCCACCGTCGTCACAGCGATAAAGAATTTATATATTTTTCATTTATCAACATGGACGAAATGTTGCGTCCGCGGCCACAGCGGGACTTTCACTTGGGTACTTTAATTTGAGAAAATTTTAAAAAGTATTAAAACTAGTACAAAACATATTAATTTACAAATAAGCGTTGCGTCCAATATAAGAGGCAATTTTAACTGCATAACCCAATATTGTTTAATTATAACTGAATAACATATTATTATATAACCTCGTACAAAATGCCGTGAGCTTTTTTATAGCAAATTCCCTGAATTTTAGAAAAATAAGATATAGTTCTAATTTAGCTAAAACTTTATTAATAATGAATATGGTAAAAGAACATCACAATACCTGATTCCCAATACAATTAATAAACTGCCTATATAAGTAAAAACACACACACACACACACACACACACACACACACACACACACACACACACACACACACACACACACACACACACACACACACAATAATACACACTTTGTAAAGAAATTGTAAATTTAATATTAAAAATATTAAATTAGTTGGCGTTTTGAAAATCTGAAACAAACTCATATAAGCGCTGTTGTTTTTACTTTTTTATTTATGTAAATACTTAATTTTTTTTTAAACGATAAATCGCAAGATTAAAGTCACAACCTGTTATTATAGACTATTTAAATTTAAAACATTCCCCCTTACAAAAGACCAACTAGAATTAACAAATAATGCGTGTGCTGTTGTTTTGGTGATTATTTAACGATTGCCAAAGCCAAGCCGAAGCCTCCTATGCCCTTTGACATTCATCCAATCAAGGCGACGGTAGCCATCATCAATATTACTAACAGCCGACAAATGCCTACTAATGAACTTAGCTTAAGCCCCAAAGCTTAAGTAAGTTCATCTAGAGACCTTAAGCGAGTAGAGAGCCTGTACGCCAATTTTAATATTTAAAAAAACTTACCGAAGAATCGTTATTTGAACTCCTTTTATTACGAAAAACTGTTTCTTCATATTTCTTTTTCCGAGCTACCATAAATTCAGCAAACTTGATAATATAATTACGATCATTTTTCCATGTTTTAGCCTTATTTATCGGGATCTCTTCACGAAGGGTCACAATTTCCTGTTCGAGGTTATTAACACTATCTTTCATTTGTTGCGTTTCAATTTTTTTCGCCTTGAGTTCCCCATAGCGAGGCATAGACTCCAATTTCTTTTCGATTTGGTTCCATTCATTTTCATACCCAATGAAGTCACTTTGTATTCGTCGCTCCATAGCTTCGTTATCAATCTTAAGCGAAAAGAGTTCCATTTCTAATATCATTTTCTCGGAATTAATCTTTTCTCTGAGATTCTGTAGTCTGCAATATATGTTTTAGATAATGAATGATAGAACCAATTGAACTCGAGTAATCGCAAAATACGCATGTGTTATATACTGCAGTATATGAAAATTTTAGTTTTTATGAAAATTTTGAGTATTTTGTACACGAATTATAACTTAAAAGTACTTAGGTCAGAGGGAAAAATTGGAACATACTCGTGTACTCGTTTGTATGGTAATATTAGCAATTTCTTGTTATGCTACTTCTAATGATTGTTAAGCAGATAAGTATAATATTTATTTTAATTATCATTTATTTTTGATAAGGCATGCCACACAACGTCACAAATCAATCTAAGCAGAGCTTTGTACAATGCTTGGCAACTGATAAATATCATATCAAATAAATATATGTATACTTTAGGCACTTATGTATGTGTGTGGCAAGCCCTCAAATTAGTACAAAAAAGTACGCCTATAGGTACAAAAAAGTCGGTTTATTTAATCGACACACAAATGACGGTCCACTCGATGGTAGGTGGTTACGGTCACCAATAACACATGTGATACAAGTGCGTTGCCGACCCTATGGACCTATTTCCCTACAGTAGACAACTGTCTGTACAGTAGACGAGCTGCACAAATGTCATTTTCAAAGTTTACTCTAAAGGAAATCTAACCCGGGACAGAACGTTAACTCAATCAAGCAATCGGATATAATGTTAAAACAACCTTATTTTTTTCAATTCCAATTTATGAGCAATATCAGTTTTCATGGCACGAAGTTCAGCGCACTTTCGTTTTAAATTTTTTGATTCAGCGCGAAACTTTGAACTGAAAAGTTGAATAACTGAAAAAATAAAAAAATTATTTCAAATATTACATTCACATTAGCTAACTAAAAAAAAACCTATTACCTACATAAAATAAGGTTAAAAAAATTACAATATTTACCAGCGAATGCTTGCGAATACATATACATATATATTATTTATTGCGATGATATTTACAACTAAAAATTCTACTGTAGATAATGTAAAAAGAATAAAATAAAATAACTGAAAATGAATAATTTTACATTTTTTTTTTAATGAAAAATGTATATAATAAGTGAAAAAATAAAATTAAAATAAATAAATAAATAATTAATTAATAATTTTGCACAAAGCTACTTTTGTATTTTATATCTATTAGTATAAGTGCATAAATTAAATTACAGAAAGTCAGACTGTAAACCGATTTAAATTTTAAAGGGAAATTTTAAAATTTTGGAAACAATTTTTACCCGCGACTTCGATTTAAAAAAGAAATTATTTGAGTAAATATTTTTTATTGCTGTGACGACAGTGACGCCGCCACTTTTGACATTTTTCTATATTTTTAAATGATCCCACGGGAGCAATACTTTTTTCTGGACGAAAGGTACCCCATTGCCTATCCTGTATCCCAGACAGATGCAAAATTTTATAACGATCTGTTGAGTAGGTGGTAATGCGTGAAAATGTAACAAAAAGACAGACGGATAAGCAGTATTTACTTTCCCATTACTAGCTGTTGCACGCTACTTGGTCCCAGTAACTTTATAACATATAGCCTATGTTACTCGCTGATAATATAGCTTTATATAGGTGAAGAAAGAATTATTAAAATCAAAAATTTTAAATTTAAATTTTTTAAGTATGTAATGAATACTTAAAAGTATTTCTTAAAAGTACATATCTTTCTCTCTTATGATATTATTATAGATATAGATATAGTATATATAGATATAGAAATAGTGACCTGCTCCCGGCTTCGCCTGGGCAATGTTTTGTATACATAAAACTAAAATGAAAACCAAATAAAAACCCATTGGGTGATCAGACGCGGACAGTTTCGATGACTTGGTTACAAAATATTGTTTTTATACTTGTGAAAAATTATCTTATTGATGTTGGAAACCACATCAAAATACGTTTAGTGGTTTAGAAGGAGTTATCGGATATATAGACAGATATAATTATGTAACTCAAACATATATAGTAGAATAGAATAGAATAAGATTTTATTTGTAGCAAAGGACATTGAAAACATACATAGGTAACATATAAAAAGACTCCACAAACCGGCTCCAACTCAGCATAATGCAGATAAAAACCTGCGCTGGTCTTCCGTTAGAGCCGATGGTGAGGTTACACACTTACTAAATAAAACAATACATAAAAGCTTCATAAACAAACATTCAAAGTATAATTTGAAGACACAGAGAGTGACTTCAAATTATACTAAGTATGTGTGGAATTGTGGATTAATAATATATAATATATAATTTCATACATAAATGCGTACTTAAAACTAACCTATCGGGTCAATTAAAAAAGTGATTGAAAATGGCGGTGCTTAGCATTGTAAGTTATTATGAATTGCACATAATATATATTGCATTATGTGCAATTTCAAACTATATATCCATGCATGTTGTCTTTTTTATTCAATACTATCTGGTGACGGCGCCTCTTTATCGCTGTGACCACGGTGGCGCCGCCTTTGTTGGCGATTTTTTCTATATTTTTAGATGATCCCTCGGGAACCTAACATTTTTTTCAAGATAAAAAGGTATCCTTTTTAGTGAAATCCTTTTTACCTCGATATATTAATCCAATTTCCATCAAAATCATGGATTATGATCCGCATCCCCACAAACCTTCCCATTTATTAAGATCATTAGGTATGCTTCTAGTCCGTTAAACGGAATTCTTTAAAAATCAAATTTTTCCCAATGAAAGACAGATAAAGTTATACTTTCACATTTATAATTGTTATAGATAAAAATATAGACAGCAATGTTTTCGAGCGATAAAAAAAACAGAAACTAAGCAATTTTCAATTCCTTTGTACATTGGGGTGGTTACATTGAAACTTTTACGCAACTTTTACGTACCCTGTAATCTGCGGGAACAATAGAGGTTACTCTTTTTTAGACTATTGATAAGTTCACAAAGACATTTAATTCCTTTCTTCATTGTTGATTTGTTATAAAAACCGATTTTAATGCAAGTTTACCACAATAAAATGCAGTTAAAATTAAACAAACACGCACAAGTAGCGGCAACAGACACAGACTAACTAGAATGAGAGTACGCTAACGCTTTTGGCGGCAAATTCTATTTTTTTTTTTAAATTATGTCAAGGGAATGACTGGGAATGGAATGATACATAACCACAAACTATTCTTATGCCGGTCACTCACATTCGCGCGAATACGCGAACCCGCAAGTGTAGGACGACATTTGCAAATGACTATGCGAAGTTTTTGCTACATTCGCGCTTTTCCGTGCAGTGTCGGTTTTTAACGCACATCAAAGTGCGCGAACCTCAAACCTTCGCGTAGTCTCCCACACATTCGTGCAAGCATTCGTGCGACCAATTTCGCGTACGATTGCGTATTGATTGCGTAGGTAACGGACATCTCGTTTACCATTTTCAGAGTTCGTATCGTGTACTGAGTGGCGTAAATATAATTTGATCATGGATTGGACAAACACTAAACTGCACTAAAATCATCTTCACCTTCAACGCATTCGCAAATGAGTATGCGAACCCATTCGCATACTCGCTGAGTTTGCGAATGAATGTCACGTTCCTTCACATGCGTGCAAAGATTCGTACAATGTAAGAATGTTTGCACGCATGTCAGTGACCGGGGTTACATACATTGCACTGCTAAGAGTAATAGTGTTCTGTGGCCCCAAGTCCAGAACGCTCGGCCGGGACATCAATCATGTTAATGATATGACAGTGACAGATGTTGCGGTGTAACACCAAATGCACAATATTCAAAATTGCCAAATCCAATCCATCACACGGTCACACCACATGATCACTTACATAATATGTAATTTAATATGTAACATATATTAAATAGATTTATTAGTAGAATATATAATTATACAAAAACTCAGCTATATTAGAAACCAGTTGAGCCGATGTTTAATGCGGAGCACACATCTCGGGTCCGCCAGTTATACAAGCTGATATTTCGAGTGCATCGGTCGTTGCCTGCTGAATTGAGGGTCTTGGGAGACAATTATACGAGAGACGAATTCAAACGCCACAAAGATTGCAATCCGCCTGAAGCTCATATTTTTCTCAAGGAATGGACGGTGAGTAAAAATCCAATTAATGGAACTTATAAGCTCATAATTTTATTTTTAAGCAGGCATAACGAAGAATCAACGTTTCTGATCCTCTCTCTCTTAGTCACTCTGCAGTCCTAAATGTTGGCCGTTAACTCCTTGTAGCAGTTCTTTGTCAAGAGCCAACTTGACACAAGCAATTCCCATTCTGATGTTTTTTAATCATAGTGATAGACTAAGGGTGGACTAAATAAAAAATATATAAGCAATTGGCCAGGCGTTATTTTTGTTTTATTATAGGCGATCCCTTGGGAACAGTACTCTTTTTCTGGATAAAAGGCACCCTATGACCTTTCTTGTATTGCTGACAATGTGTATGCAAAATTTCATTATGTTCACTTGAGTAAGTAAGGCGTGAAAAGGTAATAGACAGACAGACTGAGTTACTTTCACATTTATTATATTAGTAAGTATCAATTATTAATTATACTGAAGAGTAATAGAGTGAAGTCTAGTATACTAGTAATAGTCCTCAACTTTTCTCATAGTGTTTTTAACTGTAGAAAGGCCTAACTTGGCCATGGGCTAGGAGACCGGCCACAAGACTGGCTAGGTATGTGTCCAAATTAATTGAGAACTAGTGGACGATGGATAGTAATATCTGATAAGTCTTCTTTTTCAGGTATACGCAGTCAGTTTAGCGAAACAAATGAAAACTGTAAAGAAGACAAGCAAGAATGCGGTTGGTAAATATTTGGACCCTCAAATGTTAGACTACATGACGGACGAGCAATTGGCCCAGCTCTATGAACTTCACAGAGCTGCCTCTGAACCAGGACAGTCTAAGCAGAAAGAGTAGACTTCTAAGTTATGAAAAGACATTAAGGCTTGTTTGTTAAGAAATCAAATAAACATTAGCCTGCCGATTTTATCAGGCGATATATCGGTATCCGAATAGTTAAATTCCTAGTTTTTATTTTTATTATTTATGTTATTAGTATTGTATAGCTAAATAATATCAATTTTTTTTTTGAAATCATGTTATGTTTTGTAGATTTTATTAAAGTTCAATAGATGGTGTTGATCACTGTCATGATGTTCTAGGTTTTATATCTATTTTATTTATGTTAACTAACTGTCGCTTTTTTATATAATATAATACGAACGCAGTATTACAAGGTTGTTTATTTTTACACATAATATGGAAGAATTAATTAAATAAATTTGAGATGGACAGTCATCAGTTTTTTTGTGACCCACATGTTTTATTATCATTTAGTGCGAGTACACATGCAATTGTACATTTATTTATTTTTACTATTAACAAAAATACCTAAGGCACTTTTCAGTTTGGCCAAAATATAATTATGATGCATAATATTAGTAAATATATAGTTTTTTTTTTCATATGATTACATTTTTAATGTTTTTTTATAATCATTTAGACCGTTTCGCTACATGCACGTTTTGTGTCAGTGGACTATATACTTGTGAATCGATATTATTATTATTTTCTAATATTATAAATTTTATATATATAAAAAATCGGCTTGATCGTCGTAGATTATCTTCAGTATCATCAGTATTGGTATCACGACTGGTCAGAAGGCGTCCTGCATATCTCAGTGACTATCTTTAAATAGCGTGGGTGAATGTGGTATTATATTTCCTATATATATATAACCTTCTTGTATATAACTCTTTCTGTTATGTAAATTATAATATATATGACTTATCTGTCATAGTTATAAAAATGTCGTAGTTTCATATTGTTTATTAAAACCTTTTAATTCTAAGGTTCTTAATTATTTCAACGCCTAAAAAATATCAAATAACAATAAAGATCGAATAAATGTTTTGATAAGAAAAAAGGGGCACGGACGAGGTCGCGAGCAAAATCGATTTGTTGTTATTGTGTCTCGGTCAACCGGACAAACAACCGAACTACTGATACTAGACGTTATTTTTAAATAAAGAGAACTTATGACAATATTGACATATTCTGGCGTATAATGTCAATCTTAAGAAAACGATATTAAAATGCGGTTTAACACATAGAAGCGAATATAAAATATCAGAATTGTTCAGAATGAACTTTCTAAGCGGAGTACATAACGTTCGCAACTGCCAAATAAAATTTTGGAGCACCCCTTGCTGCCGCAAAATACCAAAACTGTCTAAGAAACTGAATGAATTGTCGAGAAAACATGTAGAATGCAACAATTTTCCTCTTTTGAACGGATTTTCTGGTAATCTCCGTCTGCTGTTAGGACCGACAGTGTGGACTCAAGTGCGCTTCCAAAAAAAAGACTGTCCTCGTCTCCACGTTGATCTTGAGCCACCGGACTTTGACGATTACAGGAAAGACGACTTCAAAGATGTACGAAGAACCCAATGGGGTGAGGGAGACAACAAGCCGAGCGCTACATACGTGATTGGTGCCTTTGGAATGATCGTTGGTATGTACGGGTTGAAGAGTGAATTAACACATTTCGCGTCCTATATGTCGGCAGCCGCTGATGTCCTCGCTTTAGCGACAATCGAAGTCGAACTGGGCAAGGTAGCTCCAGGCGCCTGCGTCTCGTATAAGTGGCGAGGAAAACCATTATTCATTAAACACAGAACCCAACAGGACATCGAAATTGAAGCGAGTACACCCCTTTCCTCCCTAAGAGACCCACAAACGCCTGAGCAGAGAACAACTAATCCAGAATGGTTGATAGTGATCGGTATTTGTACTCATCTGGGCTGTGTGCCAATACCGAATTCAGGCGACTTCCCCGGAGGTTTCTATTGTCCTTGCCACGGTAGCCACTACGATAATGTCGGCAGAACTCGCAAGGGGCCCGCGCCTTTGAATTTGGAGGTGCCACCTTATAAATTCATCAGCGAAGAACTGGTACTTGTGGGATAATAATTTTATTCAATGGAAATTATAATAAAAGCTAACTTTTATTGATTGGGTGTTTTAATCGTGTATGACTGTGACTCTTTCTTTCTTATTAGCGCTGGCTAATATGCTGGTATCTAACAGTCAATGCGAAAAGAACTCTCAGACTGCTATATTTGGTCTCGCAACAGGCACGTTGGCGAGTATTGCTGTTTTGTATTGAATGCTTCCAACATTCAATACAGTGAAAAATCCAAATACGGTACTTTGACTTCCAGGGGAACATTGACAATAGGTTAGAACAAATCTGTTAGTGTCTAGAGGCGGTTACATGGCGTAATGTATGTATCAGGTTAACTGTTGTAAAGAACATTTTATCAAAAAAAGTTTTGACGCGTACAAACTTTTGACAATAACCCAAAGGTTTCAAGTTTGCTTAATAAAAAGTTTTCTATATTTCATAATTTTATTTACCTTGGCTCGTTTATTACATTCCCTCCATATAGTTTTGTTGTAAATTGTACACAAAAACAAAACATTTTTTTTAAATATTTTATTATAATACAAAGCCTACAATCTAAATGTAATAATGTGAACTTCACGTTTGAATACACATGTGGGTCTGCAAGTCATATTATTTCCAAGTTTAGGCAAAGCAACTATTTAATTTTATGACTTCTGAATCAGATTTAAAAAAACTGTACGTGTTTTTTTTTAAATACACGTGATATAAAGGTGGAAACAAACTAACACCTTAGTTTGAACGTACATTTCTGTTGTTGGTTATGCGAAAATAGCAAAACTGCTCCAGGATAAAGTTTAAGTCAGTTAGGTCATTAGGTAAATAATAAGTAATAAATGAATAATAATAAAATCGTTTATTTCAAAACATCTTGCATCATTTCGGAAGTAAAATACAATATGAAAAACTATGTTAGTAACATAATTATAGACAATTTAAAATCCTTGGCTGAAATACAGCTGTGCAGTATGTATTTGAGGCATATTCGTCAGATTGCGATTTCTTCAGGAACAAAGTACCTAATTCTGTTTTGGCCAGAAAAAAACAGGCATAAAACTGGTCAATGCGATATAGAAAAAGGAAAATCGTATTTTAGATTTTTCATTACATTAGCAAGTTTCAGTCGGTGTCATCAAACCTCTTCGATAGTCTGAAGAAATAGTATTTTGTTCCAGAAGAAAATAAATTGTCTTTATCTAAGTATGAATTACAAGCTCTTTTGGTGAAATCCGGTAAAGTATACCAACATCAACAAATCACGACACTATACATTTTAATTATCGTAATTTTTTTGTTAATTCGACATTATACAGATAAAATCTATGATGAAATTTTAAAATTGCACACATGAATAACATTTAAAATATACATAAATTAATTCTAAAATCTATACATTGCATAAAACATAAAATTAAAAATATAAATACATACAAAATTGAATTTTTATATTTCAACCGGCAACAAGATTTTTTTTTTTTGCTTTTAGTCTACTTTTACGCAGAACACAGCATTATTTAACGTCCCTCACCTTAAAATTCTCTCTTAACACAAGTACGGACACAGATGTGTGTGTGTGTGTGTGTGTGTGTGTGTGTGTGTGTGTGTGCGCGTGTGTGTGCTTTATAAATGAATAACAATAATATAACAAGAAAAAACAAGGCAATAAATAAGCTAGCCTAGTCTGTGATCTGCGTGAGTAGAGCTGTGCCCCTGATGATCCAAAAGCTTGAGAGATTATTTGTTGGCAGAAGCACTGGGAGAACGAAGTTTGTACTGTGGCCAGTCGTGGACAGAGTTCCCGCACGTTCCGACGTCTTGTATAGGGGCGCTTCGTATCTGGGGTCGGGCTTGGGCAGCGTCAATACCGGTTCGAACCAAACCACTGGCAGAGGCGGATTCATTTGGCCTGAGACAATACATATTAATATTATATATTATCGTACGTAAGGACTAAACTCCAGTACCTTTTCATGGCTTAACTATTTTAAGCCATGAAAAGGTAACATAATTTTGTTGTCAGGGTTACAAGACATTTAAATTAGACATTGGTAGAATGTAAGTTTGTGTAAATAAATAAAATAAAATAAAAAAAACTAACGCCTGGCCAAAGTGCTATAGTAATAATTTTTTAAAAGAATTTATATTTTTATTAAGATTTATTATATTTTATATTTTAAGTAAGATTTACTATTTAGGATATTTTTAAATTTTTTTTTGTAAAATTGATATCGTTGTTTTTATATCATTTTTTTACATATCTGGTAATTTGTTATATATATTTTTATAGACAGAATTGAAGGTATTTGAAGAATTTAGAGTTGCTTAAACAATTTCTCAGTACATTCTCTCATGTCTATATGGGTTTTAAAGATTTGCTGTGGATCACCTGGTAGCGCGTCGACCAGTTGGTTGTTAGTCATATCCCAACGACCGGCGTCTATGAACAGTCCGTGAATGTTGACACCGTCTTCGGGTAGCTTTAGTTCGCCGTATACGTCGCTGTCGTCCTGAACACCAAAAACAATACAAATCAATACTAATAATAAATCTGTAAGGGTCGGTCATGGAGTAAGTTACTTTGTTTTCAGATATAGTGTTTATAGGCTCTATACATGACGATTTTTACAATGTTTTTTCTGTATGTATGTATATTCCTCCATAACTCTGAAACGAATTAACTGATTTTCATGAAACTTGGTAGATAAACATTTGGACGTACGGGACACAGGATAGGCTACTTAATATTTTTCAACGCGGACGAAGTCGTGGGCATCAGCTAGTTATCTCATAAAATACAAGTACCTTAGACGAATTCCTGTTTATTTTTAAATCATTGTTGCTTTCTCTTAAAAAAAAATTACGAATCAGGCGCTAGGGGCACGACAACTCCTACAAAACCAAGCGGTTAAATGGCTGTGTTACGTTTATAGCCCCTAACACGACGTGGTATAATCCCATTCATACAATGATGGCGAATATGTTTCGATCGTTTGTTTTCTATGCGGCTTATCCACTATGTTAGCGCTCCAATCGCGCTCCGCACATGTACAAAGGTGGAGCCGGCACGTGCATCTCGCTCGCTCTCGCAGGGCGAACGTATTTTCTATTACGCTCTAACACACTGAGGCGAAAGCGAAACGTTCGCTAGTAACAATTTCGTTTCGCCTTCGTATGTAACTGCATTTTAACCGATCGCGGAAAGATTGAGTTTCGCTTTCGGTGGTGTTTCTTTCCGGTACGTTTCCCTTGCAGTGTGCTGAAGGCGTCAGTTAGATAAAGCAGTTGCAGATGTACCGGAGCACGATTTGAGTGGATTGCGAACACAGTGGATACGCAGCACATTTGAATTTTTTACGAGTAGATATATAGGCTATTAAGGTATTGAATAATCAAAATATCACCTTTGTTTTCTTCTTATTGTGTTTGTACACGTCCTCTTGCGACAGATAGAATGGGATGGGATGGAAATCGAACATGAGCGCGTCTATGGGCACCCTGTATCTGCGTGCGAACGACTGCAGCGAGCCCGTCAACAGACCCTGAGGGAAGAACAGGCCCGACACCCAGCTGCTTGGCTGCTTGCCGTCCACCAACCATTTCTAAACATCATTAACACATTTTCACACAATATAACATAATGACAGAATACTTTGTGAGAAGGGATAAGGAACAATCCTTATCCCTTCCTAAATTGGGCAGCGCACTTTCAGATTCAGGTTATTAATTGTGTTAGGCAATTGTAGCCATATGTGCGTTATACCGGCTATACAATGGCGAGTGCTCCAATAAGTTATTCCAAATAATGCCTACATCAAGTTTTTAACACCGTACCGTACTCAACGAGTTATGGAGATGGGCTACGCCTGTCTGTTACCATTTATAATTTTATTGACGAGGGTAAATGTTTTGTAAAAAACTTACATCTAATAAATGATTTATTATTATTATTATCTTTATTCATCCTTTTTCTTAACATTAAATTTTTTACAATATAAATATTTAAAAAAAAAACAATATATATTATAAAAAATTTAAAATTAGACAATTCGTGCCGTGTCAAGAAGTACCGCCTTCTGTATCTGTCCCTTGACCCAGCCATCCAGTGAGAGCCTCTCGAGGTGTTGATCGAGGCTCTTCGCTATAAGACCGTTTGCCGATACGATTATCGGGACGATGATGGTCGAATCGACATCCCACATGGCGGTCACCTCCTGAGCCAAGTCTATGTATTTAGTGAGCTTATCTTTTTCGGCTTTCACGAGATTTTCGTCATGTGGGACAGCAATTATTATTATTATTATTTTATTTTATTTATATTCACATCACATCACACAACCTCGACTTCTTTAGAGGTACCCACTACTTCATTTATTCTCTAAACTTTACACCTCGGTGTGATCATCACTGACAGTGCAGTGCATTATAAAAGGAAGTTTAAATTGATAAATCTTTCATTCGTGTTCCCTTCCCGAACAAATGAAACAACCAAACTGTAATAATTTCCCCTTTTTTTTGTCATAAGCCTTCAAGGGTAAGAATAGGTTAAGTTTAGTTATAAGAATTTTCTTGTGTCTCTTGGTTGTTTATAGGTAACAACTTAATAGATGTATAGTAGCTTCTGAGAGCATTTTCATTGAGTTCATCCCACTGATCTATAAGTTTCTATCTGATCTATGAGTTCTGGTCGGTGAGTAAGGGAAGCGGTCACATCCGACTGCAGCTGTTACAAACGGAATGTGTAACGAACACACACTCAAACCAACACCTTACATAAAATAACATTAAAATATATCTATTTATACGTTACCTCCATAAAATCAATCCTCAGAGTTAAATCGTGGATCCAACTGCCTAGAGATTTGAGTGAGTTGTATCCCTTCTTATGCCACATAGCCGGCACTCTGTTGTTCAAGAATGCTTTGAACACCTCTTCAAAGTCTTCAGACATTACCACAATACCCTGAAAAAGATTTTTTAGGAGTTGGTTTGGACCAAAAGATAATATAGTCAATAATTAAACACAAATGAACAATTCATTAATATCAATGAAAGGCGTTGGTACATAATAATAATAATACCTTAATAGCTTTCTGCAGTTCGTTCAACGACGAATGTATTAGTCCAAGGAGCGTGTTGAATCTGTCGGTTTCGTGTAGCAGTACAGTAGTAAGCGAATTGAGCTGCCCCATATCGTCCAGCTCCATCAAGTCGGGATTGATCAGAGTCTTGTCAATTTTGTTGACGATGATTGAGCGCGTTTGATCACATATCCTCCATACGATTTGATCTGGCGTGTCGCCGCCCCCGCCGCCGCCCGAACGCGGTTGCACGTCAACTATCGTTTGTACCAGAGTGGTGGTCTCCTTGTTCTAAACAAAGAAAATATAAAATACATAAATAAATAAATAAATAAATATCTTCACACATTCTACACAGCACCATCTAGTTTCACATTGAGCAACTAATGCTTGTATTATGGACATCAGACAGTTGATAAACTACATATATTTACTTTTTTTTTGTAAATTATAAATACAAAACATCCATGGCTCAGGTAAAACATTTGCCACTAGCGGGAATCGAACCCGCGACTGTTTCGTTAACAGCTAGGGTTACTAGCCACTAGACCAAACGTGTCGTCCAACCATAGTCAATTACGTAAGGAATCTAAACGCTAATCTGACATCAATTTAATGTAACTTTAATGTTAATAGGGCAGTTGATTGGCCATCATGCATTGTGCTGTGGTACTAAGGATATTTGGAGGTGAAATGTTACAGAATCCGTCACATTTAACACAACAAGCCCGTTGATTGAGTGGTTAGGATGCTTGCTTTGACGCACTGTTCCAGTGTGCCCGGGTTCGATTCCTGGCAGGGTAATAATAAACTGGAAATGAATTTTACAACTTCATTTCCAGCTTACTGGTCTCCCAGTCCCAACACATGCAAAATAAGATCAGTCTCACCTCAAAAGCAATGTTAGCATTCTCGTGCATCCCGAACACCTCGGGTACTTCTATGACAGGTAAAGTATCTAAATATTCTCTGAAGGTTTCCAGTTTCTCCGCACGCGGACAATAGTATGTGCCCGAACTTGAATATTTATAGTCGTCCTCTAGAGTCGGCGGCGAGAAGAACTTCTTTAGTATAGTGGTCAGACAACGTTGGTCCCACATGTCGGTCACTCGGCCACCGTACGTAATCTGACCTGGATATTAGCAATAGAAAACTGATATAATGCGGCATTCGAAGCGTTCACTGAACTTTTAAAGAAGCTTGCTGTCACACAAACCATTGGCAGTCCATGAGGGGGTTTTAAGTTATGTACCATTAACTTTTAATAACTTTCCATTAGTAGCAATCATGGAAGTACTACAAGTATGGAATTCGCGTCACAAATGCCAAAGAGGCACATGAAAAGTACGCCTAAAACGGAATCATGGCGGAGTCAATGGTAAAAGGTAGTAACGACCAATGTGTTGACGACCAAAGTCATATTTTCTTTAAATGACAGACAGACAAATTTTCCATAAAGTTCGTTAGTGTATTGTATGGCGTGCGAAATCTATAGTTGTAGTATATTGATGGTAGCAACACTCACTGGTGATATACTCCAAGGCGTCCCATGGAATGTGTCCACTTTCGCAAAACATCTGCAGATTGAGCATGGCGCACTCGCGGTCGCTGTTGTTGAACTCGTACGTGATATTCCAGCCGAGGGGTCCGAATTTCTTTCTCTCTTGTATTATAGCGTGAAACATGCAGATGCCGAACAACATCGTCCGCCAGTCTTGACCCAACACTAGAAGTGCAAACGGATTATTTAACATACGCATTAAACGTTTGTATATAATTATTTTCGTGTCGAAAAGGTGCCAAAATAGTTACACCAAAGTTACACATATTTTATTTTTCTTCTATATTTAATTCTTAAATTTTACCACCTTTGACCTCTCGTATGCCGATACTTAGTCACAATAAGTACAAAAGTCATAAAACATTGGTTGAAATAATGTTGAAATGCTTCATTTATTCATTAATTTTGACATTTCATACATTTGTTCAAAATAATGCTCGATGAGGCCCGAACACAGACCTGTGTTCCGGCATACGAGAGGTTAATAGTGACAAGGCACACTGCATTCGGCAGTCGTATCAATATAAATCCGATTTATGGCAGTTGCAAAAGATCACTGTGAATAAACACATAATACGCTTTTGTGTTTCAGAAGGGATGCAAGGACGAAATCCTCTATTTTTAACGTTTATCCCATTTTTCCTCAACTATTTTACTATAAGCTGTCGATGTCCGCAAAAGTACGTAAAAAGAGAATGCAGACCCCATACGTGCTTTCACGTGTATGCTCACTATAATGTATACCCAATACTTACTTTATATACACAAATTTTCACGTGCTTTTCTACAATGAACGCGACATGATTACCGTGATTTTCAAAGAAGTCCTCTTCCATTTCAATGAGAGCCCTCTTGACGTTGGCTTTGAGCCCCTTAGGCGGTTCGTTGGTGACTTTTACAGAATTCTGTAGAACAGACACTGGGAACTTGGCGGTGGGCATTGAGCTCAGATAAAGCCTGAAGTCGGTGTGAGGCACGGGCTCATTTCCAAGTGTTGCCACAATTAACTCCAGACTCAACATCCACGATGCAGCCAAGTGACAATTCTGGAAAATTAAGTTTTCAATTTATTCATTTATTAATTTAAAACAGCTTCCTTGCACACAACATTCTAACCCTATCGTTCAACATCCTAGCGTCATAAAAATAATTGACTTGGTTCGATGACGACTTGTGTTTCGACACTGCGTTTTTGCACTCATTTTGGGCAGCCCGTCTGGCGGCAGTGACCACCCCTTACAGAATACCACCGTGAAATAACAGCATATGTGCTGTTGTGATTCGACGAGTGAGTAAGGAATGCCAGAGCTCATTACCCACTCCCTTTCTAATCGGTTATCCCTAATGAAGTGCACCGGAATCGGAACCGGAAAAAAATTGCAGCATTAATTTGACGACACGTTTGGTCTGGTGGCTAGTAACCCTAGCTGTTAACCAAACGGTCGCGCGTTCGAATCCCGCTAGGGGCAAATGTTTATGTGTTACCATTTTATCTTTTTACCTGAGTCATGGATGTTTTGTATTTATAATATGTATGTATTTACAAAAAAAAAGTAATCTATGTAGTATATCAAGTTGATATTATCAACTGTGGTGTATCCATTATACAAGCATTAGTTGCTTACTGTGGTACTAGATGGTGGTGTGTGGAATGTGTGAAGATTATTTATTATTTATCTATTATTACTATTATTATTGATTACCTGCAGGAATACCCAATCGCCCTTTGGTTTGGCGGTGACAATCATTTTCTCAGCGACCGGTCCCTGTCCCTGTCCCAGTGAAATTGAATGCAAACGTTCTCTCATTCCCATTTCTGTGGCAAACTTCTGGAACGCACCGAACGGGTCCGACCCAGTACTCAACACGAACACAAGCGGTATTATGTTTGTCGTGTCCGCATATCTACAATCATGTTATTTTTTTTAGAAACTTGTAGTACCAACTGTATAAAAGCGTTCTGCAAAGCCCCCCTTTTTTTGTGTGAGAAAATCTACGACACAGATCTCCACCGACCAAATCCGTGAAGTATGTGAGATTTGTTTCTCAAAGTGTTTTCTCGCGCCTACCTTCACCTCCCTCTATTTATTTGTTTATATATTAATTTATTATATATTACATAAAAATCTTAATCTTAATATTTGCATTGTCCAATAAAACTGGAAAACAGTCTGTCCATGGGATCAAATTAACTAGACCTAGACCTCGTCTAGTTAATTTTAAGATTATTGTAAACAAAAAGACCTCAAAAAAAAAGCTTCCAATTCGAAATGCAACCTATATAATTTACTATAAGAGAGAATCAAAGTACTCACAAGGTGTTCAGTTGAACTGTTGGACTTTCTATGAAGACTGATCCCAGACTGATGCTGACATACTGTGCGATCGCGAACACCAATTTCTCCTCTTTCAGACATTTCACTAGCATGAGCTTCTCGAATGGAGTCAAAATGTTATTCCAATCTCTTTTGGTACCACCTGTTACTTTCTTATCTATATGTATGTCCTGTTGATAATACATATAAGGCTTTTTATTTCAAGAGTCGTAAGTATAAAGTATTCGTGTCGTTGTTCAATTTAAGAACATCATTTTAATACATGAAGAGTGACCCTACTATTACTATTAGTTATAAAGAATTTAAAGAAACCAGTTCTGTTTTTAGAATATACTTTTTGGAGTTTATTCCTTAAGAATCGATTTTCATATATAAATATGGGATATGAAAATTTGTGGGAATAAAATTGAAATTGTCACACGTTATGCGTTAGTTTTAATTTTAGCGCCATCTACACAATATCTTTGGAACTAGAATATGTTACGTGATAATACATGCTTGCGAAAACCAGATGGCACCGGTAATCATTCGAACAGAGATGGCGCTGATATTAATTCGTTATGATAAATGTTTTCATAATTTTTATTATGTATTTTATAATCTTTCGTAAGGAGTAAACTCCAGTCGTGTTTCGGAGCTGACACACAATTTTTTTTTATGTTAAGGTCGACAGACAGGCTGACGGTCCACTTGACAATAGATGGCTGCCATCGAGCTCCGTATGGCTGTTAATCGGTTTCACATTCATTTTGTGTTAAAAACGATCCATTTTTATGTTAAAAACTAGCTGGTGCCCACGACTTCGTCCGCGTTGAAAAATATTAAGTAGCCTATCCTGTGTCCCGTACGTCCAAATGTTTATCTACCAAGTTACATGAATATCAGTTAATTCGTTTCAGAGTTATGGAGGAACATACATACATACATACATACAGAAAAAATTCTAAAAATTGTCAATTTGTTTCAGTATCATGTATAGAGCCTATAAACACGATATCTCTGAAAAGTAACTTACTCCATAACCGACCCTTACAGATTTATTATTAGTATTGATAATACTTGCCACACTGAATGAGCCCAAAGTGACAGTGATTCTTTTGAGGTAGTCATCCGCTAGGCCGGCGAAACTTGGGTCAGTTTCGTTCAAGTGATTTATCGCCAGCCACATTTGTTCGGTCAACGCCTCAAGCTGTGGCTTTTTTGGTGGCACCTGAAACACAATTTTACACAATTATACAAAATATATTACTTTTTTAAATTTTTATCGTATTTAGAAGCCATCGTGATCAAAGCTTATCACAATCATCACACATCACAATTTGAGTCATCTCAATAATTTTAATTGTATTAAATAGCTACATGAAATTGAAAACAACATCTCATTTGTAAATATTAAGACATTCTATTGGAGATCTTAAATTAAAATGTAAATAGTTGACAAAAAAAATAATGAATGCTTACAACTTTAGTGCCCGCTGCTCCCCTCAACACAAAGTTCCATTGGTCAGGACTAACCAGTCCTGCGTCCAAATAAATGGCCATGTTCAGCAGAAAACTGAACACAAGCTTATGCCTCTCGAACAGACCCCTCGACACGTTTCTATACACCGACAGTGTGATCTCTCTGTGCAAAATGTCCAATCGGGTCTCTAGAATGTCGCATTTCTCGCTTTTTTCTATTACCAAGTTAAATACCTGCATAAAAAACATGATATAAGCTATATATGTACACATTTCACCACTCGTCAAGTGATTAAGTGATCACTGACTCGGGGGTTGATTATTAAAAATCCCTTCCTATGGCAGCACCTATGGCGTCGCTTGTGTTATAGGCGACGGTGGCCACCTACCATCAAGTGAACCGTCAAACATAATTCGAAGCTGTTTTAATGAACTCATTTTTTATGCCAGCAAAATACCATTCATAATTGTAATTGTTATAACTATGTTGCCAGACATTGTGATATAGATCAACATACTTTAAAAAAATTACTCACCTGATTGAAGTATTTCAGTGAAAATTGATACATCGGATCTATATCAGCCAATTGGGCGACTGCGAAGTATAAAACAGCGCCCCTAGTTGCGACAGTTCGGTACTTTTCGCGGGCGGCCGATATGCTGATCTCAGTGGCTTGTGTCTCTTCCAGTCGAGCATTTATCACTTCAGATGTTTCCTTAAAAGAATATGACAATTTTTTTGAAGTGAAACTTCTAATGCGACTTCCAACAAGGTTGCGTTAAACGTTTAACGCTAGGAGGGGGAATAGAAAGAGACAGAGCGAGAGTGAATGCGTGGCACTCGAACGCATGCACGTAGTATAACCTGTTACAGGCCAGCGCGAGCGTTAGCAACGAGTAGCGTCCAATATTCCAACGCAAGAGGGAGAGAGAAAGAAAGATACACAAAGGTAGAAAGTTTCACTTCTTCCGCGCGGAGAAGTATAAAAAAATAGTGCGTGGAGTCCACGCACTATTTTTTATATCTTCACACATTCAAAACAGCACCATCTAGTTCCACACTAAGCAACTAATGCTTGTATTATGGATATCAGACAGTTGATATACATACTACATCTTTTTTCCATCTTGTACTGAAATCTGTCTCATTAGGACATTCAGCAATAGTTTTTTTTGTAAACACATACGTCATATTATAAATACAAAACATCCATGACACAGGTACAAAGGAAAATGTTAACATATAAACATTTGCCCCTAGCGGGATTCGAACCCGCGACCGTTTGGTTAACAGCTAGGGTTTCTAGCCACTACTAGACCAAACGTGCTACTTTACTTTACTACTTAAACTTTCCAATTAGCTACTTTTACTGACGTCATTGACATGGACAAGGTTTGGGCTTGGTTCCTACATATATACCGCGTTTAACAAACTTATTGATTATAATAACACTGCAGACATTTATGGTTTTTTTAGGGCAGTTTCAAGTGTTAATTAAATGTAATATAAAGTTTAATTATTATCTTTAAAATGAAAATTTCTTTAGGCGCGTTGGGCACTTTTTGTCACTTGGTTAGGAAATAGAAGAGATTTTTGGGTATTGTGAACACAAAGTGTCCAATTTTGCGTTGTTTTATGTCACTGTTAGGCGGAGGCTTTTCCGCAATGTGAGCAGGTATGAGCTTTAAGTAAACCTCGCTGGCCTACTGTGAATTAGCAGGACTTGAACACTATGAACACGTACCTTGCTTTCATTGAGCGTCTCGATGAGTTCCTCGTCGTCGAGTATGTTGCCCGATGACGCGTAAAGCAGCCGCAGAATTTTGTCCTCTATTTCGAGCAACGTCGCCTTGTCGGTGTTTATACGAACGATCAATTCAGTGCGCAACAGTTCCAAGTCGGGTCTCTCTAAGCGCACTACGTCACTGAAAAACATATTTACTACATTAATATCTTTAACAAAAAAAAATACAGCCTTCCCATTAAAGTCACTTTGAAATTAATTGACAAAATTGGACCTACAAGTAGATATATTGTTATGATGATTCACCTACAATTTTCTCCATTTAACATTACGTTACGAAAAATCCTTCTAGTGAAAACCGTATCAAAACCCGTAGGGTGATTCAGATGAAGTTAGCAGAGAGATAGACAAAGCCGGACGACTTTGTATAATATGCATAGACATGGTTGGTATTACTTCAATGGGTGTATCACAGAAATTGAAAAAGTTATAGGGACTTACGCCAAAAGTTGGTCCTCAAGTCCGGACAGCGTCACAGTGAAGTTGACTAGTGTCACCTGAATACATATCTCCGGAAGGTAATGAGGATTGGCCAGTTTGGTAGTTAAGTACAAACGGAAATTCGTATCGTACTCTATGTCGCTGTCACCCAAATGTATCAAGAGTCGTCCGGCCTAAGAAAATGACATCTTATTTTATTATTATAATCATATTAGAACCGCAGACCTAGTATGAAAAAAAAAAAAAAAACAGTGGCACTCTGGGAGTGCCGACAGAAGTGAAAACTTGAACAATTTTTGAACCTTAAGGAATAATTTACAATATATGTACATACTTATATACAGAGGTGTCGGTTACGGTAACAGTGTCGCGAATTCAATGATTTTTTCCCATGTGAAAAATGCCCAACGCGCCTAAAGAAGTTTTCACTTCAAAATATAACACGCCTGACAAATACATATATGAGCAATAATTCATACAATCTTAAATGCTTTTATAGTTTTGATTTTTATTTTCAAGAAGATCCTTTGCTGGACCAAAACCATCTCTGACCTAACATTGAGTATCTTTGATAAAGGATACACTAGAATGGGTTGCTCTACTAAAAGTGGCATAGTAAAATATCACCGCACTCACAGCTTGGGGTGATATTTCAAATTAGTTGCACAAAGTTGTCCTTAAGGTGAACACGTGTTACGACTTGAAACATTATTACTGAATGTTAAGATTCAAATCAGTCATGCAACATTATTCATCTCTTTTATCAGAAATTAACGAGAGAAAGTGATGACAGCATGTATAAAAAAAATTCACGTGGACACTTTTTCGCAGTGATTTTGTTTGAGACGCTGAATCTAGTGTTTTCTTTATCAAAGTTGAGTATGCAAATGTTGAGTAGTTGACAGACAGAGTTATTAGTGTATGGATGAAATGAATACAAGTATTTTAAGTTCATACCTGCAGGAATGTCTGTTTAAGCAAGACAGGAGCGAGGGTCGCCTCTAGTGCTTCCCCTAGATCCTCAATGAGCATGGGCCAGCCGAGCCTTATGCAATTCTCCAAGATGCGCAGGTAAGAAGCGTCGTTGAGCTTCGTTATTTGTAAACCGTTTTCGCGTTCCATATTTTTTATCCACCTGTTGGCCTGAGAAAGGATTATTCCTTTTAAAGAAAAGTTTTAAGAAGAAAACAGAATGACTAAATACAGACTGATGGACGATCTTCTTAACATGTTTTTTATTATTATAAGATTATATTCTGAAGACGCAGTATAACTTTATAAATTATACTAGCTCGTGCCCACGACTTTGCCCGCGTTGAAAAATATTAAGTAGCCTATCCTGTGTCCCGTACGTTCAAATGTTTATCTAGCAAGTTTCATGAAAATCAGTTAATTCGTTTCATAGTTATGGAGGAACATACATACGTACAGAAAAAAATTGTAAAAATCGTCAATTTAGTTTCAGTATCATGTATAGAGCCTATAAACACGATATCTCTGAAAACAAAGTAACTTACTCCATGACCGACCCTTACAGATTTATTATTAGTATTGATTATTTAAGCTGGAAATAATCTCAACTGAAATCGGTCGGATGATTTCGTAGATAAGCGTGAACGAAAATAGGAAGCTGCTCATACAAGTTTCTTTCTTTATAAATTTGGATTATGTTACACTGCAACATTCCTTCCTCTCAATTAAAAAGTTTCATTAAAATCCTTCACATTATCTTGTGAATTTAAAACTTTTTCAAAAAATTCTATCAAATTCAAAATAGTACAATCGATGGCATCCGGTATAGATTAGTTTTATTTGAAGTTACCTGTTCCTGGGGATCGATGGTGAGTGGCCATCGTCCAGCGCGCGTCACCAATATGCCGTTCTCACTGGATACTGCGTCGCGTGGCAGCCCTTGCGCGTTCCACATTCGAACCGTATACGAGTCGGCCATTATCGATATTAAACTGAAATATACATAGAAATCTATGAAGCAATTGACAATACATGGTTCAGACGCCTACTGCTGGACATACCAATGATAGTAGTTTAAGGTAATCCCACTTTATTAATTCAATTAACTCATCGATAAGAAACAACGAGCAACAAACACAATGTGACAGAACATGAGTCAACAAATTAGTGTTTTCAAAACAGTATTTCAAAAAAAAAGCAGAATTTTAGAACAAACAGTGAAAGATAAAATAGTCAGGTGATGAAAAAAATAAAATAATAGCGCCTGACAAAATATTTATAGCAATATAACGCCTGACATTATACTTTTGCCAAACGTTGGATCTTTATTTATTAGCTAGCTGGTGCCTGGTGGAATATTTAGCCTATGTTAAACCTGAAATTCTATTCTAGGGGGCGTTCAAGTATTACGGAACGTAATTTTTAAAGGATTTTGACCCCCCCCCCCCCCCCAAAGTAACAGGTTAACGTTTTTCTATACCCGCCCTAAAACGTTACGTTTAGGACCATTTTTACCAACGAAAAGGTTTGCCAACTTGTAAGAACATAATAAAAATGATGTACAATACACTCGAGGGAGATTTCCCTCCCACCCCTGTGAAGCATCGTAACGTTTTACAAGAACCCCCCTCCCCCCTAAATTGCGTTACGTAATACTTGAACGTCCCCCTAACTATTGGCAAAACATTTTTTCATATCAACAGTTCCCAGAAAAACAAAAGTCTTACAAAGGTACCTACTCAAAGGTGTCCGAGGATGGAATCTCAAGGTTGCGACATTCAATGATCCATTTCGTTTCAAGTTCACGTCTGAAGGTTGAAGGGAATGCGCCAAAGTAGGCTATGCAACCGGAAGCAACTATTATATTGCCCGTGGTACAGTGCAAGTTATATGTGGCCGCCTGAAACCGTTATTCAATAACTCATTTTATTTCAAAATTTTATTCGACAACAGGTCTAGCTGAAATCTAAAAAAAAAATATGACTTGTCAATTTTTGCAGACCAAAATCATGACAAATAAAAGGCTTCGTTCATACCTTGACAGTGTCCTCCCATCGTGTCTTCTCATCAGCAAGTGCCTGCGTCAATTTGCCTGCTCTATGAAGACGAGCGGCAGCTAGGTCGACATCTGCCTGCAGCTTTATACGCTCCTCTTCCACTGTCTACAAAATACAACATCAAATTTACAATTAAAATTTATACATCTCTTTACAATTAAACGATAGGTGTTATAAAGAAATCATCTCAATCACCTTCAATTCGTCCAACATCTTTGCTAATTGAGCTTCAATCGCTTCAACCTCCTTCTGTTTGGCTCTCAACACAGCCATTACACTTTTCAATATGCCTGCCGCTTCTTTATGCCTGCAAAAATATACAACTATAAAATCAACTTTGTTAGTTGTACAATAAACTGATTGTAAACTGTTGTATTTCGATGCTAGAGTAAAGGAATTGGAATGGAGTTCCTATAACAGTTGAAAATTTTCCGATGGAGAAAGCAAGTGTTTCAATCTACGACCGACTACAACACTTTAAAATGAAATTAATCGAGATGGAGCCAGGAAAAGGCTTGAATGTAAAACGAAATAATTGTGAAAAAAGCAAATAACTCACTTGAGTATTTTAGGCTCCACGACTCTAAATACTTTTGCATACATGTCAATCGCTTGCACCCAAAGTACCATAGAACGACACACCTAAAACAAAAATATTTAATATTAAACTGGCAATTTAAACCTATTTTAACAAAAAAGTATATAAAATATATTATAATCAATTTACGATTAAAATATTAAACTTTTGTCCTTACAATTATTTTCATTATTGTTAAAACAGTTTAAGAAAATGTTTTATGATACATCTTACATATAGAAAACCTATTGTTAACTCAAAATTGAAACTTTTAACTCACTTTAAGGGTATATGCAATGCACATCTGACGGTATATATGCTTTTCCGTTTCGGTCGAAGAATGAAAAGATAAAATATAATACGATCTTGTTGTGATGCCTTCGAAATAACTCATTTCAATTGGCTTCATAAACAAAATAACTATGCTATAGCAAAATCACTCTTTACATTCACTTTCCATTTATTATAACTGATAATCTTCCGTAAGATGTTCATCGATCCTAAAGATAAATATTCTAAATAATATTTACCTTAGACACTTTAACAACAGTGTCGGGATTAAAATCTTTATGTGTAAGGTACACTTTTATCTTTTTGAGTAACGCGTCCGGTATATGATCCTTATCGTACTCCTCAAGTTTCCCTATGAAGTTCACGTCAGCCAATAACTTTTTAGTAGAGTCCCAATCTGGCCTGCGAGAAAAACTTATTTAAAAACTAATATATAAATAGAGGTTCTTAATTGCGTTAGTACAACTTCCAATAAAGTTCACTAAGGGCCAGTTTTATAAACGACATACCTTTTTCCCGTTCGTTACAGTGCTGGTAACCGAACGGTTAACGGTCCGTCAATAACATTTACTGACGGTGGTTCTATAAAAGAAATTAAACATTCGGTAGCTGCCCGTAAAAAATACGCCGAAATTTATGAATATTGTCGATGGTTTCGTTGTAGTCTGTCAAGAACTGTCAAGTGTCGCGTAACAAACACATTTACTTACAAAAATAACAAAATAAACGATACATAAGATAAACCGACCCTATCATAGTCAGTAACGAGCCAGTAAACGCTAGCTGTCAAATTATACTGTTGACTAACGAACAGTTGTTTATAGTACACTATATTATACTATTAGATCATTTTTTCGTCTATTTGATATAAAATTTAACTAACGGATCGTTATAAAACTGGCCCTTAAAAAATAGAATAATTAACAATGATAGGTGGACTTTGTCTGTTTCTTCGCTTACTTCTTCTAAACTACAAAACAGTTATTGATACGGTTTTTACAATCGGAAAGTGCAATAAACGAGTAGTTTGTGTATAAAAAATTATTTCGCTTCGTTATTATTTCGCCTCGATATAAAACTTATAATACTAAACGAGAAATTCTTGTATGCCACGACGATCTCGAAAAAGGCTCTAACGATTTTGACGAAAATTTAGGGTTAGAGGTTTTTTATGTCTAGAAATCGATCTGTCAGGGTCATATCTTGGAGAAAATTCGTTTTAGGTAGTTTTTTTTAGCGGAACGGTTACAAAAGTAATACCGCTTGCTCGTTTTATAATATTTTGAATTATTAATTAAAGTATTCTTGAATTATTTTTTCTATAATCATAGACTTTCTTTCTTACATGTAAAAAACTTAACTTTCATTTAACAAAATTATACAATTAAAACACTGTTTGTTTTGTTTTTACAAGCATTATACTAACTTGGCTCCGAGCAGAATGCAGACGGGCTCCATAACAAATCGCACTAGTGCTGGTGGTTTTTGGAAAGCTTTTAATTCGTTGATGTCAGCTTTGTTGAGCGCTTTGAGCGCATTTTGAGCCGCCTCCATAGCGGGCATCGCCAACGCGAGATCAGCTTTAGCCTCGTCGGCTATTTGTTTCACTTCCTCTGCTTTTATCTGAAATTATAGAAAAATGTTGTATCAATCACTTCGCTAAAACGTAGTTATATAAAAAAATGCCTTAATTTGAGAAATGTAATCGAAACTCACAACTCGTTTTGCAGGGTCTGTAACTCGATTACTCGGAAACTCGAGTATCATGATAAAATAACTTGAGTGACTCAAGTCAAGATCCTACTCTATGTACTGCGTTTCTTAATTCGAAGGAGTAATTTGAATTTTGTCATTTCCTTTCCTGGGTTGCAGGTTTTTGACCATACAAAAATAGTGACGTCACTTAATCGAACTTATAAAAAAATTTGCGGTTTTATAAAGCCTAGCCCTATCCTAATACTAGACTAGCTTAGCTAGCTATAGCTTTTTGATTATATAATCAAAAATTATATATATTTGATTAGTACTCGAGCTGTCATAAACGATTGGAACAACTATAGCAGCGGACTAGCTGCACCTGCACCCTGCACTGCAGCTAAGTTTATTTAAAATAGTTTTTTGTAAGCGTTTTATTTTTATTTTAGAAAATATTTTTTGTAAAATATTTTTTTTGTATAACCTGTCGCCACGACGCCATCTGTTCGACATAATCGGAGAAATAAACACATATCACAAGTGATGTAGTACAATTGCAAACGACAGATGTCGTTGTATAATGTTAATGAATCTTGTTTACCGACTATACTGTGTTTCTTAATTCGAAGAATTTGACATTTCCTGGGTTGTAGGTTTTTGACCATACAAAAATAGTGATATCACCTAATAGAACTTATTAAAAAAATTACGGTTTCATAAAGCCCCATCCTATTAATAGCTTGGCTAGCTATAGCTACTTCTTAGCTAGACTAGACTAGACATGAAAGCAGTTATTACACTATTCAATTTGTAGAAAATCAAACTAGGAAATCAGAACATGTAATCGCAGTTAGAACTACTACTTAGGTTTCTAACTGTTCTTAAATTGGTTTCCTATAAATTGAATAGTGTAAAAACAACGGTTTGAGGCTAGACTAGATTTAAGACTAGCTCTACCTACTACTAAACTAATAGTAGGCCTGGTCTGACCTAGCGCTAGCCTAGTAGTTGACTAGCTGCACCTGCACCGCAGGCCAGGCACGTTTATTTAAAAGTTTTTTGGTGTGATGTAACACTGTGATGTTTAGTTACTTCACCAATAAAGTGAATTGTGATGACGCGTAACGTGCCGAGTTAAACAACCGGTGCCCACGCCTACCAAATGGAAAAACGAAACGATAGCGCGATATAACCTGTCGGCACGACGCCATCTGTTCGACTTAATCGGCGACACAAATACTTGTGATGTAGTACAATTGCAAACAACAGATGTCGTTGTATTTACATTTCTTAATTCGAAGGAGTAATTTGACATTCCCTGGATTGCAGGTTTTTGACCATAGAGAAATAGTGATGTCATCTAATCGAACTTATTAAAAAAGTTACGGTTTCATAAAGCCCCATCCTATTAATAGCTTGGCTAGCTATAGCTACTTCTTAGCTAGACTAGACATGAAAGCAGTTATTACACTATTCAATTTGTAGAAAATCTAACTAGGAAATCGGAAGGTGTAATCGCAGTTAGAACTCCTACTTAGATTTATAACTGTTCTTAAATTGGTTTCTTATAAATTGAATAGTGTAATAACAACGGTTTGAGGCTAGACTAGAATTAAGACTAGCTCTACTACTAAACTAGTAGTAGGCCTAGCCTGGCCTAGCGCTAGCCTAGTAGTTGACTAGCTGCACCTGCACCACAGGCACGTTTTTTTAAATAGTTTTTTTGTAAGCGTAACATTGTGATGTTCCGTTTACTTCACCAAAAAAGTGAATTGTGATGACGCGTAACGTGCCGAGTTAATCAACCGGTGCCCACGCCTACCAAATGGAAAAACGAAACGATAGCGCGATATAACCTGTCGGCACAACGCCATCTGTTCGACATAATCGGCGACATAAATACATCACAAGTGATGTAGTACAATTGCAAACAACAGATGTCGTTGTATTTACATTTCTTAATTCGAAGGAGTAATTTGACATTTCCTGGGTTGTAGGTTTTTGACCATACAAAAATAGAGATATCACCTAATCGAACTTATTAAAAAAGTTACGGTTTCATAAATCCCCATCCTATTAATAGCTTGGCTAGCTATAGCTACTTCTTAGCTAGACTAGACTAGACATGAAAGCAGTTATTACACTATTCAATTTGTAGAAAATCTAACTAGGAAATCGGAAGGTGTAATCGCAGTTAGAACTCCTACTTAGATTTCTAACTGTTCTTAAATTGGTTTCTTATAAATTGAATTGTGTAATAACAACGGTTTGAGGCTAGACTAGAATTAAGACTAGCTCTACCTACCTACTACTAAACTAGTAGTAGGCCTGGCCTAGCGCTAGCCTAGTAGTTGACTAGCTGCAGCTGCACCGCAAACAGTGCAGGCACGTTTATTTAAAAGTTTTTTGGTGTGATGTAACACTGTGATGTTTAGTTACTTCACCAAAAAAGTGAATTGTGATGACGCGTAACGTGCCGAGTTAAACAACCGGTGCCCACGCCTACCAAATGGAAAAACGAAACGATAGCGCGATATAACCTGTCGGCACGACGCCATCTGTTCGACATAATCGGCGACATAAATACATTGCAAGTGATGTATTACAATTGGAAACAACAGATGTCGTTGTATAATGTTAATGAATCTTCTTTAATTACCGACTATACTGTGCTTCTTAATTGGAAGGAGTAATCTGACATTTCCTGGGTTGCAGGTTTTTGGCACAGACTAGACACTGGTAATCCTGCTTTAAACGAAATCGGAACCTTAAAATAACAATAATACGAATGTTTAATTAATAAAACAAGATTAAAAAATATTTTTACCGTAAAATATTATAACTATTTATTACGGAAAAAACGGTGGCAACATTATTTTAAAATATGACATTAGGACCTGTCAAATTACTCCTTCGAATTATGGAACGCAATTTAGTCCCATCACTAGGGAGAGGGAATTATGGGAGTATTACGCTAGTACTTTTTACAAATGTTACCTTGGCTTCTGCCTCGTCCTTCATGACGGCCTGTTTGACTTCATCCGCAGCCTTTTGTTCCACTTTGAGCTTGTTGACCAGAGCTATGCCCTCGTCCGCTTTACGAGCCAATATCGGCTCCATGTCGCGGACCTGTTGCTCCATCACACCAACCACTTCGTAAGTTTCGTACAATTTCTGAAACAGATTCAAAACATTATATGCAAGGCCTCTAGCACACAGAACAGAAATGTGTGCTAAAGATACACTCCCTAACCCTTTTAACCTAACAAGTTAAATAAAAAAAAAAGGCATATTTACACTCAATCCGCAGGAAATTCTATCGCGTCCTCTTATTATCTCCTGCTGTTTCTTGTCCAACAATTGCAAATATAGTTTCAGTAAATCCAGATAGCTACTGGGCGTTGTGTAGAAATACCGCCTCATCTCGTTGTATAATCTGTCAGTCATTATGTCGACGTCCTGAAAATAAAAACATTTATAACTATTTGGTAATCCAATGAACCCATGTCACAAAGAAAAAAATTTCCAATTTTATAGTTGTTCATGTATAATTAAAATTAAAAAAATATTTTTTAGTAGTGGCAGGGCACAAATGTGCAGATGACAGATGTGAACCCTTACAGGGGACCACCGTGATATAACAGCACGTGTGCTGTTGTGTTTCGGCGAGAGAGTAAGGGATGCTAGAGAACGTTCCCTATCCCGTCCCAATTCCATATCCTTAATCGTATTGGAGTCGGCAGCGCAATTGCAACAACTGTGGCATTGGCTGTGTTATAGGCGACTGTAGCCACTTACCATCAAGTGGACCATCGGCCTAACTAAATCGTTTATTTTTTAAAGACTCAGGCTCATTGTTTAAAAAGTTTCTTACTGATCCATCAGAAACAGTACACCCTTATAATGCCCTCTTCTGTACCACTGAGAACGGGGAAGAAAATTTTCATGATTGGTTGAGTATTTAAGGCGTGAAATAGTAACAAACAATCGAACACATACAATATTCTTATACAACAATTTATTCACCTGATGCATGGAGACGCACAGAGTGGATATCTTTTCAATAAATTCCTTATTTCCGAGTGGCGAGAGACATTGTTGGGCGACAGAGAGCAACGCTTCCGGTGGCCATTTTGTGAACCAATCAATCGTACAACAGTTCACAAGGGACGGGAACATCCGGCAGCGCCGTCTGTAACCAACGGTATTATTTTTTCTTTTTTTAATATTCTAATCCCTCCGACTCAAGGTCGTAGCCTATGTTTACTATTATCCTTCCATTCCAGTTCTCACTTTTATTCTGCTCGCACTTTCTTTCTTCATACTATTTCTTTCTATTATACATCCTCATTCATACTATGCGGGTGGGGTTCCCGCCTCTATTTCCTAAACTGTTACTCTATCCTTATTATGTTTTGTGCTTTACTACTATCCTTATCCTTTATCTTTTATCCTTATCCTAACCTTTGTTTAGTAGTTTATTAGGGTTTTCAAATAATTGTAGACAACATTATGATTATTATACACATAGTAAAGCTTAAAACTAAATATCACAATAATTAACTAATTAAAATATCATCGGCATATCAATTTAAAAACATTATAAATATATTAAAAACATTAGACAATTAAATACTGTAATAATAAAATTAATCAACATATCAGAAACAACAAAATTTAAAAACATTATGAATATCAACATTAACAATTAATTAATTAAAAACACTCGATAATTTACATTTGTGTATAATATGTTATATGTTAAGATCTTAACCATCTACAATTTAATTCTATGCCATTTGCATAGAATTAAATTGTAGATGTTTTATTTCTATTAATTACCCTATTTACTATTATTTTACAATATTTAATAAATCTTCCTCTTCGGCTACCTGCGATCATCGCGTTGAGATTGGCTGGGCACACTTCCATGTCCATCTCATATTCCAATTCCATCCTTTCCTTGGCGAAGACCGGGCACTCCAGCAGAACATGCGGGACATCCTCAACCACATCGGAACAAATGCACGATGGGCTCTCCTTGCGCTTGAACAGATGCAAGTACTCGGAGAACCCACCGTGCCCCGTCAAGACCTGGGTCATCATACCTTCAAGGCTCATCTTCCTCAGGTAGAACCTTCAAGCTTCTACGGCTCTAGGGAAGAACAGCTTGGTAACTCCAGCCGTCGCACCGTCCCTGTATCTTTGGTCCCATTCGTACAGGTCGTACGCCGGCTTTCGTTTGACCTTCAGAGCGGCCTCCCTCGCAACCAACGGTATTAGGTGGTGAAACAGTAATGGCCCAGTGCATTAAATGGTTGGCTGACAAAAGCGCAGTCACCTATTCGTATCCTGGTCACAGGGCCACCACACTGTTAACACTGTTTAAGTTTAGATTAGATAGTAAAGGCTATAGGACTGACCTGAAGGCTTCTCCTACGGGGCTCATACATATGCAAAGATGCAGTTTTCCACGCACTCTGTTAATGAAGAAATAATATACGCCATCTCTGTCGGCGGGATTGAGACCAAATTTTGCCGCCTCTTGCCTACATCCCGTCTGTACTTGTTCGTACGTGTCACCCTCGAACAGATTCGGGACTTCCCCTGAAATAATTTCATATCTATACTTACCATTATAGTATTATATAAAATTCGTTTGTTCTAGAACGAAATCTTTGAAAATATTGAATCGCATCTATAAACTCTTTCATTGATACATGCACGAATAGACTATTTACCAGAATTCAGCATGTTATTAATGTCTTCGAGGAATTCCTCCTTTGTTATTTGCGTATCGGTGAACAGAAACACGGTGTCTTCGTAGTTGACGCCAGCGCGCATGTACATTTTTCGCAAATCATCGTGAAATTCGGGTGTATCGTAGTTGCGTTTCAATTCCATGCCCATGCATCTGAAATCGACGAGAAAACATAGAAAAGCTATGATCAAAAATTATAAACTAACCCCCCGACTTTCTATTGAGCCCAAATCTATACTAATACTAGCTGACCTGGCAAACGTTGTTTTGCCAAAAAAAAAAGAAAAAAATTTGGGATGGACCACCCTTAAAATTTAGGGGTATGGAAAATAGATGTTGACCGATTCTCAGACTTACCCGATAAGCATACAAAATTTCATCAAAATCGGTCCAGCCGTTTCGGAGGAGTTAGTCAACAAACACCGCGACACGAGAATTTTATATATTAGATTATAAAAGCTAATAAAGGGTTTGTTTGTTTGGTTGAACGCATTAATCTCGGGAACCACTGGTTCGAATTGAAAAAATATTTTTGTGTTGGATAGTCTATTTATCGAGGAAAACTTTAGGCTATATAACATCTCAATATCACGCAGGCGAAGCCGCAGGCACAACTAGTACGTTATATATCTGCTGTAAATTGCTGAGGGGCTGGGTACGCCGCAGGCTACTTGATGCTGTAACATCGGGTCAAGGTTATGGATGCCAGTAGGGATGCCCGTATTCCCTATACCTTCCTAATTCTTAAATGGTACTGGGCATAGCATTTGCAGCACCTGTGGCATTACTTGTATTACAGGCGACGGTAGCCAATCAAGTGACGAGTTTAACATAAAAGAAAATAAGTTAGGATTGATTGACGTAAATAAATAAATATCTTCACACATTCTACATTAAGCAACTATAGGCTTGTATTATGGATACCAGACAGTTGATATAATACATAGATAACTTTTTTTTGGAGCTTACTCCTTAAGAATCGATTTTCATATATTATAAGCCCGGGGTATGAAAATTTATGGAAGTAAAATCAAAATTGTCACACGTTATGCATTACGCGTTAGTTTTAATTTAGCGTTAGTTTTAATTTAGCGTCATCTACACAATACCTTTGAAACTAGAATATGTTACGTAATTCGAACAGAGATGGTGCTGATATTTTATTTACGATAAATGTTTTTATAATTTTTATTATTTGTTTTATAATCGTTCGTAAGGAGTAAGCGTCTTGCGTCTGAGCTGACACACACACACACACACACTTTTTTTGTTACATACATAATATAGATACAAACGTCTATGACTCAAGTGTAAAGGTAAAAAAAATTTGTTAAAAACACAAAAAAAGCGGGATTAGAACCCGCGACCGTTTGGTTAACAGCTAGGGTTGCTAACCACTAGACCAAACGTGACGTACTTGCATTCGTTGACGTGTCCGGCTAGAGTGGCGACGCTGCGTCTGCCCGAACCTCCTGGGCCGACCATGAGACAGTGGCCCCTCTCCGCTCTGAGCACGCGCGCGACGCGCACCACGTGCTCCACGGCGTCTTGGAACAGCACCAGGTGCATTTCCGCCCTCGCCGTACTGTTGTACTCGTCCAGGTACTCCTGAAAAGTAATAAGGTTATCTATACATACATCGATGGAACTATGGAATTTGCGTCACAAATGCCAAAGCAGCACATAGTATAAAGTACGCCTAAAACGGAATCATGGCGGAGTTTTGCCTTCGCGCGTCAACGTTGACGTAAAGTCACATTTTCTTTAAATGACACATGACCGAGTTCATGCTCGAAGCATATGTCGTAGTGTTTTGTATGGCGTGCAAAATCCATAGTCTTAGTATATTGACGTATAATAATATCGTATATGTCTTGTATAATAAATAATAATAATAAATAATATACGCATACGATGTTGCGGGCACAGCTAGAAAGTAATAATAATGATACGATCCTGATGAGGGGCGAGGTGCTTTGAGGTAATATTTGATTATTGCTTATTGGCAACAATACAAGTACCAACAAAATTCACGAGATGGCGCTTTAATGAGTTTATATAATTTTTTTTTTTATGAAATTGGGTTTTACAAGAACACAAGTTACGAGATGCGCGAAATTAACAAATTTATAATATGCATAATAAAAAATTAACCTTCAACACGATCATCAGTTTAGACATGTCTGGTAGTTCTTGATAATTTCTATTCTCTTTGGGCACCGCCGAATTAATAAAATCACCAAAGAGAAGAAGCGGGGGGTGCTCTATGACAGGCTCGTCTGGTATCTCCAAGATCGGCTGCTGGAAGTGTTTCTGGCACACGGCGTTCATCAAATGAAGGAAATAACTCTTGTCTTGAATATTGATTAAACGATCGTGGAACACGCGAAGGCATTCGTGGTAAAACAGTCTGCAAATAACGTAGTTAACATTTTAAAATACTGGACATTTCTCGTGGCTCATCTGGCGCTATTTATTTATTCTATAGATGCGATCTATCCATGGTATAGAAAGTTGCTCATGTTTTAATTTAGGACATGATTTTGAGTCTGAATTTGTATTGTTAGAGATATATATTGAATGATGACGATGCAATGAACACTCACCGAAGCATGCCTTGCGGCGCTCTCATGTACGCTGCATCCGCTTGCAACACTCCTTGCATAGACTTGGACAAGTCGCGCAGATTGAACACGTAATGTGACTTAGCAGGCGTAGGCAAAAGTTCCGCACAAATCTTCAGGTACACGTCCACGGCCGCATTCACTATGGGCTCACCCAGTACCGACACTTCCGATACGAAATCCTCCATATGTCCTTTAAGGATCGCCTGTCAAAAATACTCAATGTAATCGAAATTGTCGATCTTCAAAAATTAACACTACTATCGTTAATTAAGTAACATCCGAGAAATTAACATCAGAGCCGCACTATAATAATTAGTTTATTTTGGAACTATTTTTATTGTATTTTGTCAGTTAATAACCACATATGCCACGAATAGAAAGCTTTTACGTTGTAACCTATGAGATTTCAGCCTTGAATTGCGTTTTTTTAGTTTAGTTTCTTTCTACTTACCTTGAATATGGTTCTCATCGCGTCTGAGCTCGGTGCAGATATGTGAAACATGGCGAAGTGTCGCACGAATCGAGCAGTTAGAGGATTCCTACCGCCACCGGGCGGTGCGCAAGCGCACGATAATATCACATCAAGGAACTCCTTCCAGTACAGCTTATCGCGATCGTATACGCCGCCAAAATCTAAGAATTGCCTGAAAATATTTCAGAATAACCTATATATTTACCGATTCCTTTATTGGTGTTTACAACAAAATCAAATAAGTCTATGTTATGAATCCAAATTACCTGAGCAATTCTATTGTGGGTTGCGCTCCATAGACATCGAGCCGGGGCATGTTCACGTCATCGATGAAGACAATAATTTTCTTCCCCAACGGCGCACCCAACGCTTTCCTTGGCCTTTTTTCCAATCGACCTTCAATTACTTCCTGCAATAAAATGTATTATAAAAATACTGACTAACCGCCGCACTCAGAGACGTTCATTAAATTAGCCGTAATGGGCATTTAACTAATTACAATTAAAAACAATAATTAGCCGCGGCTCCCAGAGACGAAAATACATGCTTCATTAGTTAAGTAACACTTTAGGTAAGCATAGGAATGCGCATTCTGTCGAAATATATATCGATAACGTGCAGTGTTGTCACATGAAAAAACTCAATGACACATTATCATTAGTTTTAGCAGTTTATGTATTAAAAAAAAACAGTTTTTCATAAAAATCAATTAAACATATCTTTTTTTAATATTCTCACTTAAAAGTAAAAATGATAGACGTAAATATAATAAAATATATTAAATTAGTCAAGACTTTTTGTATTGAACAACATTTCACATTTCACATTCACAGGTAACATTTCACATGATTGTCAAACCAAACTCTATCTCATATCATATCCATATCCTCGTAACATTTTTCTTAAAAGTAAATATTGTTTTTTCGATTTAAATAGGTAAATTTAATTTATTTACCTGAAAACTCCCAGTAGCAAAATATCGCAATGTCAATAATATCATTACTTCGGGAGCAAACGGCAGACCTCTTTTGGTACGATGTCTCAAGTCAGGTTCCAACATTGGTAATAATGTATTTTTTACTGTATGAGGTGTGAATCTATATCGGGCATAGAATTCACGTATGGAATATTTTGTAAAAGGATCGGAATAGTCACGTATATACCGTCTTGGTCCTGTTTCTCTGAACCTTCTTACATATTCCACGAATTCCACAAAGTCTTCTAGGTCCGACATTTTACTGCTTCTTTTGTAAAATAATTTTAGCTATGATAAAAACTTCACGAACTCGAATAGCATTAATATATAAATAACCTAACTTTTGAAATGTCAATTGTCAAATGCTCCATTAAGAAGCTTAAGTAAGGGTTGAGCTGTCATTAAAGTTAATTGACATTAAAGACAAATAATGAAGCATTATCTGTCTCTGAGAGTAAATATTTTTAAATCTTTACTAAGGAGTCGCTAAGTAATCATTAAAACGACTCTGAGTGCGGCGGTAAGTATTATAAAATTACAATAATAGTACCACGCTAAGGGTTCCACTGCTCACATAGAATACGCGTTGATTTTATAATGAGTTTACTTACTTACTTACATTATTTAAATACGATATTAATACCTGCGTCCGGCCACTGGCCGTTTGTGCTGAAAAGTTCAGAATGACTGGAATGTATACACCGGCGTTTGTCATTTTATTCAACACTTCGGCTACTATACAAGTTTTTCCTACGCCTGAAACGAAACCGTAAATAATTAAGTTAGGAAACAAATGTTATTTCAGTAATTTGAGAATTTTTATCCGTATTTACATTTTAATGTAAAAACGTAAGATTATTTTAACTTAAAAGGAAAAGTCGTGCCAATAATTCCACAAATTACCTATATTTGCCTCTTCACGTTTAAGCAACGTTTTCACTTGTCCCGCGACATTGTCGCCCGACACGAAACTTGCGTGTCCCGCGAATTCGCACATGATGTCGCCAGATGTCGCTTGCGACATCTACGTGTCGTGAGTCGAGACATGTGCGACTTTCGTGTCCCTCAACAGTCGCCCGACAATCTTTACTCGTATGTTCCTTCTCGGACGACATACTAATAATGTCGCGGGTGGTGTAAACATGTAGTCGCAGAGACATACCACTCGACATGTCTCTGCGACATGTCCCCCCAGTGAAAACTCGGTTTTAATGCATTTTTGTATAGTTTATTTCAATTGACTTGCGTTTGATTAATTTATTTTTGCAAAATTTTGTACAAAATGTTTATATTCCATAAAATAACTAGTATGCAAAAAAAAAAAATCATTATAAGTAAATTTACACATCTCAGATTTCTTTAATTTATTAGCCCTATAAAAACAATTTATCTTACACACACACCTGTATTCCCTGTGAACATAACTGGTTTTCCAACGCCTAGCATTTTCTCGAATAGATATCCGTATCTAACTGTGTCTATGGTTGGAACAAGAGTTTCGAAAAAGGGTTTGTTGCTGTCGTATAGAAATTCTGGTATAATTTCTGCCCACACTTTCAATTTTCGGACCCGCGTGTCCATGAACATGTCGAAGAAGTTGAATCCTTGCGGGAAACTGGAAAATTAAATTATTATTATCATTACAGAAAAAATATCATCTCTGTAGTTATAAAAAAAAAAAAACAAAGTGCAGAAATAGACTCAGAAGGCCCATTAATATATAATTATTTTCCAATTACGAATTTTATTTAAACTTGTAAAAACTTTAGTTAGTCATTTGGACAGATCGTCTGGGGGCAATAACCACCTTCTTACAGAAGACCACCGTGAAATAACAGCACGTGTGCTGTTGTGTTTCGGTGAGTGAGTAAGGGATGCCAGAACCCATTTCCCTATTGAAGTCGGCAGCGAACTTGCAGCACCTGTGGCGTTGCGTATGTTATAGGCGACGGTAGCCACGTACCATCAAGTGGACCGTCAGTTTGTATGTCGATCTAAACATTTTTTTAAAAAAGTGTGTGTGTATGTCAGCTCCGACGCACGACTGGAGTTTACTCCTTACGAACGATAAATAAATAATTTAATAAATACGAACGAACGAATAAATTATCATAACGAATTAATATCAGCGCCATCTCTGTTTAAATTATGATACATGATTACCGGTGCCACCTAGTTTAAGCAAGGATGTATTTATTTATTTATTTTTATTTATTTATTTATTTATTTACAGGACATGTTCGAGACCTACAGCGACATCTGTTGATGGACCGAGGCAATGCGTGTGTCGTCTACCCCCCATAATCGTTTAATACATTTGTCACCCTACTACCTCACATAATTATAATTGTATTCGCACTTTTGTAAATTTTAAACCCCCCCCCCCCCCCCCCCCGAAAAGTTAAGATATTAACATGTACTATTCACCCCATACATTTAGATCTCTTGAAACATAATAGATGGCGCTACATACGTCGTGTAAAAAATGAAATGACCCCCAATTCTCAATTTTCTTATGAATATAAGGGATATATTATGTACTTTTAGTAGTTTTATTTTCTTGAAACCCCCCCCGATACTAAAACCTGGCTACGCCCGTGCTTAAACTAAATTTTTATTAGAAGAAACTAAATATGAACTTACAATTCTGCCTCTTGGAACTCTTCAAATTGTCGCTTGATTAGCTCCTCGTAAGGTTTCCTGTTCGCTTCGAGAATGTTCCCTCCTACACACCACACGTAGCAGAAGATGAAGCAGTGAGCTATGTAAGTTCTGACCGCCTCCTTGTCCGGGAATCTCTCTCCGGGCTCAAGCAACAACGCGGTCATTAGAGAGCAAAGGGCGGACACTTTGCTTATATCCACCTGGAATATTGTTAGCACACAGGTTTTAGAAAAAATGTCGCTGGAAAAAACCAGTATCCCATTGTGTAATATAATATTATAAATATGTATGAAACTCTGACTGACTGTCTGTCTGTCTGTCTGTTACCTATTCACGCCTTAACTACTCGACCGATCATTATGAAATTTTACATACACGTTGTCAGAGATACTGGAAAGGACATATGGTACTTTTCATCCAGGAAAAAAATTACTGTTTCCGAGGGATCATCTAAAAATATAAAAAAATGTGGTCCTCTATTTACGCAAGTCTTATATTTTTTATTTTTCAACGCCGACGAAGTCGCGGACACAATTTTGTAAAGTAGAAAATGTTCACCTGTCTAATGCCAACCGAGCACTTAGTGTTGACATGATTGAGACCATGCTGAACCATTTTGAACAATTCATAGAGGAATTCACTGTTCTCTTGTGTTATGAGGTTTGTTTCGACGCTCCGCTGAAGCCAGGAGCGGACGAAGGGAAGGTAGCCCATTTCGTTAGGGTCTATGTACACCATACCGCATCGGGACACTGTGGCCGGAGAGGCTTGCGCTAAATCTGCAACCTGGGTAAAAAATATATTCATTATCATGTCAAATATTTTTTCGAATATATTATATTTTTAATGTTAGTTCATTTTGACGGTCCATTGGATAGTATGTGGCTACCGTAACACCACCAAGTGGGACCTTACTAGGGTTAAGGATTAGAAAGCAATAGGTAACCTTTACTCACACAGTGAAATCACAAGAGCACACATGCTGTTATTTCAAGGGAGCATTCTTTAAAGAGGTCGGGCTGTGTGTTAGTATGTGACCAGGTCACTACTTACATTTCTTTATTTTAAATACTGGCGTTATCATGAGTACAGAAACAGAGTTTTATCCAGAGAATCATTATCTTGTTGATAAACAGTAGTCGTTAAAAAGAGTTGTGATTACCTCAAAGACCATATGCACGTAAGGTGTGAGTTTGATTCGTTCTGAGTTTGAAAGACAGAGCATTTTGTTATCGTCGAGTACTGTGTTCATGTTTTCAATCCACACTGCGTCGACGGGGCCATCGCATATCAGCCATTGGTGGTCAGCATTTTCGCACTGAAATACAATATTTATTTATTACAATTTAAAAAAAATAGAAGTAAAGAACATCACTTCACTACTTTAGTGATTTTTTAGATTTGATTTTGCCACACTCATTAAATTTGAATAGGCCACTTTGTTTTTAAATTTGAATTTGCCACGTAATTGACAGCCTAAAGAGATGTTACGACTGACAGTGGGGACATTGTTGTATGTGACATTGACAGTGACATTGTTTTTTTTTGTATTTTAACTAGTTCGATTTTAGGGCTCAGGTTCAGAATGTCCAAAGTGTCAGAATGTACATTGTTCCAAAATGACCAGTCTATCATAATGTATAGTCTCAGAATGTCCAGTATCTCAAAATGGCTAGTATCAAAATGTCTATATGGCGAAATGTCCAAAGTATCATAATAGTCACTTTATCAAAAGAACTTTACGCTCATCCAGTGGTGGCAAAAATTGTGTGTCAGCTCCGACGCACGACTAGAGTTTACTCCTTACGAACGATAAATAAGTACAAGAGAAAATATATGACACTGACACACAATGACAATTAAATAGAACATAATTTAGTAATTTGATATTTCCTGGATTGCAGGTTTTTGACCATACAAAAATAGTGATATCACCTAATCGAACTTATAAAAAAAGTTACGGTTTTATAAAGCCCCATCCTATTAATAGCTTGGCTAGCTAATAGCTATAGCTACTTCTTAGCTAGACTAGACTAGACATGAAAGCAGTTATTACACTATTCAATTTGTAGAAATTCTAACTAGGAAATCGGAAGGTGTAATCGCAGTTAGAACTACTACTTAGGTTTCTAACTGTTTTTAAATTGGTTTCCTATAAATTGAATAGTGTAATAACAACGGTTTGAGGGCTAGACTAGACTTAAGACTAGCTCTACTACTAATCTGTAGTAGACCTGGCCTGGCCTAGCGCTAGCCTAGTAGTTGACTAGCTGCACCTGCACCGCAAGCAGTGCAGGCACGTTTATTTAAAAGTTTTTTTGGTGTGATGTAACACTGTGATGTTTAGTTACTTCACCAATAAAGTGAATTGTGATGACGCGTAACGTGCCGAGCTAAACAACCGGTGCCCACGCCAACCAAATGGAAAAACGAAACGATAGCGCGATATAACCTGTCGGCACGACGCCATCTGTTCGACGTAATCGGCGACATAAATACATCACAAGTGATGTAGTACAATTGCAAACAGCAGATGTCGTTGTATAATGTAGTATAATACTACATTTCTTAATTCGAAGGAGTAATTTGACATTCCCTGGATTGCAGGTTTTTGACCATAGAGAAATAGTGATGTCATCTAATCGAACTTATTAAAAAACTTACGGTTTCATAAAGCCCAGCTCTATCCTATTAATAGCATGGCTAGCTATAGCTACCTTCTTAGCTAGACTAGACTTGAAAGCAGTTATTACACATTCAATTTCGACATAATCGGCGACATAAACACATATCACAAGTGATCTAGTATAATTGCAAACGACAGGTCGTTGTATAATGTTAATGAATCGTGTTAAATTACCGACTATACTGCGTTCCATAATTCGAAGGAGTAATTTGACGGGTCCTAGTGTTAAATTTAAAAAAAATTGTTACCAGGGTATATTCCGTAGTGATGTACTAATATCGGTTTTACTTAAATATTGTAGTTCGTATAATATTTTACGATAAAAATATCTTGTTTTATTAATTTAACATTCATGTTATTGTTATTTTAAGGTTCGAATTTCGTTTAAAACAGGATTACTTACCAATATCTAGGTCGATTTGGAAGAATAAAAAAACAATTCAAAATTTTTATGTGGTCAAGTAAATAAAAAATAGTATAACGCATACATAGCTATTATTTTGTGATAATTTTATGTCACAATTTGATGTCAAAATTATAATAATCGAAAATAATTGCGACTTATAGAACGGACTGCAAAAAATATAATTTAAACAAATAAATAATTAATATTAATTCTAAACTAACTAATGTTCTATAAAGCATTGATTACGGTTTTATAAAACCGCAAGTTTTTTAATAAGTTCGATTAGGTGACATCACCATTTCTGTATCGTCAAAAACCTGCGCAACCCTGGAAATGTCAAATTACTACTTCGAATTAAGAAATGTAGTATTCGAGCACCAACATTACATAACATTTTCAATAAAAAAATATTAAAAAGTTTATTTTCAATATTCTTTTAATGTAGTGTTTGTTTCAATTTAGAAATAAAGAAATGTTTACGTTGGTAGTTTTTTCTATCTTCAATATTTAGAAAATTTTCCCACTAGGTGGCGTTCAAAAGGTCTAATATGGGCGACTTTCTTTTTGGGGGCAGTTTGCCTGTCTGTCTGTCAAGGTTTACAAATAAGATCCAACAGTTGGATAGTAACAGGAAGTGACTTACTTGCACAGCGGTCCTTAGACTGAGTGGCAAAATGCCATCGTGCCATTCGAGCGTTTGCAGGTTGACTTCACCGTACAATTCACCAATCGAAAGACTCTTCGGATTCATTATGTACTTGTGGACAAGTTGATACTGAGGTCCTACTACACCGTTCTCGTACAATCTCGTGTAAGTATCGCCCAACACCTGTCAAGTGAATTAGATATTAATATTATGTCCGTTACGCTAAATTCGAACTTAATGCAAGTTATAAGAACTAAATTTGTAAAACTCACATGCAACACGACAGTTTTTCCGCCGCCGGTGGGCCCGACAGTCATCACACCCCAACGCACAATCATAGTCTCGTGAAGTTGTATCACCTTGCGAATTTGACAAATTTCAACTTGCAATTTTCTCTCCAATATGATTGTCTCTGTAATTAGAGATAATCAACATTTGTATTTTATTTTTTATTTTTTTTTGATTTTAAAAATAAATTATATCGAAAATGGATAAAAAGGTGAAATGCAACTAAGTTAGTTGTACAATCTTAGTGATAGATACTGAAAAGAGTATAGGATTATTTATTTTTATTTTTTCTGAAGTGATTGTATTTATAAGACAAAAAAAAACTAACCGATAACTTCAACCATAACACCATAGTCCCTTATTGGCAACTCCACGCCGGGGAACAGATCAGACAGTATTCCGGCGAAGAGTATGGCGTCTGCAGCCAAGAATTTGGGCAAATTACTGTCGTTGAGAGCGCATAGTAGGGTTTTCTCTTCACGCTGATCTGGACTGGCGCGTTTTAGAGCACCGGCCATTACCTGCAATCAACATTTATTCTTAAGTAAAAATGAACTATTGTCCTTGAGGCTTTTGAATCTCTAGCAATATTTCAAGACCCGTTTCAGACATAGGTTTTTTTAAAATTCCTTTTTCACATGTAAAATACTTACATATTTATTTTGTAAAAGGTAAAAATTTAGTGCATACATACTTTCAAAAATATGTTATTTAATTTCTATGGTGTTAGTGCCTGCCTGTGTATGTAGAATGATAATGTGACTTGGGTCTTTAAGACTTGAATAGAACTTTACCAAAAGGATTAAAAAAGGCTGCATGCAGATCGACATGGATAATGCTGTTACCTCAAAATTTTCTTAGATGGCGCTATATGAATACGAATATGTTAGTCTTACATCGTAATAATATATTAGAATTAACTACGTCGGTTAATGCAATTATTGTAATGATCATGATCATATATTATGTGATATAACCTGTGTGTTTTACAAGCAACTAATGTCATACAAAAAGCAAACATAACTCGCATAATCTCCACTTTTACCGTTTTACTTTTCTTTTTCTTTAGCACGGGCTTTATGGCTAGCCTAAAAAATTTTTGAAAAAAATTGGGAATATGTAAAACTAAAACTAAGAAGCTAAACTTTTTACATTTACAATATAGTTTCATACAGACACAATACTTATAAACTAGGATGGTGCTTAAGTGTAATGTACAAATATTGTTTAGTGCCCAAACACTACAACTAAAATGACTAAAAAAAACTAAACTATTGTATAATATAATTATTATTCTTCACCAGGACACTTTTGACTGCTCTCATGCCGAAGTCATAATGGTCCTGTTTCGACAATTGTTCGCTCGACAACTTGTACATTTGAACCATTTTCTTCGCTAGACCTTTCGACGACTCGAAGCCCTCCGAATACAGAATTACCTCCGCGATGAGAGCTTTGTTAACATATTCACACACTTAACGACTTCATCGCTATAAAATAGCCTATGCAAGAGCCTATGCAAGTCCACTTGATGGTAGGTGGTTACCGTCGCCTAAGGACACAAGCAACACCAGGGTGGGGTGAGGTAGTTAGGTACACATAGATAGTACACACAGTCATAAACCGGGCAGAGAGACTGGCAGCACTACATTGCCGTGAAATAACAGCACACTTGATATTTTGTTTCGACGGGCAGACCTTACTGTCTATTATTAGAATAAAAATAGGTTATGATAGTCTGTTGATCAACCCCGAATACGCGCCGCCATACGCCCCAGCGGCGTTGGACTTAAAACATATAAAAATAAACACCAATAAATGAAAAATTAACAACTTTCTCACCATAATCGGGCACCATCATTGATATGGGGCGAAACAGTGCCTTCAAATTGTCCGGCAACTCTGTCCTTCCGGCGTAACCCGGATTCATTGTAATAAAAGCTGCACAAGTTCGCACCAACTTTATTTCGCGCCCTTCAAACATGAACCTATAAAAGAAATCATTTTATATTTCACTTCTTTATATTGAAAAATACAAATATGAGACACATTTGACTAACCTCGCTTGTTTGGCGACCTTCGCATTTCTAATGGTGATCAGCTGCTGTGCGATTACGGACAATACTTCGATGTCGATACGGTTGAATTCGTCGAAGCAACACCAAGCGCCCGACGTTGCCAGTCCAGAGAAGAATCTCCCCATCATCTTGTAATCCAATCCTGAAATATACGAAGGGTCAAAAATCTTCAAAAAATGCGTTAAGAAATACTTGAACGCCCCCTATTCTACAAAACAACACTCTACAGAGTGATCACGGTTTTAAAACACACCTTCTGAACAATTGAATACGACGCACTGAATCGCCAGAGACTTGGCCAGATCTTTGGTTGTCTCCGTCTTGCCAGTGCCGGCTGGTCCGGCGGGTGCTCCGCCCAAGTCCAGTTGAAGAGCCCCCATTAGACACAGGTAACATCGATCAGTCAATGGTGTTATAACCAGGACACCTGCAAAAATCAAAAATCGCTGCTATCCGCTGCTATTTCGGACGAGACTAGTACAAGACTTTACTTTTTGATGTAACAATAAATAAAATCAAGAACTCATACAAAAAAGCTTTAAAAAATAAATAAAAATTTTAAATTGAAAATATTCAATTTATGTCAATTAATTATGAATTTAGAAAAACGAAAACTCTCCATCAATTTCATTTAAAGCCAGTTTTCAAATCAATTAATTCAAATTCACATTATTATTTTTTAATTAATTCTAATAACTGTGTATTAAAAGAAATCCCTCCATACCTCCGGCACCCAAATACTCGTGTCCATAAATATACATCGCGCTAGACATTCTTGCAGCGCAATTATCGATATCCTCTTCCCAGTAGTAACGGATCATTTTTAACCATTCAAAGTCGGTGCTGAAAGATTTAAATGTCAAAAAATTTAAATTTAGCGAGTCCATTGGTCAAGTGTGCTGTTGTGTTTCATCGAGTGAGCGAGTAGCAAGCAAATATTCTATTATGTGCCATTTACTATAAAGTGACCACTTTATAGTAAATGGCACCTAATAGAATACATAATAGAATCAGCTTTAATGTTAGGTACTTTGTTAGTTTCATTGGCATGCTTAGTAGGAAGAAAATGAAAAAAAAAAAAACGTATACGTACGATCGTTGCACATGCTTCTCGACCATATGCGATATTGTGTCCCTCGCGTGTACATCGACCGTGATCAGAGCACAGAGAACTTTCCGGAACAATGAACTCAAATCCTGTCGAGTGAGGGCCGCTAGATCGTTCAGATCCGCTATACATTTCTTCTCGTAATTGATCAGGGCCGTGTCGATACGTAAAGGTATTTCCAAGTCGAACAATTCGTGAACACCCTTCGCCCACATTATTTGCGATACAGTTAATATTACCTGCGAGAGAAAATTCTCATTAAACTCTGAGAATTGAGATTTTTATTGAAGTAAAAACTTTTTTTAGGCGCGTTGGGCATTTTTGAGATGGGAAAAAAGTATTGTACTCGTGTCCTGTAACCGTGTAACCGACACCTCTGTATATTAGTACTAAGCAGACAACTGCATATGAAAGTAAACTTACTAGATATGATAACAAGGATCAATATGGTATACACCTCTGACCAATAATTAGTTTCATATCAACATGAAACTTTTTTAATGGTCGGTCACTATGAAATTCATGTTAAATAATTATGTTCTATTTAATTGTCATTGTGTGTCATTTATTTTCTCTTGCATTTCTTGCGATCAATAATGATCGTATTTACCTAATTCGATAATGCCAAGGAATTTAAATATCACGCAATTATTTTTGTGAAGCTACGTTTTCACTTCCTATGAGTGACATTTTGATTCTGATTTTTAAATAGAATAATTTGTCTTGAGAGAGGATCGAACCCGCGACTTTTGGCACAACAGGCAAAGCTATTAACGGTGAGCACATCAAGTCGTCAATAGTCGATTATTAGATAAATTTCATATTTTTACATTTAAACAAGTGAACAAAATAGTTTTAATTAAAAAAAAATACATATTTTTAGACTATGAACTATCTAAAACCTTATATAGTCCAGGGAAATTAGCATTTTACCTTGGAAAAACTCCAACCAAGCTGAAAATTTGTGTACATGTACCTTTTAGCTCCCCAAATAACCTCTGAAAAGTCCCACGAGTCCAGGGGTGGGCATAAGTTATGACAGCTAAAAAACGGTGAAAAAAATTATCTTTTTTTGGTTTTTTGCCAATATCTTCGTTCCTGTTGATCTTACCGCTATAAAGTATACTTATATAAAAGAAAGAATGGAAAATTCTCTACAAAAAAGGTAATATGAAGTTTATCGATAAAATCAGTCATTTCCACGGAAAAAGGTGCCAAACATGGGATTGAGTTTTGTAGTTTCACGCCATTGCGTGGTACGTTCTGTGTGGCGGCGCCAATAGCAGCTGTGCCTCCCCTCTGACGTCAGTGGCGGGTTTATACCTGCTTCTGTTGGTCGGGTCGTGGGGTGTGCTCAATACATAGTCCCAAACAGTCCCTAAGCGTCTCTACATAATACTGGACGTATATTGTCGCGTTTTCGGGGCCGTTACTCAAAATGGAACAATTGTGTGCTATTTGTGACAAATCCCTCGCAAGTGGCGAGTCTGTAACAGTTCAGCGGGGAATAGACAAGTTAAAGGACGTAAGTTGTGAGAGAAATGACGGAAAAATTGCACTTTTTAGTAATGTGCAATCTATCCAAGTGCACGTGGCTTGCCGTAAAGAGTATACTCGCAGGTCGAATATAGACTCGTTCAAGCGGAAGCGTTCTATTGAGGATGCTGCTAGTTCATCGGCAGGTAGTATGTTACCCAGTTGAGTATGTTACCCCCCACCGTCGATGCCGCTAAAGAGCATCTATATCGCGTCTATTACCAGGTGCAGAAGTGGTTGGGTAACGAGCTGAACCCTCAAGATTGGGGATGGGTGTTGAAAAACGGTGTATTGGAGCCTATAAAAACTTCGCAACCTCCTGCCCCGGATTGTCTTCTGAATATGATTTTTTGAATTGTTCAAAAGGCTGTGGCGCTTTGTGCGGCTGTCGAAAGTTGGGACTGCAATGTTCAGCAGTTTGTGGCAATTGTCGTGGGACATCTTGCCTGAATGCTGCCCCAATCGAGGACCATAACCCCGAAAAAACACATTATACCGACGATACAGAAACAACCATTGAAACAACTAGTGATGATTGTGAATCCTGGTGTTTCCCACCAGTCGAATGGTAAAATAAAAAATAAATCACGGAGGGATAAGGAGAAAGTGTAAGAAAGTAAATAAAAACTGACTTATATTAACGAGTCTAATTTTCGGAGTTATTTATTCCTCAATATCCACGAAAAAAAATAGCCTCAACATTTTTATATAATCTTTTTATATATTAAAGTAAAAAATAAGAAAATAATAATAAATAATCTATAATCTAAATAAACAAATAATAACTTTTGTTCTCTGAAATAAAACATTTTTCGTGCCCCAATTCCTATAAAAAAATATAAAAATTAGAAGATAACGCACAGAAAACTATATTTGATTATGAAATGCACTAAAATATCGATAGAAATTTTTTACCGGAGTTTCAATGCCCGATTACGCAAAAACTATTAGTGTTATCAATAAACTTCATTTTACCTTTTTTGTAGAGAATTTTCCATTCTTTCTTTTTTATAAGTATACCTCATAGCGGTAAGATTGACAGGAACGAAGATATTGGCAAAAAACCGAAAAAAGGTAATTTTTTTCACCGTTTTTTAGCTGTCAAAAGTTATGCCCACCCCTGGACTCGTGGGACTTTTCAGAGGTTATTTGGGGAGCTAAAAGGTACGTGTACACAAATTTTCAGCTTGGTTGGAGTTTTTCCAAGCTTTTGCCTATTTTTCGTCTAATTTCCCTGGACTATATAGAAGAAGAATACAGTATTATAATATGTGCTTTTGATTTTCTCAATCCATTGCTCAATCTCCCCTCTAATCTATTAAGGTGAGTATCTGCGTCATGTTGCTTGTGTTTTTAAGCGATCATCTGCATTTTATAATAGATTTTATAACGAATATTTCTGACTTACTTGGTTTGGATGCAATTTCACCCACTCGACTCGCGGTCGCAATAAATAGTCCTTGAGTGCAATTTTCATGCAGCGTTTCACCGAGGCAAACATGGCCTCCTCAACTTTTCCTAACCAGTCCTCGACGTTTCCGCGTGCTTTAAGACCCTAGGGTAACAAAAAGAATTTTGAAAAATTCAATTGCAAGATGTAAAACAGTTTTCCTATAAGCAAGGGTCCGAAAGGGATAATATTTTCAATTGACTTCAAAAAAGGAGGATATTCTCAATTCGATCGACCGTTTTTTTTTTTTTAATATTTGTCACAACACTACTCCTCCAATTATGAATTGATGATTATTTTTTTGTTTGATAGGTCATAACCAGTTTCAGAGGTATGATCCCATATAAATTTTATCGAAATTGGCTGCGCAATACACTATACCACGCAATATACAATACACTAAAAACGCAAAAATTAAAGGATATAAAAAAATCCAAATTTTTAGGTGATTTTCAACAGGCTGTAACTTCAAAGAAAATGGTCGTACTATGTACCGTACAAAGCACTGTACTACAAGTAAGTTTATTAAAAATCATCGCATTTTTAATGTATCGCAAAATGTATTTAAAATCATATTTGCAAGTATCGCAGTTAGAACTACTACTCACTACTTAGGTTTCTAACTGTTCCTAAAATGGTTTCCTACAAATTGAATAGTGAAATAACAACGGTTTAAGACTAGACTAGACTTAAGACTAGCTCTACCTACTACTAAACTAGTAGTAGGCCTGGCCTAGCGCTAGCCTAGTAGTTGACTAGCTGCACCTGCACCGCAAGCAGTGCAGGCACGTTTATTTAAAAGTTTTTTTGGTGTGATGTAACACTGTGATGTTTAGTTACTTCACCAATAAAGTGAATTGTGATGACGCGTAACGTGCCGAGTTAAACAACCGGTGCCCACGCCTACCAAATGGAAAAACGAAACGATAGCGCGATATAACCTGTCGGCACGACGCCATCTATTCGACATAATCGGCGACACAAATACATCACAAGTGATGTAGTACAATTGCAAACAACAGATGTCGTTGTATAATATTACATTTCTTAATTCGAAGGAGTAATTTGATATTTCCTGGGTTGTAGGTATTTGACCATACAAAAATAGTGATATCACCTAATCGAACTTATTAAAAAAGTTACGGTTTCATAAAGCCCCATCCTATTAATAGCTTGGCTAGCTATAGCTACTTCTTAGCTAGACTAGACTAGACATGAAAGCAGTTATTACACTATTCAATTTGTAGAAAATCTAACTAGGAAATCGGAATGTGTAATCGCAGTTAGAACTCCTACTTAGATTTCTAACTGTTCTTAAATTGGTTTCTTATAAATTGAATAGTGTAATAACAACGGTTTGAGGCTAGACTAGAATTAAGACTAGCTCTACCTACTACTAAACTAGTAGTAGGCCTGTGTTGTGTTAGCAACGAAGCAAACGTACGATACACGTTCTCTAGTTAGTCTGTGGTACGATATCTAAAGAAAGGGTAGAGTATGTAATCACTGTGTGTATCTAAAAGTATCCGTTGAAAGGCGTTAACGTTAAATAAGGGTGTAAATATGGACACGCAATGTACATAATATTGAAATGAAATGAACTTTTAAATACGCCTGCAAATAGAAGTAAACAGATGCTTCTGAAATCTCTGAATCTCAAAGCATAATTATATCTGAATAACCAACCATAATAATTTGCAGCCAGCCTTAAGCCTGGTTAAAGTATGAAGGAAAGGTCATTTCATTTTGCATAAGAAAATTAAGAAAACGTATTTAACAAACACAAATTACAATTATTTTTTTAATTTATTTATATCATCATAACACAAAAATAATTGGTTAATTGGAAACGTTGTTCTTGTTCTCAAATAAATACACAGTTTCAATCAACCGTTACATACACACTTGAAAGACTTTATTCGGCAATCAATAGTTTCAACCTCAACGCTCTAGAAAAACTTTATCCTCCAATACATAGTTTTTAAAATACATAGTTTCAAAACCCGGTATTGGGTGGCGATAAATAGTTTCGTTTTGGTACAGCAAAATCGCGTACCGACCCACCTCTACAGTGGCCTGGCCTAGCGCTAGCCTAGTAGCTCCTTAGCTAGACCCATGCTAGACCACTACAACGTTTTTTTTAAATAGTTTTTTTGTAAGCGTAACATTGTGATGTTCCGTTTACTTCACCAAAAAAGTGAATTGTGATGACGCGTAACGTGCCGAGTTAAACAACCAGCGCATACACCTACCAAATGGAAAAACGAAACGATAGCGCGATATAACCTGTCGGCACAACGCCATCTGTTCGACATAATCGGCGACATAAATACATCACTTGTGATGTAGTACAATTGCAAACAACAGATGTCGTTGTATAATGTTAATGAATCTTCTTTAATTACAGACTACGGCGAAGCAAAAGAAGGGTTATGATTTTGACCGTTATGTATTTATGTATGATCACCTGTTAACTAATAACTTATAGGGCCTCTTTCATCATCTGTCAAATAGGCAAACCGTCATTTAAAGTCACCGGTCACCGGAATGATGGAGCTGATATACCTTTAAGTCCCAAACATTAAAAAGAAAATATTGTAAATAAAAAAAATCGCCTATCGAAAGAAGCACTAAACCGAGTGCATAATTTAATAAAACATAAAATTATTTCTAGTAGTAACTAGTCAACTCTTTACTTGTAGTTGGTGAAAGAGGCCCATAACTTGTTTGGGGTTGAGTGTTGTGAATCAAGGAATGTCCAGAGAAAGATGATACTTGAATATAAGTCACCTTTAATAACGGGTAAGGGTTAATACACGAATTCACTAGAAACTATTAAAATGTTTACGCTAAAATGTTAATGTTAAAATATACGAAAATGATAATGCTGATGAGATAAATGTTGAGGAGTGCATCCAATCGATAAGACGATAAATTATGCACTATGTCAGTATAAGTAGGTATTTTATTTTAAATAATATTTTAATTAATTCAAATCAAAGAGCATTGAAGGACAATCAACGGAATTATTGATATAATTTATTTTCAGTTAATTTTGACTAGTTGTTTGAAAAAAATTCCAACTGAAAGAAAGAAAGAACCGTTTATAGGTTCATTCTTCTCCCACATCTGCCTTGAAAACATTCTCTTTGCAAGTGCTGCTCTGCCTGTTAACTCATTTATATGTTTTATTAAAACAAATAAAACAATAATACCTTTCCTAAATTAACACGTTCGCCTTCCGGTGAAAGCATCGCTATTATATCTGTTGTGAGTTCGTCAGGTTTTGCGGTCTTCGCTAATTTCGCTTGCAACATGTCTCGAGTGTTAAAAGACATCTCCTTTTCAACCAGATTACCGTCTTCGTCCAACTCCATTTCACTTTCTGGCAATTTAACACCAAACTCCAATTTGGCGATTGCATCGAAACATTTTCTCAGATGAGGTTGCACCGCGTGTGGATTTCTAGTCTGAAAGTTAGGAGATGAAAACTTATGACTATGAAGACATTTTTTGTTTGTATTGATTTTATTTAAGTTGTAATATTATAAATGCGATAGTTTATGTATATAAACTATGTATGAATGTTTGTCATTTCTTTCACGCAAAAACCACTCAACAATAATTACATATTCATATTATTATACCTTTGTCTGTATGTACGCTAAGTTCTTCCAAACCAGTCTTAATTATTTATTTTGATACGGTTTCACTATTGCAAAGAGCGATAAACCAGATAGGTTCGTGTATATCATATGCTTTTTTATTTATTATATATGGATTAAACTATTTATTTATATGTACAAACTTACTTGAGCCAATATTTCCAACAATTCATCATTGGACAAGAAGAAAAAGCGCGGGAACGCGACGCGTTTCGTCTCTAGATACGCTTCTAAACACTTCATAATCTGATCCAACATTTCGTTGTTTCTCACGAATTCCTCGTAAAGTTTTGGCTGAGTAGCTGCTGGCATTGCTAAGGGAACCTTAGCCAATTTACGCATAACATCTTTCCAAGATTTATCCACAATTGTGAACAGTCTCGTCTCGTTAGGCAGTTGCCTTTGAATATCAGGCGCCGAGAATATCACCTCCAAATATATCCAAGTTTGTTGGCAACTGTACCATTCTTCCTGTTGAACAACACCAAACTCACTGTCAAACAAACCTTTCATAGTATAGTTATATTACATCAACAATAAATTATTTCAATGAAGGTGAAATAGTGCATCTTACGTAGCAAAAATACTGATTCTGCTTGATGGTAGATTGCTACGCTTATAACCTCTACTAAAATAACATTATATTATAATAATTTTTTAATTAATTATAATTTTTTTTTCTGTTTTCATACAACCAATTGGTAAACCAGTTGAGACTTAAAACTGTGTTTTCAATCACATACACTTACAGTCTTACTAATAAACTTTTACACACAGCTTATACACTCGTTATAAAACAGACCTGACTAATAAAGATTTTTTTGACATAAGGCTTGTATACGTCTGTTATAACAGTCCGTTTTTACAAAGAAAATTTATACAGGGCTTATACAGCCGTGGACCCTTGTTTAAGCGTTGTATAAGCTCAAAATGGCGGACAACGATCAGCTGTTTCGAGTTTGACTAATTACAATTCACAGATATATATTTTTTACAAATAAGTGTTGTCTGGTGATTTTAAAAATAATGGATTATTTACATTTTTTAGATATTCTTGATGACATTGATAGTGAACCAATAAGAAAAAGGAAATGTTACAAAATTCGTTACAATCCTTTCACACTAGAAGAAACAGAGTTTCGATCGAAATATAGATTCAGTAAGACTTTCTGTAGCAGACCAGTTAGGGGAGCGTTTTCTCTTTATAATTTGCTCCATTTTATATTTTACATCCATTTTTAGGTTTTATATTTTTATGTAATAGGTTAGTACAGACAGTTATTACTTTGGTTTGTTGTGACGGTTGTGACTTGACACTTGTGAAGATAAGAAGGATGAATGTAGTCTGTAACTGGATTGCAGCGTGCGTTCAGAAGTACAATTCGGGTAACCGACATGGCTTTTATAAATTGTGAAAACTTTACAAATAAACAATTTCAAGTATTTGTTCCCACCAAAGTGTATAATATTTACTTACTCAGTTTATATTTTCGTTCATTGGACTTAGAAAACGAATATAAATAAATTTTATAATATAAACATTATTTAAAGTATATGGTTTCAGAACGCGTTTGGAGTATAATTGCCCTAACAAAAAACACGATCCTTATAGACCAGGTATAACTATACAACGCTTACACAGCGTTTATTAGTAGAACGATTGTATAAGCCTTATATAGTCGCTATTCAATGTATAACTATACAGGTGTTGAACGCTTGTATAACTTTTTTTTATTAGTAAGACCGTTAAAATACAACCAATTGAATAATTGCCCCTTCGTTTGATACAACCATTTGGTAGACCAGTTGAGAGACTCGACACGTTAACTTAAACTGTGATTTTAATCAAATAAACTTAAAATATTGTAATATACATTACCAATGTTTTTGCGAACAGGTCTAGATTCTTGGCCCACTCTTCCACCCTGCTCTTGATCGGTCCACAATTCCTTGAGCTGAGTATTGTACTTATGTGTATATTACTTTCGTCGACGGCTGCTTGTACTTCGTCGAGACCGCCCAGGACAAAAACGTCCTTGGCATCCTTGTGCTGTATAACCGGAAACTCGAGCACAGCCCAAATCTCCTCGACCTTTTTCAGCAGCGCTTCGAGACCCGCCTCCGAACTGGCCTGACCGGCGACCTCCATCAGTTCTTCGGCATGCTGGAAGGCTTGCAGTTCCTCAAATGCCTGCAAAGTCATCACCATGTCCGGAGTGATGCGGGTGTGGAGTATTTCTTCAATTTTCACCCAATGGCGCGGTCTCAGCGCCGGATTTCGAAGGTAAGTTAGAACGGGCAGCTGAAAATATATACAAATTAATTAAATAAATCTTAATTTGGACACATGGAGTGCCTAGATATTCTAGACGCTTTAGATTGAGATAATGCTAAAGTTAATTTTTCCGATTCATTAACATTTCCGAATTAACCAATAATTAAACTAAATTTTAGGAAGAAACTAACTATACACTTATTTAGATACATTCACGCTAAATTTTAGCTTCTATCAGCCGCGTATGGCTGAAAATTAATACGTCAACAATTGTCGACGAAGAGTTGAGAGCGATCTGCGTACAGCGCTAAAAGCAGCGGAACTGCACTAAACGAAGCGAAACTGCGCTAAACGTAGCGGAACTGCGCTTTTCACTGTCGTTAGCGTGCGAATGATAATTGTTCTCAGTTACACTAGTTTGGTGCGATAGCTGTATAGACTTGGAAAGCTGAACGAACCTATACTCATCTTTTTGTACAAAACTCGTGTTTTTTATGGACAAAAGCTGAATTGAGCTGATGCAAATGGAGTTACTTCCTTAAACGTGAACATTCGCTCGTCACTTTTACTTACCTTTTCTTTAATAATATCTATAGTCTCTTTACATTTGGGCACAATTTTATTTGGAGGTAGTCCTTTGTCGAGCTGATTAAACATCTTTCCATAGTTTATCGTAGTAGTTTGTATATCGTCTATGTCCAAAGTGTTGAATGGCACAACATACCTGAAAAACAAAAATTTAAGATTCAATTAAACAATTTATAAAAGCGTGAGTTTATTACGCTTTCATATTTTAACAACTCAATCAATCATCATTAGATTTTGCATACACGTTGTCAGGGATGCAAAAAATATCATAAGGTGGGTACTTTTCATCTAGAAAAAAAAAAATTGTTCCCGAGGGATCGTCTAAACCAGGGATTCCCAAAGTGGTCGATATCGACCCCTTGGGGTCGATATCGGTTTCCTAGGGGTCGACATAAACGAAAAGTGATTTTGGGGGTCGACGAGGTCTAAAAATCGACCCCTATTATATTAACACAAGTTCTTATTTAAAACTTTCAAGATAGGTAAGTAGGTAGTTACTGTATTGTTTATGTTGTGTTACGTGTACTAAGAATAATTAATATTTTTGTAGGAAATAATGTTCCAGGAATGTAAAGTTTCAAGTTCGTACAAGATGAAAAACTCGGCAAGTCTATGTGGACAAGTTTGTGCAAGATTGAGTTGGAGCGTACGTCTTTCAGCGGCGTTTTGACTTGCTCTCTATTTGACGATAAAGTGCTTATCACACTATTCAATTTGAACGATTCCTATTTAGGAATCTAAGTAGTGAGCTCGTGATCACACTACGCTAAATTGATTTCTAAATCGAAGATATAGAGTTGAAAATGGATAAACTCTTAATTGAATCCAATCTGTTCTAACTGCGATCACACCTTCCGATTTCCTAAATTGGAATCGTTCAAATTGAATAGTGTGATAGCGGCTTTACGCGAATTAAGACGAACGAATTCATGATCAAGTCCAAACATGTTCCTGATATTTTACTATTTAACGAGCTTGCATTTAGGTTGAAAGTTCATTTGCGTTTTGAAATTCGTTGGAGCTTGAACGATAAAAACTCATATAGCTAAGTACTCATTTATTTCAAGAGATTACAAACTTATTACAAAGCTAAATTAAGTGAAGTAAAGTGACTGAAAAAGTGTTAAACACAACATACAACATATTTTAAATAGGTATGTATAATTGTATTTGTAAAAATTACTAACACTTAAGTCTTTGGTTTTCGTTCTTATTCTACCTAATTACCTAATACGAAGTTTCTATACCTAATTACCTACTGTAGTTACTTCCCAATATAGGTATCAAAGTTTATCAAAGAGTAAGTCAGTAATACTTAACAAGAATCCATTAACTGAGTGTGATAAAAATAAGATAGTGTGCAAATTTAACAGTTTATTATTGTTTTTTATTTAGGTTCCTTATTTTTTTGTTTGCAGAATTACTGAAAGTTTTATGATGGCGGACACGAAAAAAAAATGCAGACAATACAGTTTGGACTACTTGAAGTTCGGATTTATTGCATCTCCATCAAATCAACACTTCCCGATGTGTCTCATATGTGAAAAAGTATTTAGTAACGATGCCATGAAGCCTTCAAAAATGGATGACCACTTATCAAGAGTACATGCTAACAAAAAAAGTAAGCCCTTGTCATATTTTCAAGCACTGAAAGAAAAACTAGACAAAAGGCCATCCATAGGATCGATGTTTGCGTCATCATCTATTCGAGACAATGATGGTTTACGAGCGTCCTATAATATATCTTTACTAATAGCGAAGTCGGGGAAACCCCATACAATTGGAGAGCAGCTTATCTTACCAGCCATTGCGGAGGTCCTTAACAATGTATTGCACAAACCCGCACATGATATTTTAAAGAGAATACCTTTGAGCAACAACACCGTTCAGAGACGCATAGATGAGATGGGACGCGATGTGGAAAACATTTTATGCAAGTTCTTACAGACCCGCAGATTCTCTCTCCAGTTGGACGAGTCTACATTACCCGGCAATGAAGCTCTATTGTTAGGATATGTTCGATTTATCAAAGATGAAAATATGTGCCAAGAACTGATTTTTGCTGCATATTTAGAGACTGATACTAGAGGAGAATCGATTTTTCAGGCCGTGGAACATTTTTTTACTGATAAAGCTATTCCATGGAAGAATATTGTTTCTGTTGCGACTGATGGTGCACCGTCTATGGTTGGTCGTCATCGTGGCTTTATAGCTCACTTAAAGCGACAACTGCCTGATGTACTGGTTATTCACTGTGTGATTCACAGGCAGCATTTAGCAGCAAAAAAGCTGAGTCCTAGATTGCATAAGTCTTTACAATATGTAATAAATGCTATCAACAAGATTCGAAGCAATTCTTTGAACTCTCGGTTATTTGCTCAACTATGTGACGAAAACGACGAAGTCTTTACTCGGTTACTTCTGCACACTGAAGTTCGCTGGCTATCAAGAGGCTCTTGCTTAGAAAGATTTTCAGCCCTTTTTGAATCTGTGTTGGAGTTTTTACAAGAAAAAGATCCGAATTTGAAAGAAAATCTGAACAATTGTAAAACAGATATTTATTACTTGACTGATATCTTTGGAATGTTCAACAAAGTTAATTTGCAACTACAGGGTGATGATCTTAACTTGATTAAAACAAAATCAATAATATCGGCCTTCGTGGGTAAACTAGTTCTTTATAAACAAAATTTAGGCAGAAAAGAATATTCGCAGTTTCCGCATTTGTCAAAATTACCAAAAATGCTTCAAGATGATGACATTTTATTATATGTTACTCACTTGGACGCATTACACAAGGATTTTACGGAGAGGTTTGATGATCTTTTAAATTTACAAATTCCTCAATGGATAATAAATCCGTATAACACCACAGCCATAGAAGAAGCCAATGTGATAATGCAAGAAGAGTTGATTACCATCAGCACAGACGAAGAGCTTAAGCAAAAGTTCAACCAAGGCTATCAGAAGTTCTGGTTGCAACGCAAAATTGAAACACAGTATCCTACATTGTGGAACATTGCTGAAAAATACCTTATCGCTTTTCCATCATCATATCTAGTTGAAAAAAGCTTCAGTGTGGTAACAAACATTTTGACAAAACAAAGAAACCGTTTGAAAATCAACGAACGTGGAGATTTAAGGCTGCAACTCACTAATATTGAACCGGATGTAGCTAGATTGGTAGATAGTCACCAGGTTCATCCATCGCACTGAATGTTTTATTTTCTCTTTGCGAATTAATAGTTTTTAAAATATAATTTCCTACCAACTTAAGATGCTTTATGTATTAATTTGTAATAATTATAAATTAAACTTGATATTTACTGAATTGGATTGTCTTTTTATTTTGTTAAATTTTGACGAGAAAATGAAATCAACTTCACTCACTTAACCAAGTGCAAAGTTTTCTAATTGGCACCTTAGTACCTAGGTATTTTGTACCAATAGGAAAAAACTAAAGATAGACTAAGATAGATAGCTGCTTTAAGTTAGCGGACCATTATGAATAAGGGGGTTGGTCTTAAAAGTAGGTAATTTGACCATGGGGGTCTGAGGTAACAGTTCATTGTTGAAAAGGGGTCACTTGTCCAAAATAGTTTGGGGAACCCTGGTCTAAACAATAGAAAAAAGCAAAAGCGAGTTGCTCATATATTTTTTCAGGCATGATTTTTTTCATATATATTATATTTCAACACTTACAGAAAAGGGGTATTTTACTATTACAATATTGTAGTAACACACTAACCATGATTCGTACATATCGGTCCACGCTTTAGAGTTCTTCCAAAGCATTTGTCTAAGCTTAACATCGTTTATGGCTTCGTCGAGAGCCTCTATTCTAGCCGGTGGAATCTGGGAATAAAAAAATAACATATTACCTTAAAGACCTTAGAAGGATCAGTTAAGGGATTATGAACGGACAGAGAGGTTAAATGGATAGCTAATTTATTATTGTGATTATACCTTGAATATTTTCTGCCACTCTCTTATCTGCTTATCTCTTGCGGCACAAGCTGCCAGCTTCTCTTGCAGATCGTCAAGAGTCTCCATTATTCTATCAATATCTGATTTCTCATCATAAAGCCACGGTTGCTGTAATAAAAGTTTGTATAATTTATTATTACAATTTAAATGAGGCAATTTCAATTTTACATTATCTACTTTTTATGGTTCACATATTCTTAAATTGTTGACATCATCGATATAAGTCAATATATACGATAACTAGTGGCCCGCTCCCGGTTTCGCACGGGTGCAATTTTTCACTCAATCCAGCTGATAAAATTACCTTACATCGCCATCTGTTAGAATCTTTTGGAACTGACAGATAAATAATTGGTGGATTGAATAGGTATTAACAGATGGCGCTATGTTAATAATATTATATAATTTGCAAAAAAATAATAAACAAAATGAGATATAAACTATCCTGTCTTTTAAGTTGGACCAAATTACATATAGTTACGAAATTTTATCAAAATCGGTTCAGTAGTTTGGGAGTTCATCGCGGACAAACATGTGACACGTAATTTTTATATATATAAGGATAATGCTACATACCGTAACTTCGTCACGAAGCTTGTTTACGTCCAGAATCAACTCAGTCAAGTCTTTCCCTATTTGAGTGGCAAATAAGCCGGCCAGTTTACTTCTCGCCTCTATACGAGCGTCCACATTTTGTCTTAGAGTGCCTAGCAACACACTCAATCCTGCAAATCAAAGTTTTCAATGAAATCGTGTTAACCTAATCATATTTTACAGTATACGTCGTAAACAAAGTTTTATATTTTAGAATAGAACACCATAACTTATACATATATAAATCACGATACAGACCCAAATAGTCAGTCATGTCGTCTGGTGGTATCGCTATATTGAACTCCCCCATCATATCATACAACTCTCTCAGATATTCTAGTCGCTCCTCCAAGAAGGCGACGCGCGACTCGAGGCCGTCCAACATGAAGTTGAAGGCCACAATCTCCCCAGCGCTCTCTGGCTCCTTTGAGATATCTTCGTTTATGCCGTCTGTTCCGGTGACGATTTCTGTGATACAATCGTGTCCAACTCTAAAAATTATTAAGGGGTATCTCTTAATACATTCAATGTTTCGTTCGTCACAGGATTTGGTGAGAGTTGGTGGATTAGGTGGTGAGGTTACGGCATATATCTAGATAAAAACAAAATCTATACATACTAATATTATAAAGCTGAAGAGTTAGTTTGGTTGAACGCGTTAATCTCAGGAACTACTGGTTCGAATTGAAAAATTCTTTTATGTTGGATAGTCCATTTATCGAGAAAGGCTTTAGGCTATATAACATTTTAAACGCGGACGACGTCGCGGCCACCAGCTAGTTTTATATAATACTAGCTGACCCAGCAATAGGTTTTGCAAAAAAAAAATTCGGGGTGGGCCACCAAAAATAGTTTACGACCTATTCTCAGACCTACCGATTATACACAAAAAAATCGTAAAAATCAGTCAAGCCGATTTAAGACACTGTGACACGAGAATTTAAGATATTACTAAAAAATATATCACCTGCCAATATAATATAATTATATATGAGCATAATATATGAGCAATAAGCGTTGGATTTGGATCCAGAAAAAAGTACTGTTAATAAAAAGAATACAATCAAAGTTCTCTTACTCTGGTGTGGTGCAAGCAACCACTTCAAAAATTCGCCTGGGCTGCGGTCTAAACAATTCCTGGAACGGGCACAGGCAGAGGAAAATGAGTCCCAAGGGTTGATAGCTGACTACATCTTCAATAGCTTCTATTTGCTTATTCAATCTATCACACAACTTTCTAAAGAAATCAAGTTCTCTCTCTTGCTTTATGGATTCGATGTCCATTTCGTGTGCTTCCTTAAAGTTGTCCACAAAGTATTGCATACGTTCTAGGAAGGTCCACACGCATTCATAAGCGAATTTCACCGCGTACGGTATAAAAGCAATGTCATCGACCATTTTCTTGTCTTGATTCATTAAGAAGTACAAGTTCGGGGATTCCCCGGCCGACCAATCCACTTGTTTTCCCATAATAGTGGGTTGAACAAACACTTGTAGGATCTCCTCGTTTAGGAAATTGTGAAATGTGCGCACATATTGGTCCCAGTAACTGGTTATCCTCTCCATGTAAGTGATCACAACTGTCTCGCTCGGAATGAGGTCAATCTCGCCAGACGGTGTAACGTAAGCGTCTACTTGAAACAGGGCCCACTGTGAATTGTTTTAAATTAAATTAATTAATATACTTTAATAAATAATAACATTATCACAAAAACTACAACTACAACTATGGAATTTGCGTCACAAATGCCAAAGAGGCACATAAAAAATACGCCTAAAACAGAATCATGGCGGAGTCTTGCTTTCGCGCGTCGATGGTAAAAAGTAGTAACACGACCAAGTTCTACTATTCATTTTAAACTCCAATCTGTTGACGTAAAGTCACATTTTCTTTAAATGACAGATGACAAAGGTTCATGCTCTACGCATATGTCACTTTTAAATGTTCCATAAAGTTCGTAGTGTCTTGTATGGCGTGCGAAATCCATAGTTGAAGTACATTGATGATCATCACCTTAAATACTTGTATACTATCTTATTCATAAGTAGGTAAAGACTTTCATACTAACGTTATGGTTATACACACCATCAAGTTGACCGACTGTGCCTGTCTGTCTGTGCTTCACTTTAAAAAAAAAGATGGAATTTATCATTAACCTTGCATGTGTCCGTTTGCCTTGGAACCACCTCCAATACTTCATCAACATCTTTTCCAAGCAATAAACTTCGTTCTGGTGTAAATGCTATATGTATACGCAACATATCCGCCATCATAGAGTTAGATCTTTTTGTTAGACGGTACAGCATATAGTTGACCATATAATCCGTTAGCTTTATAAAACTGAAAATTGAAAAAAGAAACAATACATTTTAAATACAAGACTTTTATTTGTTCCACAGCAAGAACATTTTAAAATGATATTTAATCAGCGTTACATCTACTACTAATATAATAGAGCCAATGAGTTTGTTACCATGCTAAACGTTCACAGTATTTTCTCTTGTTGGCCTTTTCCGTATAGGACATGCCACCGGTTGGTTTTCCTCTAATAATTTGAAAAGGTGGTATATTTCTGTCGTCAAACACAAATCCCTGTGCGTAAAGTGCCGCGTGGCAGGCTTGACCTATAATGTCTAGTGCTAACGCGCGGAATTCCGTTAGCTTGTCTCTTATATATTCTACGCGTTTCAACTAAAACAATACACGAAAATTATAGGGATTTAAAACAGTGAAAAAAATTGGAATCTCTCGAAAAAGAAACAAGTGTCTGTAACTGTTGAGTGTCTGTAACTGTCAGTATACCAGTGTTTGCAGCTGTAACAAGTGTCTGTAACTGTCAGGACTCCGTGTCTGTAACTGTCAGGACTCCGTGTCTGTAACTGTCAGGACTCCGTGTCTGTAACTGTCAGAACTCCGTGTCTGTAATTGTCAGGACTCCGTGACTATAACTGTTAGGACTACTTGTCCGTAACTGTCTGGACTCAAGAGTCTGTAACTGTCAGTACATCAGTGTCTGTATCTTTTTTTTTATTTTTTATCCTCTGTCAAATCTGCAATCAATCGTCGACTTTAAGCAGATGGTTTGCAGTCATGTCGAGGAGGGAAAGTCTTCTACAGATGATTCCCTATATGTATAAGTACCCTCAGTTTATATATATTAACTATAGGGTGAGGAAGTGACGTCTCTTTAGACGTATTACATAGTCCGGTGTTATTAGCCTTGTAGCCAACTGGTTGGGATGGTTTTTAAGCCTGATTCTGTGAGAGGCTGCCAAGGCTACAATTTCCTCCTTGACTGTATTCATTCTAAGTGCGTTGTGGACTTCATCGTTTCTAATGAACCAGGGTGCATTGCATAGACTTTTCAGTATAGAATTCTGAAGTCTTTGGATGATACTCAAGTTTGAGACGCAGGCGGAGCCCCACAGCTGGATACCGTAAGTCCAAATAGGCTTTAGTATAGTTTTATAAATCAGAATCTTGTTGTCTATAGACAATTTTGAATTTCTGCCAAGAAGCCAGTACAAGCCTTTGTACCGCAGATTAATCTCCTGTCGTTTAGCCAGTATGTGATTTTTCCAAGTCAGCTTTCGATCCAGATGCATGCCAAGGTATTTGACGGTATCGCTTTGTGGTAGAACATTTTCCCCCAGCTTGACTGGTGGACAGTTTCCTTTTCGGAGGGAAAATGTTATTTGGACAGATTTAGAAGCGCTGGCTTTGATCCGCCACTTTTTAAGCCAGTTGTTAATTTCGTCCAGTCCTCGTTGCAATGTTTCTGAAGCATCCACCGGATTACTACTTTTGGCAAGAATTGCAGTATCATCTGCAAATGTTGCCATGGTTGTTCCGGTAGGTTGTGGCAGATCGGAAGTAAATATAACATAAAGGACCGGTCCGAGGACTGACCCCTGCGGTACTCCTGTCTTGATATCGTAAAATCCAGACATACTCTGACCTTCCTTAACCTGAAATATTCTGCCTGTTAAGTATGATTGTAGTATACTAAAGAATACGTGTGGAAGGAAAGTTTTGATTTTACAAAGCAGACCCTTGTGCCAGACTTTATCGAATGCCTGCTGTACGTCTAGAAAAGCAGAAGAGCAGTATTCTTTTTGCTCGAGAGTTTTCCTTATAACGTCGCAAACACGGTGAACTTGTTCCACTGTTGCATGACATCGGCGGAATCCAAATTGGTGGTTTGGTATCACTCCCCTCTCAAGTAGTACTTTGGATAATCTAGTCAATAAGGTTCTCTCGAACAATTTCGAAACAATTGGCAGCAGGCTTATAGGCCTATATGAGCCTGTATCATGTACTGGTTTGCCTTGTTTGTAAATCATTATTATTTGAGAAACTTTCCACACGTCTGGATAGTGTTGGACTCTCAATATGGCATTAAATAATACGGCAAGGAAGATTACTGCTTTCCTCGGCAGTTTTGTCAGAATCTTCTTGGTGATCAAATCAAAGCCTGGGGCTTTATTGTTATCCAGATGTTTTATTTGTCCCATGAGTTCAGATGGGCTAACAGGCTTAAGGGGTTTACACAGTTGGAAGGGCTGCTGCAACACGGCATCCACGTCATTATCATCCATAAATAAGTCCGATTCATTGTCCGTAAATACCTGCGCCAGATGATTAGCAAAAATCTCTGCTTTTTGTTTGCTTGTTCTGGCCCACTCATTATCTCCAAATCTAATAGGTGGCTTAGCAATTTGGGGTCGATTAAACTTTTTGCAAGCTCGCCACAGAGAATAATTAGTCGCACCGGTTGCAGTTAGAGATTCCAAATGAGCCTGGAAAGTTGCATTGTTGGTTGCACGCAATAACTGCTTCAACTCCCGGGCTGCGCTATTGAAAGTGTCTGTATCTGTAACAAGTGTCTGTAACTTTCAGGACTCCGTGTCTGTAACTGTAACAAGTGTCCGTAACTGTGCCGAGTGTCTGCAATATGTAACTGTACATTGACTTACCAAGACTTCAATAAAATAGAAGAAAGCTGTATCCATATCTCTGGATAAATCGGCGAACGTTTTCATATACATGTCGCAACACATCGCTTGAAGTCCAAGCAAGGCTTTGCCAAGCACCGGAGTCAAAATGAACAGCTTCTTTGCAATTCTTGCGCGTATTTTACTGTATTTTCTAAACACTATTGACTTCCTCCAAACGTAGAAAGCTTTCCAGTATCTGTACACGTTGAAGAACTTGATCTAGAAAAAATAAAACGAATTCAACCTTAGTTATGCCGCAAACGAGCTATTGGGTTAAGTTGCTTATCTTGACGCTCTATCTTACGAGTCTGAGGAAATGGGCTCTTGCATTCCTTATTCACTCACCAAAATACAACATGTCTGGATTTGGAAAGTAGTGCCAGGGCATACTACGTTTCTCGAACATTTGGGTCACCCGTCTGAGGGCAGTAACCACCCCCTCATAGAAAACACCCTTGATTTCCCTCTCCCTTCCCAATACCTTATCCTTAATCCTACTAAGATTGGCAGCACACTTGCAGCTACCAACGGTAGCCACCTACTATCAAGTGGACCGTCAACCAGCCTGTCAATGTTAACATAAAAAAATCACATTGATAGCCAATTTGGTTACTTACCTCAGTAAGTTTCACAAATACAGTGTATTCTTGTTCCCAAGCTTCTAGCTTTGTGAAGGCCATTTCGTTTGTATAATGCGTCACGCCGCAAGGGCTGATGGTCAAATAATTTTTCTTATCTATTTCCTCATACGGCACAACTCTGCAGAAAATGAAATACATCCGAACATACTTAATACATTAATTATGTGGATATGTGTGTGTGTGAGAGAGTAAGTCTGGCAAATAAAATAACTCTACAGGCCGAGGGTTCGGACCACCTTACATTTAACGATTAAGATAATGAAATACGACATGCGTACCAAGACCAGTACCAAGACCAATACCAAGACAGTGCCCGCGACTTTGTCCGCTTTAACGCTTTTTCCATTAGTGAAAACCGCATTCATATCAAAGTAACTATTGATAGACGGCGTGAAGCTACTTCATTTTATACTATGTAAACATTAATATAGTAAAGATGAAGATTAATATAAAGTGAGATATACTTACTTTAAGTAATAAGGTGTGAAGTAAACGTTTTGAGGATGTACAGCGTATATCATATAAAGGAAACCGCATGATGGATTTTCTCTCACATAATCAATGACTTCCTTCTGTGATGCCACGGTGGGCTTTATTTTCAATGGATCGCTTGTTTCATACACTTTCTCGTCTGAATCTTTTCGTATCATAACTTTTTTCTTTTTAACTGAAACATAAATATATAACAAATAAGTATATAAGTTATTTCACGGCAAATTTGAATGAGTAGTGGGAATATTTTTTAAGAATGACTTTGAGTTACGAATATTAACAGATATGCTGTTAGTTTTGAGAGACATAATGTAAAGAAAAAGGTTTACTTCGTCACGTTTGTCGAGTACAATTAAACTCATCCATCAGTTGTAATAATGTTAAATATTTGCTTATTAAATGAAGTAATAGAGCCACATAAACACTATTAGCAAGAATAATGAGTATGAATATAAATAACCTTACCATCTTCTACTTGTATAGGTTCTAATCTGGCTGGTTTTTTTTCATTTTTCAATCTTCTTTCTTGAGCTTCTGTAAATCCAGTCTATAAAAATGATATTTTAGATTTAATTTTAAATGAAAATCATTGCTTAATCATAATAATAATAATAATAAGACTTGGTTCACGAGGTGACCGCCATGTGGAATGTCGATTCGACCATCATGGTGTCCCGCTAATCGTATCGGCAAACGGTCTTATAGCGAAGAGCCTCGATCAACACCTCGAGAGGCTCTCACTAGATGGCTGGGTCAAGGGACAGATACAGAAGGCGGTACTTCTTGACACGGCACGAATTGTCAGGAGGTTCCTCACTCTGCAGCCCTAACCACCGGTAGCTTGGGCCATGCCCCGCTACCTGCGGAGTTCTAGTTTTAGGTTTTTTACGATATTTATTGTTTTTTAATATTTATATTGTAAAAAATTTAGAATTAAGAGATGAAAATAAATATGTAAAAAATAATAATAAAGTGTAAACAATGGAAATACCAGAGGCTCGGGTTCTTCTCTTGTATATTCAATTTTATCCAGCAAGTGTTTGTGTGGTAGATGGAATGGAATATTTGGAGGTCTCCTATAATAACAAAACATTAAGAATAAGTTGTCTGTCTACATTATGGTTTATTTTTACGATCAACAAAACTGACTACTTGCATATAATTGCTACATAATCATCATTACGTTTCTCTCACTGGGCCACCACTGCTTTGTATTAATTATTAAAAAAATTAAATAATTTCAAATGAATAAGGTATAAATATACTTTTACCGTATGTAATAGGTTGGTACTGGACGAACATTTCTCTGTAAAGTTTCTAAAGCCGGTAAGGTATTACTTTTACGTCTAATATTTTGGGTTGGTTGCATTTTTAAACTGTTCTACTTTTATTATTTAACAAATCAACATTAAGTTAATTAGTTTAAATAAATCAATTCAATATTAACTACAATTGTTTTTACCATGGCAATCGGTAAACAAAACCATAACAAATTATAAAACAAACTCTGCTTACTTCAAAGTTATGTATGACGTTTGTTCTGTGCTGTTGTTATGACAGGCCTCTGAAAATGTCAAGACCACAGACAAATATATTCGCAAGGAGGTTGTGTCACTAAAAGTTAAGATTTTTAGCTGTTATTCAGAGTTTTAGAACTTAGAATTGTAATGCATAAGATAGAAAAATGAAAACAAATCTTACTTCTAAAATACAGGACACAATAAAAACTTATAAATTAAAACAAGTCAAAGTGGAGTTTAAGTCTTAAAAAAAGGATGGTTTAAATTATTTGTATTGTCGTAAGCTTCAGTTGTAGGAAAGTAATGAGTTATTGTATAAGTTATGGATACATAATTGTACTAGAATAAAGATAAACAAACTTACACTTATCTATATAAACGTGTGGCACGGTTATTGTGGCCTTCTTTCATCATTACTCAGGCTTTGACAGTATTCTGTGGTAATATTTTAGTAAGATGCCTATGCTTAATTATGTTTGAGATAAGAACTAAACCAATGCTAACATTATCAAGTCTCAACAACACGCGTATATTTTTAATAGAAACGCTTTTGTTTAGCGTAATTGTAAATTGAGGAGTTAACAAACAGCATGGCAAAATAGTTAAGAAATTAAATAGTGGCAGCACTGTAGTGTTGTCTCGCTTTAACCATGTGATTGATAAGAAAGGGATGACACTAAAGTATTGCCACTTTTTAATTTCTTTATTATTTTGCCAAGCTATACATGTTAAATATAGTCTATGTTAATCCAGATAAATAAATTATTTAAATAGTGAAAGATTTTTTTGGTTATATAATTTTTTTTAAATTTCATTTTAAACAAACTTAAATAATCTGCTTTCTTTCTCTGTAATTAAAAATAAACAAATTTAATTTTTTAGTCGTTCTTAGCACAAACTAAATATTCTTAGTAACCTATATTTCAATTTGACCTATATAACAAACACATTATGTTATACTATGTGAACTAAAATAAACTACTCTGTGTTGCTGTGGTTCTTTGTTGGTTCGCTTGGCGCAATTTCCCTAAATTAATTCTAAATTGTTATTTCTCTAATAATTTATATGTGCAGACGTAAGTAAATTTTCATATTTATAAATTAAATATTAAAGATGATTGTTTAAACATTGAAAATTATCAGTTTTTAAATTAACTTTCACCTATCATTGTGATAATCGCTTACCAAGTAGTTATTGTTATTATTTGTCGTTTGTTTGAAAGACGTAATATAATTATAAATAAAATAAATGGCTACAAAACATTTTATGTTTTAATTAAATGTGTCAAGTAACGACATATTGTAAATTGCTTGAGAGCCATCTAGGCAAATGTAACGTTCTATTTTACGCTCATTTATCAATACCATCGTCACGGTAAATTGTTTACTTTCTCCCATTAATTAGTTTCAAACTGTTGTAAATATTTAGAAGGAATTTAATACATTTTATGTGAAGTAACATTACATTTTTAAAACACTACTTTTATTTCAAAATCAAATTTATATTTAATGTAATAACTAATCATAAAATAAACTAAAAATGGTGGTCATAATATGACAATGCTTTTTCAGTGGGACCGTTATTTGATTGTTTTTTTAAAATGTCTCAAAATTATTGTTAGAAAAAAATCAAAATATTAATTTATCAATTAGGTTTCTCCGAGAAACTCATATGATCGTCATTATAAATTTAAATTTGCCAGAGTTTCGGAAAAAAAGCCAAGATGACGATCCTGAGATGAAACCCCGAAAGAAACTTGGGATACTATTCTTTTTGTCATCTTTAAAATATAAAATTACAACAATTAGGTACACTTAATACAAACAAAATTAAAGTACATACTACATATACAATACTAAACATAGTATGAGCTCCGAATCCAAGCTTTAAATCCAGGCTTCATTGTCGCTTAAATAATCAGTGACCTTATAATAGCCATGAAATAAGTCTTTAAATTTGCTTCCATATTGAGAGGCTATGGAAGCATATATAAATATATTTTTTGGTATATTTTGGTATTCTTTATATATTACTTGTAAAGTACACATATTCACATAAAACAAATGGCAGTGTTTACAACATAGTCCACAATGCCCCATTTCTTTTTAATAATATTAAGGATATATGATTATAAAGATATGTGAAGTATATATATATGTCGACATATATTTGTTTATTAGAAGCAATCTTTCCTAAGTCCCATTTAGCACCAAACCTACATACATTCAGTACACACGATAAACAACTTTTTTATTTTCTTTGATAGGACTTAAAAAAGTATAAAATCTTGAGCATAAAATACTTATTCCAATGGCATCATAAAGCCTCCCTCCACTTGGCTCCCACATCTAGGATCCGATGGGATTCTAGGATATTTTTTTTTGCATTTTGGTTCCCACTTGACCCTAAAGTATTTCTTTTTTTATTTCTTTTGGCTCCCAAAGGATCGCAGGATAATTATTTACAGCTTTTGAATCCCATTTCCTTTTAATGATAACGTAAATATATACGATATTAAGTCTCCATTTCATAAAATGAACAAACGAGCACTGAAATCCTAGAATCCCATGGGATCCTAGACGTGAAGGCAAGTGGAGGGAGGCATCATGAAGTGATTTTTTTTTTAAATACACTCAGATATGTAGTACTTAACAAATGAAATTAATAGGATAATTTCTTTGCAGATTGATCAATGGGTAACCTAAAATAAAATTGTAGATAGAGCGTTAGCTTGAATTTAAGTTGGCATTAAGGAATTGAATGGCTATGTATTATTACGCGAGTAAATTAAACGAAGCCTCATGTAGTAACTGCAATATCAAATTACCACCGGCTCCTAATGAAGCGGCCCCTGCCCCTCCGCCACCGTCCGATCATGCTCCCTTGCCACCGGACCCAGCACTCTTACATGGCACTGGACTCTCCTATTACGATGTAAGTATCTTTGCTCACTATGTCAAATATTTGTCCTTATCCTCACAAGAGAATCCAATATAACTAGATAGCTCTTGGTTAAATTCTATAGACTCAACCGGTGTGCATTTTAAAAGACTTGACTTTCGTTGAATTTTCAACATTCGCGGATGCACACTTTTTGAGGATCACATCCACGAAAGCGGATGTGGATTTCAAGATTTATGATTAAATAAATTTTTAATGCAGAAATAATTCTTAAAATTGCAATTCTATGTAACAACCCTCCCTAAAAGTTTTTCAATGATGATTTTTAACCATTTCCCCACTAACACCTCTACTGTCAAGAAAATGAATAATTGAATCAAAATATACTATTTTAGTTAAACCTTTTTTGTGCAGAATGACGATTACTACTCAATGGTAAGAGGCAACAAATTCATGTCGGAAGCTGGATGTAAGCACATTGTAATGAACGGTAGTATTAATTTCGTCCCCGCACCAAAAGGAGATGAAACCCAGGTATTTTACTTTTTCACTTTTTTTTATGTTAGTCGAAAGACAGACTGACGGCCCACTTGATGGTATGTGGCCACCGTCACCTATAAAACAAGCAAGTGCACTGCCGACCATAGGGATAAGAGCGACAGTCACGTCCTAGGACGGTCCTAGGAAGCCACACAATGGCTTGTGAAGATGTGAGGAATGCCTCTATCAAAAAAGTACTACAGTTTCTAAACGCGGTAGGTAGGTAGGTAGGTAGGTATAGAGAGCTGTAGTTTAGGTGGCGATCACAATATTTCAGCAATGGACGAAGTGATACTGGTACTCTAGCAGACCAGCAGCCGCTAAGAAGATAATGATAATAATAAAGGGATGGGATGATGGGCTCTGGTGCATCCCTTACTCACTCACCGAAACACAACATTGAGTACATATGCTGTTATTTCACAGTGGTCTTCTTTAAAGAGGTGGTTACTGCCGCCAGACGGGCTGCCAGTGTGCCCTGCTACTACTAATCCAAATTGCTAACAACAATATAAAATAATTTTGACTAGTATATTGGTTGAATGGTTACTGTGCTTGCCATATCGCTCTGTGTTAAGAGGTCGCGGATTTTAATTTTTTTTTTTGAAAACTTTGAAAAAGAAAAAAATCACCGATTTTGAAAAAGAAAAAAATCACTGATTTTGAAAAAAAAAAATTAAAAAACTTTTCAAAGTTAGCTTTGGTCTGGGTTTTGCAAGTAATACTTAGGGCTGGCTGCATTGACGCATCCCTCGAGCAGCCCAGCTGGTGGCAGTACCCATCTTCAATTAACAGACAGACACCTTTTTTAACAAGACAGATTGTTAGTCTAATATTATAAAGAGAGAAAGAAGATTTGTAATGAATAAACTCAAAAACTACTGGACCGATTTTAAAAATTCTTTAACCTATAGAAAGCTACGTTATCAGCGGGTAACATAGGCTATATTTTATAAAGTTACGCGGGCGAAGTCGCGTGCAACAGCTTCAAATTGTGAAAAATTATTTTATTAGGTTGCAATGCAACGCAGTTAGGTTGTACGTATTCGTCAGACGAATGAAAATTTGGATAACAACAATAATTTTTGTTAACAAATAACCGTCAAAAATAGTCTATTATTATTATTTTTTTCACCCCGTTTTTCGCGTGCAAAAGGAAAATAATATTGTTGACCCTAATACACAATTTTTTTATTTGAAATGAAAAATAGAATTGTTTATTAGTTTAGAGCTCAGCTAAGTTAAGTTCGGTGGCAGCAGAGGATGCAAAAAATGTACGATTTTACTTACAATTACTTTAATAAAAAAATACTTTTACATAGAGTTTTCTTAACGCTAAATTAACGTGGACACTGGTCGATGTTAGATCCAAATGCCACAGATTGTTCGGTGATTTATACGTCTGAAAATTATTTGAAATGTATTTCGTAAAAGCGCAATCTTCCAGGGAATCGCATGTCGATGATTATGACGTTCTCACGGTGGCTCATGCATGTTGAAATCCTAACAATATTATTATATATGCAAATCTATCATTTGTTATTTTGTCATTATTGAGTTGAAGTGTTTCCTTGTAAGTATTATTCTAAACAAATGTGACATTATATAAATAAACATGTCAACGACGAAACAATAGCTTTTAAGAATTAATAAGTTTGTTTATTTAAACAATGTAAGAGCATGAAAGAATGATTGTATTTGTTCACACACATCAGATCAAATTACAGCTTCTAAGAAGTTGAATTTGCTTATTGTAAAAGTACTAATATTACCTACCAATGCCGCCATATTAACGGAAGTCGTGCAGTCGTGTAGTAGGTTTTTAGGTGGCTTTGAGTGTTTTATTTTAATCTGAGTCTTGACCCTTAACTTGGTTATGCTTCAATAATATACACGTTTTAAGAAAATATTATATACAAGCGGTTTTAGTTTATTTTAAAAAAATTGCATTTATCTTTGAAAATATCTACAGTTGGTACGAAAAGTAGAATTTATAAATTTTGACGAAATTTGTGGTGAATACATTGCAAAATGTCGGAGCAACCAAGTGCGTCTTCAAACGACACGGTAAAAATAATTTGTAATCCTTCATAAATATTCATTTTGTGGTAAATTAATGTGATTAATAGCAAATTTAATTTTTAATTTTAAAATATTCGTTTTCCGATTTGATCACTAGGTGTATACCCATAGCCCGTTGAGCGACGTTGAGCTTTCTTACAACGCCCATAATTAAAGTCTATCTGTGATTCTCATTTATATCTTATATAAATGTTGGAAATATATTATATGTGTCAATTTTTATTTGTTACAGTTGGCCGGAGTGCTCGGTGGTGGAGCAAAACCGTTGCCATACGTGAGCTGTGTGGACAAAGGTGACATAGAATACAAAGATGGTCAGATAGTTAGTGCGACATTGGACGCTCTGATAGACATGCTCAGGCCAGGTGCCAGCAAATCATTTTCATTCACATTCCTTCTGTGCTCACGTCTGTTCGTCAAGCCGCACGAGTTGCTCAGCAAGCTTTGCAAACGGTATTTCAAGAACTATGACAAAGTCGTAAGTGTTATAATTAATTATTTCTTGATATTATTACATTCATATAATAGGATATGTTAAAAAATAATTTTAATTTTATTTTATAATATGTATAAATCTTAGGGCACTCCACTAATCTCCATTAACTTGTCGACACCCGCAAAGTCATTTCGTCTATTGCTTGTGCCATCTTTTATGACCGATTGTTCATTATATTTTTTCAGGGAAAAACTGAAGTGAAAGAACTATTGGAAAAGGAGCTGTCGGATATGGTGGCGTTCGTCAGGGTTCTAAACCAGTGGACCACTTTGTTTCCGTACGACTTTCGTGACGACAGAGTCATGGCGCTTGTACGAACCATAACACAAAGGTATGTGTTGTATTTAAAGGTCAACGATCGCCTATAACACAAGCGGTTCTGCAAGCGAGCTGCTGACCACATTAGGGTTAAAGATAAAGGTTAAAAAAGAGATAAGGAAATGGGCTCTGGTTGAAACGCCTCCGAAAATGACTCCGAAGCAGTTGAAATAAATTTTACACAATATTACTATATAAAACATACGAAACTAAGTTGGATGAAAGAATAAAATTTATTCCAGATGCGCAGCTGAACACATGTCTTCTGTGAGAGCGGAGGTGTCAACAATGCTGGAGAAACTTCTGGATAAGTTGACAGCTTTGGAGCACTACGAAGAGACTCTGGTTGACATACCACAAGTGACAAGTGTTGATCAATTGACACAGGTACTTGATCATGATTTATTGATTGACGACACGTTTGGTCTATTAGCCTTAGCTGTTAACCAAACGGACGCGTGTTCGAATCTCGCTAAGGGCAAATGTTTATGTGTTAACATTTTATGTATCTATGTAGTATATCAACTGTCTGGTATCCATAATACAAGCATTAGTTGCTTAGTGGGGAACTAGATAGTGCTGTGTGTTATGTGTGAAGATATTTATTATCGACGGTGAATCTAGGTCACAATGGAAAATTAAGGGGGAGGCCTAATTTTCCAGGTCCAGCAGTGGATGTCTTACTGATGAGATGATGGACGCTGAGAACAAAACCAAATGATTTGGATGCTCTTTAAATTACATTTTCTATATAGGCAACGAAAGTGTAATAAGCGTCTGAGAATTTTGTCTAAAGTCTATTTCTTTGAGTATATAGAAAGAGTTGTTCATAGTAAGTAACACGAGCCTCTTTCATTAGCCAGTCGGGTTACCTAAACAAAGTGATTTTTACAGGGCGACATATTGACTCTCGGTCTAACGGCCGTTGAATTGGCGAACCAATTGACCATTGTGGAGCTGCATAAGCTAGCGTTCGTTGGACCCGAAGAGTTCGTTCAGAGGTTTGCACCAGCGCAGCCCCCGCAACCGACTTCCTCCAACGGGAAGAGCTCCTCCATAAACCTGCACCACCTCGAAAAGACCACCAAAAACTTGGAAGCATACGCGGACTGGTTTAACCGGCTCAGTTACTTGGTGGCGACTGATATATTGAAGGTATGAGTGGTTGTTAACTTCATTAAATTTTGCCTACAATATCATAAATAATAAAATTATTATCGAGTTAACCATTGAAAGAAAGAATGAAAGTAATTTACACGATAATTAAAGTTGTAGATGTATAACAGATACAAAAATAAAGCCGAGTCTAAAACACTTGTAACATGTTGTAATGTTACAAGTGCAACGTGACATGTTATAATATACTAATATTATAAAAAGGAATGATTTGATGGTTTGTTTGCATTGAATATAGGCTCCGAAACTACTGGATCGATTTGAAAAATTCTTTCACCATTTGGAAGCTTAAAAAAATCTATAATTTGTTATTGTATTTTTCAGTACAATAAAGCCAATGAACTAATTTAATTTTTTTACCAGATTTTATTTTTTTCGTGTTCTTGAACAGCCGTATCGGGGCTGTCTATAGTATGATATTTTTTCTTCATGTTTGCAACACTTTTATGCGCGCTTTTCATGTGGGCTGGTAAAACATTGTTACGAAAGAAAAAAATACAATTCCTGGAGTTTACATCAGTGGTAAGTAATTGTAAGATAATATTCGTGGTGAAAAGTTATCAATGCATAAAGAAATGCCTTAGGGATGTCCCGACCGTCACTGTTAAACATGTGTTTGCACATGTTTAACAGTGGGTAAAATAATGAAAAATGGGAAGAGTTTATATTAAGGCCGTTACAGAGTTAGAATCAGAAATTTATGATTCCCGGCGGATCATAATGCCATGATGTGTTTAGTTTGCAGATAAGATATTAACGTCATATTATTTGTAGTTTTATAATCTAGATAATTGTCGAAAAATATTTTAAAATATTGGGATACTTTTCTTATTAGAACAGTTTTTAAGCAACCCTTTTTTAAAATTAGCGGTCGACGGTCGACGCAGAAGCGAGATATTATTAAAATTATATGCGACAAATTATAAAAATAATGATTTTTCCAAAAATTCATATCATTTATTAGATAATAGTCGAAAAAAACATACGATTTCTGTAAATTTTCATTCAAGAAAAGTATAATCAAAAGTGTCACTTTTAGTAATTTTTCGTGATATTAAACGTGTTATTTTAGGATCAATTTTGAGATATTTCTGTTTTTTCTTGGACCTAGTATGTGAAGTCATTAATGTTCTAAAAGATTGTGTTATATTTTTTTTAATAACTTGTATATTTATCTGCGTAGGCCGTCGACCGCTAGTTTAAAAAAAGGGCTGTTTAAAAATGTTCTAATGAAAATTCACTTTAAAATGTTTTTCAGCTATTTACTAGATTATACAACTACAAATAATATGACGTTAACATCTTATCCGCAAAACAAAACATCTGAAACTACTGAAATCATAAATTTTGACTCCAGCGTGATTTTAATTGATGAACGCTCTTAAAAGAAAGGGTAAAAAATGCTGAAGGGCGGAAAAAAGGAAAGAAGTTTTAAGTCAAGACGAAGAAGCAAAAGCCCTTTGGAGGAAAAAAAGAAATGCTTGAAAAGCTTCAAATGCTTTGAAAAGCATCAATTCAAAGAAAATTTTAAGAATTGATGAAGATGATGTGTGTAGTACATAAAAAAAAGCTCAAATTTTGAATATTCTGCCCAAGGGGCAATCGGTTGTTTTACAAATTTTCTAATGCTGTTGCTGTTACAGAAAAATAGTCTTTATTTACATTTTATTGTTTCAAATTTGTTTTAAACATATTTTTATTAAAATGTATTTTATTCACATACAATTTGTGACTCGTCCCACCCGTCACAACTTAAAAATATATTTTATAAATTGTGATTACAATAATAATACTACTAAAGTTCTAAATTGTATTAAGGCATTCTAGAAGAAACATATACAAAAAATCCCCTTAACAAAATGTTTCTAGTTTATCTTGATTTTAATGGTAAACCTCTCTACTCAGATGGGTGGGATATTAATATAGCATACTCTTTGGTGAAGCTATGGTACATTGTATGAAAAAGATAGCTGTCACTCGTCGGACTGATTTTGATTGATATTAACAAATCTTGTATGTCATTATAATTTATGAAATAAAACAACTTTTATTTATTTATGAAATAATAAAACAATAATTAAATAAAGCTTTTATTTAGGAGATTTCAGTTTCAATAAACTGACTACTGATTTTTATAATTTATTATTATTGTACGGGCCTGTAGCACCCGCGCATTTGTATAGCCTGGCTGTTATGGCTTTAAGTGGGCAGGGCCTCCGGCTAAGGAGGGCTCACTGGTTAGCCTGCGATTGTTAGTCGAGGAGGAGAGGGTTGTATTTTCCAAACAAGTTGTACTGGTACAAAGGTCTTTACTATGCCGAAGCAAGGAGAAGACTGATTTATTTTAAAAAAATGCCTATCTAAGTAACAATATTTCCTTATAGAACTAGTGGCGGTCGTGCCATGTGCCGAACTAGCTTGCGCCAATGGCGCGCAAGCGTGACACGACCGCCCGAAATAATAATAACTAAAGTGAACACTATCTGTCTCTATCTATTTGCTGTCTCTTTCACTTACACTGTTTTCACTATACACTAGTTCTATGATTTCACTATATTTCACAATTTGTACAATAGGCTGTCCCGAACATTCTCCCGCCGTGCGTCGTCCTCAGGGCGACGCAGTTTCTATATGCTGGAGGGCAGCCGGCTCCGTCGATAGGACCACCAACTTTTTGGTGGGCCTCCGCAGAGTGCCAGCCTTGGTGCTGACGTCGACCGTCCTCACAGCTCCGTCGGGTCCGGGGTAGGCCGCTATGACCCTTCCTCGCGGCCATGTGTTGCGAGGTAGGGTGTTGTCCGCGATGAGCACGACGTCTCCGATGGTGACTTGTCGCCCTCTTCCTTGGGGCTCCCGCCGGTGCTGAAGCTCAGGGAGGTATTCCCGAAGCCAGCGCCGCCAGAACAAGTCGGCGAGACGTTGTGAGGCACGCCAATGCGTACGTCCGATGGTGTCCTCCTCGTTGAAGGCTCCTATGGGCGGATCTCGGCCCGACCCCATCATCAAAAAATGGTTCGGTGTCAATGCCTCGGGATCGTCAGGATCAACCGAGACGTGTGTGAGCGGCCGACTGTTGACGGTGTACTCGACCTCCGCTATCAAGGTGGCGAGTACCTCTTCTGTAGGGCGCCGCTCTTCAAGTACGGTGTTGAGGGATGTCTTGACGCTTCGCACGAGACGTTCCCAGGCCCCACCCATGAAAGGGGCACCGGGAGGGATGAAGCGCCAATTGATCCTCTTCCTATTGGCTTCCTCTTGAAGCAGTTGGTCCGAAGCTCGCCGCAGTTCACGTTCTGCGCCGTGAAGGTTCGTACCGTTGTCCGACCAAATTTCTATTGGGCAGCCGCGACGCGCTATCATGCGTCGCAGTGCCATAACGGCGGAATCTGTAGTCAATGAGGCGGCGATCTCCAGGTGTACGGCGCGCGTTGTCAAACAAGTAAACAGCGCGACGTACCTCTTCTGTGTTGTGCGTCCCACCGCAACTGTAAGTGGCCCGAAGTAGTCGAGCCCGGTGAACGTGAACGCACGTCTATGATGTGCTAGCCGGCACGGTGGTAAGTCTCCTGTAGGTGGCACTGGTGGCTGCGATCTACGAATCCTACATGGGAGACATCTATTCACTATCATACGCGTGACCGGGCGTAGCCGAAGAATCCAATAAAATTGTCTACATTCATTTATCGTTGCTTCGACGCCAGCGTGGTGCAGTTGCTTATGGACGTATTCTATGTAGAGCTTGCAGACTTGGTCATTGCCATCGAGGACTGCAGGGCTCTTCTGCCTATCTGTGACGTCTTGCGTGGCGCCGATACGTGTCTTCAGTGTGATGACATCGTTTTCTATTTTCACCGCTAAACGGTGTAGACGGCTATGTGGAGCTATTTTTCTATCGTTTTTCAGGTTGTGCAAATCTTCAGAGAACGCCTTTTCCTGACTGCTTCTAACGAGGATTCGCTCCGCCTCGTGTAGAAGGTCCGTAGGTATTGGTGTGTATGGCTTCTGCTGTTGTTTAGGAGCTTTCGGAAGTTTGTTCTGTGGCTCCCGTCTCATTTTATGCTCCCGCCATACAGGATCGGTTTCAGCTCGTTTCGTCGTCCTCTTGTAATTTACACGTTCCCTCTTCTGTTTGCAGAGTCGGATGAAGTGTAGCACACGTGCAGTGCTCCGAACAAGTTTCTCCCATTTGGAGAATCTATCACTATTAGGGACGCACTGTTCTATTTTCGATGTTCGTTTTACGGTGGTCACGTGCACCTTCTCCTCTCCGGTCTGTGTGGTGGTTATGATTCTTTCTCGTGGCCATCGATCAGGTGCTTCTAGTAGGAAGCTCGGCCCGTTGAACCACCTGTGGTGCGAGTCGAAGTCGGTGGGTACGTCCCGTGTTGCATCATCCGCAACGTTCAATTTGGTAGGTACCCAGCGCCACTCGCCTATCTTGCTATGTCCTTCTATTGCTGCGATACGATGTGCGACGAAAGGCTTGTAGGACCTAGCGCCTGTTTGCAGCCATGTGATCACTGTTTTACTATCAGTCCAGAAAACCTTCTTGTCAGGTTTCCTGTCGTGCTCTTCTATTACGGTTGTCGCCATCCTGCTTCCCATAACTGCAGCCATCAGTTCGAGTCGCGGGATCGACATCAATTTGAGGGGTGAGACTCGCGCCTTTGCTGTCACGAATGCCAACGACACTTGTCCGTCCGGCCTAATGATGCGCCAGTACAGGGCTGCGGCGTATGCATTTTCGCTCGCATCCACGAACACGTGCAGTTCTATCGTCGCGGCGTTGCTATAATTGTGGTAACAGCGAGGTATGTTCACGTCGCGTAGTCTCTTCAAATGTTCTAGCCACACTGTCCATTGGCTAGCGAGGTCGATATCTATTTTCTGATCCCAGTCTATTCCTCTGCGCCATAGCTCCTGGAATATTTGCTTGGCTCGTGTGGTGACAGGCGATGCGAGTCCAAGCGGATCGAAGAGGGACATGATGATCTTCAGAGTTTCCCGCTTCGTCGGTTGCGTGTTGTCTATGGCGCCAGGTGGCAATCGAGCCATGTTGAGATCGAAGGTGAGCTCGTCAGTAGCAGGTCTCCATATCACTCCCAGGAGACGCTCTATCTTGCTATTGTCGAGGTCTATACTCCTTTTTTCTGTCACTGTGGAGTCTTCGGTGAGCGCTTTGAGTATTCTTTCCGAGTTTGAAGTCCACTGGCGTAGCTCGTAGTGGGCTTCCCTATTAATTTGATGTACTCGAAGCGCTGTTTCTATTGCTTCTTCTTTACTATCGAAGCTCTGTAGGTAATCATCTACGTAATGATTCCGAACTATCGCCGTGTACGCCTCCGGATACCTATCTTTGTATCTTTCGGCGTTTCTATTTTTGACGAATATAGCTGATGCAGGCGACGACGTGGCTCCGAATATGAGAGAGGTCATCCTATATTCTATTGGAGGCTCATTACCTCGCTGTCTTCCTCTCCATAAATACCGAAGTGCATCTCTATCTTGCTGTCGTACTTTCACCTGCATGAACATTTCTGCTATATCGGCAGACACGGCGAATCTATGTTGTCGTAACCTCATTAGAACCCCTGGTAACGACTGTATGAGGTCAGGTCCGGTCAGCAGGTAGTCGTTGAGCGAACGTCCCATCGTCTTAGCTGCTGCGTCATGCACTACACGGACCTTTCCCGGTTTGGTGGGGTTGAGCACGGGAAAGTGTGGCAGGTACCATGTTCTTCCCGGCGTTCTATGGGGAGGCGCCTTCTCTGCGTATCCCTTTTCTATGAGCGCGTCCATCTGCTGCTCATAGCGATCTCGAAGTTGTGGATCTCTATCTATTTTCTTCTCTGTCGTGTGGAGCCGTCGAAGCGCGTTGTCGTAGTTGACGGGCATCTGAAATTCGTCCGATTTCCAAAGTAACGATGTTTCGTAATGTCCGTCGCTATTCTGTCGAGTGTTGTCGACAAGCGTCTTGATGGCTCTCTCTTCTATGTCGTTGGATGGTCTTTTCGGGGTGATCATCAACGACTCCAGAGAGAAATACTGTTTCAATTGTTCGTCCATGCTATCTTCTTGTCTATGGACGATGTTGTTTATGGTGTCTACACGGCGGCCGAGCATGCGCGCGTGTGACCCGTGTAGCACCCATCCGAGCGTAGTGAGGGATGCGACCGGCTGATGTCGCTGTCCCCTCCTGACGTGTTTGGCAAGCAGCAAGTCCCAGTTGTCCTGCCCGATGAGAAGTTTTGGCTGAACTCGTGGATACTTGAGATGTTCTCTGATGCTTTTCAGATGCTTGCAGTTGGACAGGTCCCGCTCCGATACGGCTTGAGCGGAGAGCTGTAGATTATCGATGGTTCTCGCTCGAATTGTGCAGTTGTTGCGGTCGCCGTGTAAAGTCACTTTCACACGACGCGATCTATTTACGTCCACTTCGGTATTTCCTATCGCCTCTATATGTAGAGGGTCGACGGGCCCTTTTGCGCCTATTTGTTGCGCCAAATCATTGTCTATCAGGGTCACCGTCGAGCCGTCGTCGAGCAAGGCGTAGGTGTGGACACTCCCTTGGGGACCGGAGACGCGCACAGGAACGAACTTCAAATATGACTGTGTCTCCGATGGTTGCCAAGTAGAGCTGACTACTTCTACACGATCACTATTTTCACTATTGTCTGTTCTTACGAAGTGAAGTAGTCTATGGTGAAAACGCGGGCACTTATTCACATTGCACTCCGATTTACGGCACTTGTGTTTATTCGATCTATTTTTTAAACACTTGAAGCACAATTTTCTATCCTTCGCTATGTTCCATCGCGTTTTCGTGTCTGCTCCTATAAATTTCGAACACTTTTCGATTTTATGTTCGGTACTTTGACATACCGGACATGCAGACACTCCTATTTCTGTTGCGGCGTAGGTCTTCTGAGTCCGTCGGGGTGCGTAGCTTGCCTCTTTAGGTGCTGCGGACTCCGGTAGTGTAATTGGACTGTAGAGCTGCGCCTGGGTTTCGAAGAATCTCGACAGTTTCAACAGGTCCGGTTGTTCCTTCGGCTGATCTCTGAGGAAGGTGACCCAGTTGTTCTTGATTGTGGCAGGAAATTTCTGAACTGTTTCACTCAAGATGGCTGGATTGTAGAGGAAGTGTGACTTCTCCAGCGCTTGCAGTGTTCTGACTATGTTGGTGACTCGAATGGCGAAGTTGCAGATGTCACGTGGTGAGTCTGTCAGCCTCGGAAGTGTCCTCAAACGCTCGAGTTCGGATAAAGCGATGTAGTCCGGTCGGCCGAACCGGTCTTCCAACGTCTTCATTACTTCCGGTATGTTCACGTTGCGAATGAGGAGGCCTTCGACTGTTTCCTTGGCTCTCCCTTGTAGACTCCTCCTTAGTCTTGCTATATTTTCACTGTCACTGTAGTTTTGATGAGATTCTTCATAGGCCGCCTTGAATGTTAGCCATTCCTGATGCGACCCGCTATACGATGGTAGCTCCGTATAGTAACGTGGAGCTTGATGTTGGCCCGACCTTGTGGCCATAGTGATCGCTGCGGCCAATTCCGATAGCCCTATACTCTGGCTAGGGGGCGCTGCAGCGGGTATCACTCCTATTGTAGGCTTGCTTCCGTTCGGTGGCCGATCCTCTGTCTGTTGCACGGGGATTGGAGCCGGCGTGGTCGTGGTGGGTAACGCGTGGGCCTGCTCTATTATGCAGGTTTCTATAGGTGGCGCACCCGGCGCTAGAAGCGCTTGACTATTGACCCAATTGTCGACCCTCTCCTTCGTGACTTCGAACTCTTCGACGGTGTCGTCGTCTATGGAATCGGCGTCTGAATCTTCTTCCATCTGTTTCAGTTTCGCGGTAGCAATTTGTAATCGAAGTTCCATTATTTCGATTCTGGCCTTTTCTATTTGGGCCCTCTTCTTGGACCGATGTGACGTGGCTCTCTTGCTTGAGCGCACGTCCGAACGAAGTGGCACGGTTTCCGTGCCGGGTGCACCGAGCGTGGGGACCGATTGGTGTCCCTCTCCCGCCGGTGCCGAAGTGAGCGTCGCAGCCGTCGACGTCGAAGTTGTCGTCGTCGTCGGTGACGCCATCGATGTGGTTCCCGCTGACCACGTGTCGGTTGACGACGTGGTGGGTGCCGTGGTGCACCCTACGGGGGCGGACGCGGAAGCGATTGGTTTTCCGTCGTCCCGAACAGTGGGCGTGGGAGCTATGGACCTCCCGACGCCCCGAGCTGAGTTGCTCCTTGTAATCGGCATGTCTATACTATAGACCTATACCCTCACTCCTCGACAGACAGCAACTAACAAACGGCTATATCCGGCTCGTTTGGACCATAAAATGTACGGGCCTGTAGCACCCGCGCATTTGTATAGCCTGGCTGTTATGGCTTTAAGTGGGCAGGGCCTCCGGCTAAGGAGGGCTCACTGGTTAGCCTGCGATTGTTAGTCGAGGAGGAGAGGGTTGTATTTTCCAAACAAGTTGTACTGGTACAAAGGTCTTTACTATGCCGAAGCAAGGAGAAGACTGATTTATTTTAAAAAAATGCCTATCTAAGTAACAATATTTCCTTATAGAACTAGTGGCGGTCGTGCCATGTGCCGAACTAGCTTGCGCCAATGGCGCGCAAGCGTGACACGACCGCCCGAAATAATAATAACTAAAGTGAACACTATCTGTCTCTATCTATTTGCTGTCTCTTTCACTTACACTGTTTTCACTATACACTAGTTCTATGATTTCACTATATTTCACAATTTGTACAATAGGCTGTCCGAACAATTATTAAATGCAATGCAAAATCAATTTATTAAATCATGCAAAATTTTAAATTTTGAAACAATTTCCCATTTTTGATATTCTGCTCCTCAATTATATGAAGAAATAAATAATTATGACGATGATGACCAAGATCAGGATCACCAACACCACAAGATAACGACGATCTGAAACAAAAGAAAAAAAAACAGATTAACTCTTTAAAACAACTTCTTTGAAACTTTATATTAGGGGTTAAAGTATGAAATTGCCGATTTGTACTGAAAAATAAAAATTCGTTTTTTTTTAAATTTAACATATTTATTTAATCAAAATAATTACCATTATTATCTATACATTGCTGCCATCTAATAGGAAGCTCATTTATGCCTTTGCGATAGAACTCTGGTGATCTAGATTCGACAAACTGTGTGAAAGCATTTTGCACTGCCTCCTGAGAAGAAAACTTTTTATCACGCAGAAAATTGTCCAAATCACGAAAAAAATGGTAGTCCGTTGGAGCAAGGTCTGGCGAATACGGAGGGTGACGAATGGTTTCTAATTGCAGTTCCTGTAGAGTCTGCAGATCAGTCAAATCATGAAGCACCCATTTTTCATATTTTTTTATTTTATTGATTTGGCGCAAATGAGTCAATATTGTTGGTAAGGTAACGTTAAACCATGCCGCTAATTCCTGGGTAGTTTGGCTCGGATCGGCTTCCACCATCTCTTTCAAATCATTGTTATTCACCTGTGTGGGCGGTCTTCCACGTGGTTCGTTCTTCAAATCGAAGTTTCCATCACGAAAGTGTTTAAACCAAAATCGCACAGTGCGTTCATTAGCAGTCCCCTCTCCAAACGCAACATTAATATTGCGAACTGTTTCTGCCGCGTTAGTTCCGCGTCGGAACTCGTATTCAAAAATCACACGAATTTTCGAAGTATCCATCTTTATTGTCTAAGCTGAATAAAAAAAAACAACTGAAAGTTGATAATCGAATGTTGCACATTTTTTAAAAGAAGAACTACATAGGTACCGTATGAAAAAAGTTTCACTCAAAAATCTCAAACCATGAAGGTTCTATGTCAATTCGAAGTACCTATTACAATAAAACGGCAATTTCATACTTTAACCCCTATTATTTAACTTAATGTTAGCGTCTGCTATTTATGTCGACTGAAATCAATTGACTGATTAAGGCGGAAAGTATAGTAAAAAGTGCTCTGTGAAGTTAAAAAAGACAGGCTCATTCATTCAGATTCATTCGGTGACATGATATTAAAAAGGTATCAAACAGTTGAACGAATGCGTCTTCGAAGAGAGCTCGTCGTCGTGTAGCTGATATATCGGTCGGACGATAAAAGTGCTGGAACTAGACTAAGCTGGAAGTGGTTTAATTAATGTGCCCGAACTAGAGGGTGCATACTATAAGTTACACTTATGAAAATATTTACATATTTTTATTACACTGACGCTTAAACTGTTGAACAGTTTTCGTATTTGTTGTAGTAAGCCACACTGGGTCCTTCAGCCACAACTCTTAAAAAACCCTTACAGAAAAACAAAAAGTCAAAATGTCCTCTAAGTTTCGGTGTATGAGAATTTCCGATCCAGAGAAAAGCTTTCGACATGTCAAGGCTGACCATATCTCCTCAGTCAGAAGAGGACAAACTTCTCCTATACAAAGTAAGCCGACGAGTGAGGGGGCAACGAAGGGCGTAAAAAGTTTCATTTTTAACTTCTTGAATAGGCAGTGTAAATATTATAGTACACATTGATTCGGCGATATAGCAATAGAGTTAGAATGAACACACCATAACGCTCCAGTACCACTTCGGTGAGTCAAAGGATATAGCGCCTTTGAGTCTGTCCTCAGTGGTTGGAAAAGGTTGCCGAATCCTCTCATTACGTCTCCCAATATGTTGACCCCTAACTAACATGCATTTATTCCGAAAGATGGTAGACATTTCCGTGTAGGTATTTGAGCCAAGGTGAAAACTTGTTCTATAACTCTTCTGTGTATAATACCCTAACCTAACAGACCTGGCTAGGGACTAATGGGACTAAATCGGGACAACCCTCCACCACTAATGTAAAAATAATAATAATATGAAATACATACATTTATTAACACGATGAACGGCACCACCTCGAATGATGAAAGACTCCCTATCAGCCAGCAAGCTGAAACTAAAATTTATTATCGTATTCAATACATAATCTCATAAGCACAACATAATAACAAGCTATATAAAAGCTGTAGCTTGTTATTACGTTCATTTTTATACTTAAAGCTGCATGGAGAGGCTGTATAAATGCTGTATATAGTAACTGTAGAAGACCTGTTATTCGGTGTAATAAGAAGAAACCATCACACTCCAAATAATAAATTATAATATAAATATTACAGTTTTAAAGAGGAGTTTGAAGAGAATCGGGAACATACAAAAATATAAGAGAAACAATTTTCGTACAACAAGTCAATGGTAAATGAAAGTTGGTGACTGCATTGTTTATATCTCCGGTACTAGGCATTAAAAACTCTTGTGCCTATAATAGTAAACTGAGCAATTTGTCTGGCGGCAGTAACCACTCCATTACAAGAGCAACTTGAAATAACAATTTCGTGCTCTGTTGTGTTTCGGTGAATAAGGGTTGCCAAAAACCTATTCTTTATCCTTATAACTTTATCCTACCATGAGTCTGAAAATATACAATATACATACCCGGGAATGACGGTGGCGTTGTTATTTATGCGGCTATACTCCAGTGTGTAATTAGCGTCATCCCGGTTTCGGTCGACCGGAGTAGAGGTAGCAAACCTCGCTCTTGGCATCTCTCTCTCTCTCTCTTCCCTCTCTTCCTCGGAACTCATACCTACTAAAACCTGTAACGGAAACAAATGATTGTTGTTTAATCTTACTATCCTGCTAATATTGTAAATGCGAAAGTTTGTGAGAGTAAATTTACGTTTAAAACTACTCAACGGGTTTGCATGAAATTTGGCACACAGCTAGTTTATTACCTGCATTAACATGTAGGATTTTTTATGCCGAAAATAGTTCTTAAGGGGGTTACAGAGTTAGAATCACGTTGGAGTGAAAATTTATGATTCCCGGCGGATCATAATGCCATGATGCGTTTAGTTTGCAGATAAGATATTAACGTCATATTATTTGTAGTTTTATAATCTAGATAATGTCTGAAAAATATTTTAAAATATTGGGATAATTTTCTCATTAGAACAGTTTTTAAGCAGCCCTTTTTTAAAACTACATTTTAAAATTATATGTGAAAAACTTATAAAAATATTGATTTTCCAAAAATTCATATCATTTATTAGATAATAGTTGTAAAAAATATACGATTTCTGTAAATTTTCATTCAAGAAAAGTATAATCAAAAGTGTCACTTTTAGTAATTTTTCGTAATATTAAACGTCTTATTTTAGGATCAAATTTGAGATATTTCTGTTTTTTCTTCGACCTAGTATGTGAAGTCATTTATGTTATAAAACGCTGTTTCATATTTTTTTAAATATTTTGTATATTTATCTGCGTAGGCCGTCGACCGCTAAGTTTGAAAAGGGGCTGTTTAAAAACTGTTCTAATGAGAATTCATTTTAAAATATTTTTCAGCCATGTACTAGATTAAAAAACTACAAATAATATGACGTTAACATCTTATCTGCAAACTAAACATCTGAAACTACTAAAAATCATAAATTTTAACTCCAGCGTGATTCTAATTCATGAACGCTCTTAAGAGATCGTCTGAAAATATAAAAAATTTGGCGCCTCTGTCGCCACCGTCGTCACAGCAATAAAAATGCAAGTATTATTTTACATTTTTCAATGCAAATGAAGTCACTAGCACCAGCTAGTTAGCCATAAAAGTAAAAAAAAGTTTTAGTGGCAGGCCAGTCCGCAGCGACGGTAAACATTTTACAGAAGACCACTTACTCGTATTGTTACTGTTTGGAACCGATGCAATGTTTCGAAGCATCGGTTCGTTTGCTATTCAAATTGTATAGGCGTTTGGAGTTTATTCGTTGACAGTTGACACGAATAATTAGGTTAAGAAATAAGTTAGTACAAAATTGGAAACACTTCGAAAAGGATCGTGGTTTTTTTGTGTAGAAATTGTAGTGAGAGTGCATCAACATCTATAGTGACGGGAGTTTGTGTCGGGAACCCAGGTTCCTACGACTTGTTTTCCCTATCCTTATCCTACTATGGCTGGCAGTATAACTTATAAGATAACTTTTACCCTAAATCCATTTCTTAGGGGCCAAAATCGTCGAAAACTAAAAACAACTGTAAAACATCAATTTTTTTAGAAATTTTGCAAACATTTGTATAGCCGTATATTTAAAACTATTTGGTCTACCAAGATTAAATTATTTTAATTTAATTGCAAATTTAATCTAATTAAAAAGTATACATAATATCTTTTGTTAACACAGGTACCTACTTGGTATTAAAAAATAAAAATCGACAACTGAAAAATGTCATAAATTGCATCCATTTGAACCTGCGCATAACCCATCCATTTGAACTTTATATCTTAAATTAATTATGAACAGTTTAATAAGCGAAGTATTTGAGTAATCGGACTGTTTAAATGTGTAAATGATTTTCTGAGTAATATCCCAAATTTGCATGTCAACCTATTGTGTGTACATTTCAATATAAGATCTATGTTAAAAAAAAATTCTGCTCTGGAACAATGTATATTAACTGCAAAAAGATGTATAGATGTAGTAATTCTTACAGAGGCCAACATCTCAGACAATATCAGCTGTTTGTTTAATTTAAATGGTTACCAAATGTTTGCGGCCCTAAGAAAAACAAAAAAGGGTGGTGGTATAATTATTTACGTACACAACAAACATAAGTGTAGCTTAAGAACAAATGTAACTAAATCGTTTGAAAATATTTTGCTAACTATAACTACACTGCACATATTTGTGCTGTAATTATGATTTTTACTTAAATATAAACCTAATAGCAAACAACCCTATAAAACATAAATACATTAATATGCTGCATAGTATGGGCCTTGTGTGTGGAATATCAGCACATACTAGAATCAAGCTAAGTAACAATAAATTAAGGAAAACTTGTATCGATCACATCTCTGCTCGATCTTGCACACAGGACCTATTTGCCTATACACAGCAGCTATCGGCACAACACTAGCTGATACTAGCTTGCCTAGGCACAATGCCACAGATATATAAATCACGCATAAATAATGAAAAATTATTTACACTATTAAAACAAATAGATTGGGAGCCTGTTCGTAACAGTACAAACCCAATCAACATTTACAACTATATTTACAATAATTTTATTGAATGTTACAGACAATCGGAGTATTTAATTAAAATTAATCCTAATAAAAAACGAAGTAACAACGATTGGATAAATAAGAAGATTATAAGGGCGTGTAAATATAGGGATAGGCTGTTTATTGACTGGATAAAAAATTCAAATAATATGTTAAAAAAACAAAAATACAATTCAGCTAGAAATTAAATAATCTCACTGGTAGAATTAAGAGATCTATTGATGAAGAATTAAAACGTTCTTTTGGTAATTTAAATAATAAAACTATTGCAGATAATTTTGCCTACAGGTTTGAAAATAGTGTTAAATATTTTCTGTATAGATTTATAGATTACAAATAATTTATAATAATATAGATCTGAATGTATAGATTTTTAATAATTCTTGATATATGATGGTGTACGTTAAAACTCTAATGAGTTTGTGTTTACACCTTTGTTAAACCAATGTAAGATTGTGTTGTATAAATAAATAAATAAAAAAATAAAAAAATGAATTTCACAATGATTTGGAAAGGCTTTCGAGGTGGAAAACTTGGATTTGTCATTACCATTTCATCAGTACCAACATATAAAAAAATCAGAACTACCTGATTTGATGTAAGGTAAAATGTAACATTTGTTCTTCGTTGCCGTCGGTGCATATTTTAATCGAAAAAAAGGTCCAAAAAAAAAGAGGGTGAATGGAAGACATAAAACTAAAAACTAATTTTATTTTAGCTAAATGAGGGTAGGTACCTAATGCCTATAACCTACCAACAATATAAAATTAATTAGAATTATATGAGTTAGGTTAAATGAAATTTTGATGTGAATCTTACAATGATCCGAAAGGCTTTCGAGGTGGAAAACTTGGATTTGTCATTACCATTTCATCACTATCAACAATAATGTAACCTAAAGCAACACCTCTTGTTTGATACGATTTCCATGGACTATTGTAGCAGTATTTAGATTTATTTATGCTTAAAACATTTTAGTAAATTGTTAGAAAAAAGTTATAAAAAGAACACGTTTCACCTTTTTATTAAAGGCATGCAAAAATTAATTTAACAAGGAGTCGGTATATTTATTATAGTAAGATTTTAAATAATTATTTATGTTTCAAGTCCGTAAATTTCTACAGCGATGGGATTATAACACTATCTACAAAATCGTACACGTGTAAAATCAAATATAAATAAACTGCGATAAAATAATAATATATTTTCAAAGGACTTACTTGAGTTTCCGTGTATTGGCTGTCAGGTCCACGTCTAGCTCTCTCTAGGAGTCTAATGCAAGTGAGCGAAGCACAACTAGATAGCCACCCACGTATGAAGGAATCAGTCGATAGCGCTTGCGCGAGCGCTCGCGTCGGGTTGGTTAGTCGTAGGCCAATGAGAAAGCACAACTAGATGGTTCATTCATTCGGCCAATCACGAATGAAGGAATCATTCGATAGCGCATGCGCGAGACGTAGGTCGTCTGTCTCTTTCTTTCATCTTATCAGATTAAAAAAAAAATAGTTAAAGTAAAGTCATTTTAATAGGTAACATTTGACGTCTGTCAGTTTTATCTTCATAGTGAGGTGAGGCGAATTTTAAAAATCATCAGGCGAATCCCTGTCCCATTATTATTTTTTCTTTCGTAAATTTAAGGAGCAAAATAAGACAAGTACATAATTTAACAAAAAAATGGCGACATGACATGGCGTCATCGACAGGCACTGGTGTTGCCAGCAACATCCCACCTAAATTGTAACTAACATCAATGATTTTTCTATTTTTTTTTGTATTTTTATAGTTAGTTAAAAGAATAATAAATATAATTATGTTTTATTATAATCACAACGTGGTTATTAATTTATGGTGATATTTCTTCACAAGTAATCATTGCATTCGATTCTACTTATCAGCTTTCGATTTTTAGAGTAACATCCCTAGTGTTTAAAAAGAAAAAGGGTTAACTGACGCAACATTGTAACGACGTTCAGTTATTTAGATCAGAAATTATTTATTATGTTTAGAATGGTTTATTAGTGAAAGCAAATCGTAAAATTACTCGTATCGGTCATTATTACAATAAATATGTAATCGTAATTGAAAAAAGTTAAGCAATTGTGCAGTTCTAAGGTTACGTTGTTGAATTTTGATGAATTGTCAAATGTTACCTATTAAAATGACTTGACTGTAAGGCGTTAAGGAACGTTCCTCCTCTACACAAAATAAATTAAAATATATGTCAGTGCATTTGCAGCGATGTAATAATATACATTAAGACTTATACACAAGTAGCGACCCGCTCCCGACTTCGGCCAGGACAATATTAATTAGTTTGTATTATATATCATATTATCAGCGAGTAACGTAAGCTATAGGTATTTTATAAAGTTACGCGGGCGAAGTCGCGTGCAACAGCTAGTGTTACATGTGTTTTGTATGGTGATTGTTAATGTTTCAGGCTGTAAAAAGCAAGTACCGTGCGCGTGTGATTGAACAATGGGTGACGACAGCGAGGGAGTGTTTCAATCTGGGAAACTTCAATTCGCTGATGGCCATCATCAGTGCTCTCAACATGTCGCCTATAAGCAGACTTAAGAAAACGGTAAGTTAAATAAAATTTCATCTTCGATCAAATATTTATGTGTATAATAGTTGTTGAACGGGATTAGAGCTGAATCATATTTTCATTTGTAACTAGCGACTCGTTCCCGGCTTCGCCCGGGTGCATTTTTTTACGTAAAAACCTTCCCTGATTATGCCTCTATCCACGAGTGAAGACAGAATTAAAATCGGCCCAGCCGTTCTTGAGTTTTGCGCTTAGCAACACATTTAGGGATTCATTTTTGTATTATAGAGAGAGAAGATGTAATGGCATGGCTAGATGGCGCTAAAGAATTGTTAAAACCACCTAGAACGCAAAGATGTCGCTTTGCATTGTGTGAACTTGGTATAATTATGTTTTGTGTTTCACAAATATTTTTAAATTAATTAAATATTTTGAGGTCAGTCACCAGATGTAAAATTACCGAGTTTTATTTGCGACAGTCCCACCGGTGGTTTTATATCATTACTGCGAGTACACGCGCAATTGTACAATAGTTGATGTTTATATTAGTAAATCTTTTCACTAAGTATATATATTTTATTAGTGTAGATTAACCGCCTGCATTTAATCTTGAATAAACTTTAAAACAGGTCTAATGTCTTTCCAAGTATTAAAAAATTAGAGCAGGTTATATGAGCTGAGCGACGATTATGAATGCACAAGGAAACGCTTAAATGTATTTAAAAAAACATTGTTTTATTAATCTCGTTTGTAACAATGTTACAGTGGAGCCGCACTTCTGCTGTTTGCGGTCAACAATTACGACAATTGGAACTCTGCGTTGAACCGAGTGGGAATCATGCGCGGTATGTATTATTGCACATGTATAACCTAACCCGATACTCGATTAGGTTTTATTTACTGCACAATAAAAATCTGTAGATTTCTTTTTTAAATATTACCAAAGTAATTTTAACTTGTTATAAAATAGTAGTCGAGGAGTGGACTGTATTTAATAAAATGAAAAGATGATGAGAAATTGAGAACATATATTTACACTACCGAACAATATGTCTCCGCTACCAAGTTACAACTACCACTACTGACATCATAATATATTTTCTTATTATTAAATTATTCGTTGTGGCCACCAACCAGCCAGTTGCCAACAATAGTAATAATTGTTATGTTACCATCAGCTATTAATCAGCTCCCGATGAAATCCTGGAGAGAGTTGCCGACTTGCTAGGATCGACCTGCACAGGCTTTGTACTGCCTTTATGATGGATTTATGGTGATGCAGTTTATGGTGCAAAAGGTGTAGAAATAGAAATAGAACTATTAAAAATACAATTACAAGAAAATACTAATAAATAATGTTATGTTACTAATATGTTTTATCTTCTCTATAATGTAAAAATGAATCCCTAAATGTGTTGCTAAGCGGAAAACTCGAGAACGGGTGGACAGATTTTCATTCTGTCTTCACTCATGGACAGAGGGATAATCAGGGAAGGTTTTTACGTAAAAAAAATGCACCTCGGGAGAAGCCGGGAGCGGCCCGCTAGTTGCTAAATAGAAATCCTCATTGTAATGGCACACTGCGACACGCGCGCCCTAGGTCTCCAAAACGTCGCACGGCCGAACTAACCGATCACACGGTCGCTCGTTGGTATTCTGTTGCATTCGAGAATATTCGTTTTCCCCGTGCGCCTCAGAGTCGCCTTCGCGATGAGATCACTCACACTGCGACACGCGCGCCCTAGGCCTCCAAAACGTCGCACGGCCGAACTAACCGATCACACGGTCGCTCGTTGGTATTCGGTTGCATTCGAGAATATTCGTTTTCCCCGTGCGCCTCAGAGTCGCCTTCGCGATGAGTTCACTCACACTGCGACACGCGCGCCCTAGGCCTCCAAAACGTCGCACGGCCGAACTAACCGATCACACGGTCGCTCGTTGGTATTCGGTGGTATTCGAGAATATTCGTTTTCCCCGCGAGCCTCAGAGTCGCCTTCGCGTTGTCAACACGCAAGCGCATTGTGTAATTACCTAAATCTCGTCCTTCCACGTCCCGCGCTTTTCGTAGTAACGGTCGTGTTTCTTCGTTTTCTACATCTCGCACGATGCGACAAGATGATGCTTTTGAAACACCAACAAAATCTCCTACCGATAACAACATAGTTCCTAAATCATAAAACCTCAATGCTAGTAGAAGTTGGTGTATATATTCCATAATTCCTAAAACAAAAATCATATATTTTTATCGATCAAAATCGGGCGGTAAAAATTCTTACTACGAGTGGTTGATTTGACAGCTCACTGACGTTCCGAAAATAATATAGCAACGCACCGATCACTCATTGCCCTACAAAGGACGTACGGTTCGTTATCGGTTGTCCTCCCATCCGTTAGTAAAAAGATTCGGTAATTTCATCTTAGCCGCGGCCGCTGGGACCGGAAGGTTCTCGAGTGGAGGCCACGTACCAGCAAGCGCAGCGTAGGACGTCCACCCACAAGGTGGACAGACGACCTAATAAAGGCTGCGGGTCAACGGTGGATCCAGACTGCTTCTGACCGGTCCTATTGGAGAGTTATGGGGGAGGCCTATGTCCAGAAGTGGACGTCCTGCGGCTGAGATGATGATGATGATGAGCTATTAACTCGACCATCGCCCCTAGGGGTTTCAGGCGCTCTTTTAACCTTAATACCAAGTGTGATAAGAGATAGGGATCGCATAGGAGTATCCCTTACTCAAACAAAGAATCAGCACATAAGGGGGTGACTGTATTCGCACTATGTGATGCCCAATTTATTACTGTGCAATGCTGTATCTACTACATAAACTGACAACTTGACTGCAAAACAGTTGTAAAGGAATAATAGTTTCTAAAATATTTTATACAGATTTTATGTTGTTACAATTTTTGTCAATAATGAATATATTTTTGAAGGTACCGAGCAGCTTTGACTGCGGCGCCCACAGAAACGGCAGTTCCCTTGCTATCTGTCACCTGCAGGGACCTCCATTTCGCGAATCAGGGATCGCCCTCCAAGTGAGTAAACAGGTTTCATTTTCTATCAGTCACATTTGAATAATTATTCTCGCAATTGCAATAGCCAATCACAGTAAGACCTTCAGGAGTCGAGCAAAAAGCAAAAAAAGTATAACGCAACATCTTCGCAAAAAGAAAGTTTTAATGTGGCCAGATGTTGCTATGCGGCGGACCAACTGTAACCGAATACCTAATTCTCGACGAAAATCGATCATTATCGAGAAAAAGAAGATGATAGAGGGAGAATCTAATTTCTTTTAAATTAAGTAAGTACCACAGTCCATTTTCCTATCATGTATATTTAATCCTAATATCCTGCTGTTGCTTGTGTCATAGGCGACGGTAGCCACCCACCTTCAAATGGAACCGTCGGCCTGTCTGCCGACCTAAACATTAAAAAAACTAACGAATTTGTTACTTTTAATTGACGACACGTTTATTCTAGTGGCTAGTAACCGTAGCTGTTAACCAAACGGTCGCGGGTTCGAATCCCGCTACGGGCAAATGTTTATGTGTTAACATTTTACCTTTTTTACCTGACTGTATGTATGTATTTACAAAAAAAAAAGTAATGTTTGTAGTATATCAACTGTCTGGTATCCATAATACAAGCATAAGTTGCTTGTGGCTTAGTGTGTAACTAGATGGTGCTGTGTGGAATGTGTCAAGATATTTATTTATTAATTTATTAAAAAAAAAATTTCAGGTTGGCCGGCGGTCGTGTGAACTTCGAGAAGTGTTCGTTGCTCGCTCGTCACGTGAACGCTCAGTTGGCGGCCAGAAGGCTGACCGCAGACGAGCGTTTGCACTCCTCCAGCGCACCGCCCGCCCAACACCTGCCCGTGTGGAGGTACCTTAACGACCGGCCCACGCTCACCGAGACCGGTAAGTTGTTTATCCACGGTTTCATGTGCACACACCTTTATCGCCAATATTGAATACAAAAATATATAGAATCTATATATATAGTATATGAAAATGTTGTGTTCGTTTGTGTATTACTCAAAAACTCGAAAACTAGCCGACGGATTGACCTGAAATTTTTACACAACTAACTCGCCAACTATAATCGCCGTCACGTTTAAAGTGGCAGTCAGCCGTTGCCATGGCAGCCGTTGACCGTTGAACGACAAAGAAAACCACAGCGAAGCGTGGTCGGGCTCAGCTAGTTACTTAGTTTTTTTTTTTTTTTTTTACTTACAGCTTTAGAGTTGACATCGTTCGAACGCGAACCGCCCGTGGACCACGGGGAGAAGGATCGTCTGAAACGCCTCCGCGGCGGCTCTACGTAATTATTGTTCTAGTATTTTTTAAATCCAGTGAACACTCAGCATACTCGGAATCCTTTTGAAAAACATAATATTTTCCTTGCGTGTCTTTCATACGTACGTCGTTAGATGTAGAAAATTTTATAACATTATCTCAATTCGAAGCGAAGCTTCATAAAAATAAAATTATATATATCCTCTCAAAATATCCATGACATTTTCGAGCACTATGAATAACTATTAAATAAAAAATAACATAGATTTGAATCATACGAAAATGTTTGTCGTAACTAATGTTTAGTTTTTGTGAATGTTGTGACCGCCCAGGTGTTTCGGTGTGTACCGTTGTACGTAAACAACGAATTTCAATATGAGAGAAAAATTTTGAAGTTGTGTTTTTTTTTCCTCAATAAGTGTATGTATCTCGACGAGAGCAACTTTAAACCAAGTTCCTTGCGTATCAGTATTCGCTTTTAATAAATGTCGCCATTTTAGGAATCTGTTTTTTTATATAATATAATATAATATTGTTGTAAATAACTTTAATTTTTTTTAATGTATTGTATCTACTTCGAATGTTTGATCTCAATTTGTGTTTGAAATTTTGTGTGTCTCGAATTGTGCCCAGGAATCTGGAAGGTGTTTTTTTTTAAAGTGAAATGTGTATTTTCTATTGAGTATAAAGTTGATGTTTCAGTCTCGACATATTTATTCGTCATAACTCAAAAATGATGGCTTTTGTTTTCAAAAAAACTCTCTTACATCAAAACAAAATTTGATTAAATTCTTTTGGTATTTTAAAGTACATATCTACTTTAATTATCTCTATATCCTTGTGTGTCATCTCTCAAAATGTCAACATTTTTACTTTAGTTAATAGTAGAAGATCCGAACCTAAGTCGACCTTCACCGAGCTGATAATAGAATGAAACATATTTTATCATGAATTTAGTATATTAGAAAATATATTAAAAATGGGTTTATTAACAAAATCCTGGAGAGACTATTTTTAATTATTTTTTGAAAAATGATTTTTTTAAAAACTCCTAATAGGACCGAATTTTTTGCAGACAACCCTATATCAACGTGTTCGCAATAAAACAGCGCTTATGATGATATATATTTTTTTCTATTATCCAATCAAGTGAAAGTAACTGTTCATACCTGACAACCTAGTAGTTCGCCCAGGTAAATAATAAACAACCCAACGGCTGCACATTCTATACGTTTTATACTTTAAGTCAAGACAAAATTTTATTATTATCTTGATGTTGCAATATTTTTCAAAAAATAATTAAAAATAGTCTGTCAAGGATTTTTTTAGCAAACTCATTTTTAATAAATTTTCTAATATACTAAATTCATGATAAAATATGTTTCATTCTATTATCAGCTCGGTGAAGGTCGACTTAGGTTCGGATCTTAGACTATAAAGAAAAGCCCGGTAAGAGTTAAAATTTCGCTATCTAATTTTTAACAGTCCTTATTTTTATATTCTAAGAGGTGAGAGGAAAATTGAGAACCATAACAAGTGAACATAAAATCTAAATCCTTGCAAAATTAATATAATTTTTAACATTTAAATACATATTTGTTAAATTAATATGCGAGTTAACGACGAATAGAGGTACATTTAGAAAAAAAATTTCCAGTTTCCTGGCAAACAGTTTTCGTACTGAGATTTTTTTTAACCTGTGATCCTATCTGATATTTTATTTTCTCGATACTTTAAAAATCTAAATGTGTTTTGAATAAATTTAACAATTTTTACACTTAAAAACTCAAGGTATTAATTAAGTTATAAAATATTTAAGAAATATATTTAAAAAAAAAAGTCTAAATTAGTCGAGGTCGATTAACTTACTTATAGATGTTGTCACTGAAAAAATATTTATATTGTGTGTAATAAATAAATAAATAAATAACTCGTATTTTCATAGAATTATAATGTGTGTTGTGTATAACTCTATGGTTTCTTATGACTCAAGGGATTTGTTGAAGGCTTTTGAATAAGGCTATTTCCGTAGAACATTAGGGATTAATACGACTATATGCAGTACAATTAAAAGATACGTAGCTCCTTAACAGGTGTGCAAAATACTTTGCATATTTTCAGTTTATATATATTACAACTAGCTTTTGACCGCGACTTCGTCATAGTTCCTAGGGTACATACAGTTCTTTTAAAAAGCCATTGAAATTTTAATTTTTAAACCAGTGACCCCGCTCCCGGCTTCGCCTGGGATGCAATTTTTTTATACATACACAAACATCACTTGTATTTTTTTATCCTTGCAAGTGATAACCATAGTGGAATAGGTTGCGCGGTTTACATTTACTTTAGATCGATTTTTATATTTTTAGATAATTTCAATGATCCTTATGGAATAGTAAGTACTTCATCCCGAATTAAATGTACCCCTATGAACTCACTTAGCATTTTTAATATTAGTAGGGATAGGAGACATATCCAACATTCTATAATGATTCTATTTATAATGTTTAAAAGTGTCATTTTTAGGAAGTCTTCTTTCTCTTAGGAACAGAATAATCAATTTGAGTTTTTTTTGACATTTTAGAGTTATAGTTTTAACAATTGTTTAATTTTTATACTGCACAATCATTAGATGTCCTGTGGTAATTGTAGATTTCAATCTCCACTTCCGATTGTTTTTTTTTTTTTTTTTTTTTTTTTTTTTTTTTTTTTTTTTTTTTTTTTTTTTTTTTTTTTTTTTCAAATGATAATAACAGCACAAACAGTCGTCTTTTAAATTAAAGTTATCATTCCTGTGTCGCTGAAACAAAAAGAAACTATGTTTTCGGCATTTTTTTTTTATATGTGTGTGTTGTTTTGCAATCTCTTTATGTTTATCATTTAAAAACGAATTGAAGAATCTCCATTAATAAATAGTCATTCTATGCAAACAACAATATCAGAAAAAATAAAAAGAAAATTGTGATTTATTTGATAGAAAGCCCAATTGAGACGAGATACAAAACAAATGTTTTTTTTTTCAATATTTTGATTTGTCTCAAATGTAAAAATTAAATATAATATGACCTAATTACAGTGTCGTTTGTATTGTCGTAGTGATTTGACTCATAAGTCTTATTTCGTCTCATCCGCTTTCACTCACTCACTCGTCACTTAGATTTAAGGTAATTCTCTTTATTTAACTAAGAAACTTGTATGTACTTCAATTTTTTTTCTTCATATTGTATCAGTTTATGTAAGTTCTAATGAATGGTTTTTCTAAAAAAAAAAAAACATCGTGAGGGTCATGACTGGGTTAAAAAAATATTTTTATTTTAATATTATCGAATAACTTGCAGCAATGAGGCTATTTGCGTATTGATTAATGTTGTTTTTTTTTTATTACTTAAAAAAAATATTATATAAGTAAGGTTAGTTACGATAAGGTTAACGTTTCCACATTCCTCTATACTGGTATTATTATTAGATTAATGTGAACGAATATCGTGAATTTCGATTGGCGGTTTCGATTAATCGGAATTTAATGAGTACATTGTTTCGAGCCTTGGCCATAATTATGTGGGATCTGTTCAGGCCAATATTTGGCCCATTAGGCGATCTGTTGCTTTTTTTTGCATCGATCAAGTGACGTTGTAATGTTTAATTTTTTTTTTAAAAGAATGACACTATATAGAAAATGTGTCGTCTAGTCGTTTATTATTTTCCTTAGACCCTAGTTTCTCTTAGTTCTCTCTAGTTTCTCAACCTGGGAGGGGGGAGGGGGGCTTTTTCGCATTTAAGGATTATGAAAAGTCTCAATATGTTTTTCAATAAATATCCTTTTACTAATTATTCGTTTATTAAAAAAAATATATATTAATTTACAAAACAAGTGTTTGAAAAGTAAACATTAAATTATATAAAAAAAAAAAAAAAGTTTTTTTGTAATAACATTGAATGAGGCGGTGGACTTTGTTTTTCACAAATTTTATCAACATTTTCATAAACATATCGCGACATTTTTACTTAACTTTTTGACTGTTTACTTGGTCGCGAGTGGCGACACTAAAAAGGTTGAGAATCTACGCTTTAGACGTATTTATCGATCGCTTTCTCATATCCTTCTAGCTTTATAACCAACCAGTCGATCATTGTGTCATACTGTTTATCTTTAAACGGTTTTTTTAGTACTTAATAGAAAAAAAAAAAAACTAGTGTGTTTAGATAGTCGTAAAACGCCCAGTCTCGACCTAGTGACGTACAAATTTTTGTTGCCATGTTAGATCATAATTATAATAAATATAATGTGTTTGTGTGACCGGCAGCTATGTTTTAATCGTGTACTTAATTTGAAAGTGATATTATTGTAATACATTTTAAATACATTCCAACATTTATACATTGACTTAACTGTAAGTAACTATTTTTATTCAGCCCCATCGAATTTCAAATTTGTTATAGATGTCGCCACAGATGTTGTTTGTAAACTGAATTGGAGGAATTTAGTTTTATCTAATAGTTTTTGTAAGAATATTTTTTCTATTTGTTACACAAACAAATACACTTCTTAGATTGTATAATAGTTCTCTTTTAAATTGTACCGCCTACACATTTTTTAAATATTTTCTTTACTTAGTGTTTTTTTTTTTAATTAATTTTTAATAATTATTCTAATCAAGCAATTGATGACCCACCTTACTAGAAGTTTAACAGTGTTATCAAATCATTGTTCTCAAAGTGAAGAGATTTTCTATTATAAATGAAAATTCAAATAACATTTTTGAATAAGATTACAAGATAGAATTATAATTATTAGCTGTCTACCGTTCATAAGTATTATATAGAGTTATTAAAATAAAAAAAGATTTAATTGTTATGACTGATGTATTTGAATTTATTCAAAAAAAAAAATAAAAAAATAAAAGAACCATTAAAAATCTTTTCCAACATGTTTATTTGAATATTATATAATTATGGACATCTCACCTGTGAATGTCAAATGAGAATAATTATGTGTTAAGATTAAATAACATTATGTGCTTAATAAAGTTAATAAAATGTATTTAATTCTAAAACTTTGTTTTATTTACATTTTAACTTAAATATTTATATTATATGCATATTATCTCCCAAATTGGTTGAATATTCGATTAAGTTAACTTATTGAGATGTGTGTCTTGAAATTATTTAATAACCCCGCATACTTTTCTTCGCTTATATTATAGATTCTGTACATAACAGCCAAATCGATGTTCTGCTAAGTTGAAGTACCGAACAATCATTCCAATAAATAAATTGTTTATCACTTTGAAAGTAGGTAATTATCATTTGAAATAATTAACAAAATATTGAAAATAATAATAATAATATATAATCGTTTCTTGTAAGGAACATATTTCGTACAACACACAATCTTTAGAGCCTAATATAGTTGCTTAATTTCAACTAATACTAAATAAACAATTAATAATAGTTTTAAACATAAAATGGATAAAATATACTTTTTGTCTGGTAAACTTTTCGAATATCGTACTAACACACTTTTAAAAGAAATAAGTAAAACAAAATAATATATGAAATTGTTGTGAAATTATCACAACACTGATATGTATTTTGCCAGTGGCCGAGCAGACATATAACATCATAAACATCATAGAAAAAACACGGCAGGTATCAAAAATACTTCTATGGAATTTTCATAATAATTTGGTAAAACATTAAATATTTATTGTTAACGCCATAGTTGGATTGTTTGGTTTTAGTTTATTTAACAACAGTAATTTAACGCACATTTATTCATGAATAAGTCCAATGAAATTTTTTTTATTTTTTTATTAGACTATTTATTCTGTTGGTTTTTTTGCCATTGCAATATTGAAGAATTGTCTAGGGCTTCACACACCAAATTTTATCCTAATAATATATTATTTGCTAACACCTACCTATGTAACAAGATATATATTAACATTAGAATACTAATAGAAAAATGTAGATGGCACTCAACAATTCATAGGTGTTCCATCGGGGTTTGTGGGAATCTTCGGTTTGCACACTTTTTTCCTGCCGTTCGACCCGCTCACGATTGTACACGTGAATGTGAAATAGCCGCAAGACGAGGACTTTGTATAGTATGTGTGCGAATACTGCTTGCGTATATTATTTTCGCCATCCAACGCACCGGTAACAGACTTAGTGACAGACAAATATCTGTTATCATCGGGTTTAGCATTGTAGAGAGATCTTAAATTTTTCGGGTTCACACTTCTTCCATAACTTGAAGCTGGTTTCGGGTAAATATATTTCACTTTACCAGTGCCAGGGGACAGAGATACGGTTTGAGCTTGAGATGGCGAATCTGGTGTTCCCACTACGTACGTTTTCTCTTTGGACGCAACAGATTTAACGCTGCCAGTAAACCCAATTGGTATAGTATATCCGCCAGTACCAGGTACTCGTTCCCCTGGTTGGTAAATGCGGCTTTCATCAGGACGTTGTTCAGAGTGTCTTTGCGTTATTTCCGCGTCTTGGTCTTTGAACGAATCCAGCACTATATGTTGGGTACTTCCGCCCGTTGTCTGTTTCACCTCTAAACCTTTCCTTTTTGTGTTTTGTAGAGCTTGGTGAGTCGTATCAGATTCTTTGCCGTACTCGTCATAAGTAGTCTGGTCATACTCGACTTGTTCTGGTTCATCGGGATCTCCGTCATATTCCTCTGGAGGGTTTTCTTCTTTGGACGTTGTATATTCATAGTCAGCGCCATTATTGTTGTAATTTGGTTGGAATGATCGTCTGGTACTAACGAGAGATGTATTAGTGGGCTCGTTAATCTTATCGTCGGGTGTATGGTGATCTGAATGTGCGTGATTGCCATATCTACTTTCAGAATTATCTAATGTTTCTTCAGTTTTTGTTTCAATAGCGCCAATGATGTCAGTAACAGTATCTGTTTCCAAGGGAACAGCTGCTAAAGTAGTTACTTCTGGTATAATTTCAGTATTCACGTCTATATTCTTATTTTTTTCATCAAATACATCTATTTTATTGTAAGGGAGTAAACTAGAGAATACTGCATCTTTGTCTAAACTGGCACCAGACTGTGCCGCTCCGTTATATTTAATACCATATTTAAAAGTACCTTGAAGTTGAGATTGAGATTGGCCTATTCTGCCGCTAGATTGAGCCGTAGCTGTACCTTCTCCAACGAAAGGAATTTTATGTTTCTCGTGAGTCTTGTCTGCTTCGTTGTAAGGAGTGAACCCGATTTGTGCTTGTGACGAAGTACTTCCTGGGCCTTTAGCTTGTGCATCTGCCATACCCCCTTTAACGCTTCCTTGAACTTGAGAATTGGATGAATGCATGGTGCCTTCGCTTTTAGCTTCAGTCTGTATTGACCCTGTTTCTGACCCTAGCTGGACAGCAGCTTGAGATTTATTATTTTTTCCACGACCATTAGCATTGCTAGATGCCCCTTGCTTTCCACCTTCAACCTGGCTATCCGCTCCTTTAGATTCGTCTTCAATTTTGGCTTGAGCTGAGAAAGATCCGCTGCCGGCATACGTGCCTTGAACTTGGGTTTGAGCTCTACCTTTGTCGTTGCCACCTTTGGATGAGGCACTCGCTGTTGTTCCGTTGTCATTTTGAGAAACACTTGCAGTAGCTTCGGAATCATCTCCATCTAATGTGGTTGTTATTGAATTGGGATCAATAACGTTTTGTGGAACCCCTGAAACATAATTAATTATACTTTCTATACTTTGTTAATGTTAACTTTTTCAACCTTAATAACATTTGTTACTTTTAATGTCTAGTAAAAATATACTAATCGTGGAGAAATTTGAATATTTGGTTAACTTTGTAATGGTCACTCTCTGCTTTAGTAACTGACATTCTTCTGTTAGAATATACAGCAAATCTACCTCCAAAATGCAACATAACATATTGCATTTGTTGTATAAGAGCTTAATGAGCAATTTATACATTCTGTTTCTGACAAAATTTAAATGAGGTACGGTTTATATTTATGAAAACTTAATTTACTTAAAAGATCACGCTTAGAAGATCATTATGTCCCAACATTTATCTACCAATTCTAATATTATAGTTTTGAGTTAAGAAATACATTTATAATTAAGTGTCCTTAGTGTAGGCATTAGATATTTATACATACCACTTTGAAAATCGTTACTGCCAACGTTCTGTAATACAAGAAAAGAGTTTAATTTGTGCAAATTATGTTATTGAACTTTTATGCAGTTTTATAACATTTTAGTGTCTTACCCCTCCTTGGTTGTTTCCGTATGCATTATAAGGACTTCCGCCATTACCATATCCGTTACTGCCAGTGAATCCATTTCCTCCTCCAATTGGACTTTGCGGCCCATTTGAGTTTTGGCTTCCGGGGCCAGTTGCTCCATACTGACCATTAGGGCTTAATAAATTATTTGGTACATGCGCACCGTCAATACCTTGTGGTCCGTAGGGAAATTGTAAATTATTTGCACCTTGTCCATTTGGACTGAACAGATTACTTGTGCCTCCTGTACCATATTGTCCGTTAGGACTTAATATACTTGGAACGCCTGTTCCAAGCTGTCCATTTGGACTTAACATATTATTTGCACCACCTGTACCATATTGTCCGTTAGGAGTTAGAATATTATTTGGGACGCCTGTACCAAGTTGTCCATTTTGACTTAACATATTATTTGGAGCACTTGTACCAGTTTGTCCATTAGGATTAAAAGTATTTCCGTTTGGATTTAATAAATTGTTTGAATCACTTGTGCCGTATTGTCCGTTGTGATTTATTAAATTATTTGGACTGCCAGTACCATATTGTCCGTTTCGGCTTAATAAATTATTTGGATCACTTGGACTATATTGACCAGTAGGATTTACCATATTTGATCCACCTGTACTCTGTTGCCCATTCGGGCCTAATAGATTATTTGTACTACCTGTACCGTATTGCAAGTTTGGATTTGGCGATATACTATCTTGCTTTGTTGTGTCGCCTGTGCCATAAAGTCCATTAGGTTTCAAGAAGTTATTTTGACCATTATTACCAAACTGACCATTAGGTACATGTACAGCCGATCCTGTGCCGTAAGGTGTGTGAGGGTGTTGTGAACTATACTGATTTCCTGAACCCGTATTCCCATATAGTCCAGAAGAAGGCATATTACTTATATCATTGGGTCCAGCGGAGAGATACGGGTTTTGAATACCATGTGACGTTCCTATACCTGTATTGCCTATTGTATACGGTCCATTTGGTGTCTGGTAGTTACTAGCGCTATTAGTTCCATAGTAACTATTTGGGGGTGGCGAAACATTCGGATTAGTGTTATATAGGTAGTTTCCCGACAAACCACGCAAAACAGCTGGAACACTTTCAGGGTCACCACCAACTACACAACAGAAGTATGTTGGATTTGTTGATCCTGGTTGTAGTGGCCAATTTGAATAAATTGGACTTGATCCACTTTGATTTTGGCCAACTCCAATTTGACCGGGTGTATAAGTTCCTCTTCCTCCTTGGGGACCCCCCTGCGCGGTTCCGTATAGCCCTCCTCCGCCTTGAGGAACACCTTGGCCAGGTACATAAGTTCCACCTCCGCTTTGAGGCCCACCATGCCCTGGTACATAAGGCGCACCTCCGCCTTGTGGCCCACCTTGTCCGGGTGTATATGTTCCGCTTAGCCCTCCTTGAGGTGTGCCTTGACCGGGTGCATAGATTCCTCCTCCACCTTGTGGCCCACCTTGTCCAGGTGCATACACTCCTCCGGTTCCGTGTGGCCCACCTTGTCCTGGTACAAGAGAACCTCCTCCGCCTTGTGGCCCAACTTGATCTGGTGAGTAAGGTCCTCCATTTTGAAGACCACCCTGACCAGGTGTATAACTTCCTCCTCCTCCCTGAGGTACGCCTTGACCTGGGGCATAAGGTCCTTGTCCGCTCGGAGGTCCATAAATTCCTCCTCCGCCTTGCGGACCAGTTTGACCGGGAGAATAGGTTCCTCCTCCACCTTGAGGCCCGTATATTCCGGCTCCGCCTGGTGGCCCATAAGTTCTTCCTGTGCCCTGGGGGCCAACATGTCCGGGTGAATACGATCCTCCACTTGGAGGGCCACCTTGACCAGGAGAATACGTTGCTCCCCCACCTTGAGGTATATACGTTCCTCCCCCACTTTGAGGGCCACCTTGACCGGGTACATACGTTCCTCCGTCTTGAGGTCCACCTTGACCGGGTGCATAAGTTCCTCCACCTTGAGGTCCACCTTGACCGGGTGCATATGTTCCTCCACCTTGAGGACCACCTTGACCGGGTGCATAAGTTCCTCCACCTTGAGGTCCACCTTGACCGGGTGCATATGTTCCTCCACCTTGAGGACCACCTTGACCGGGTGCATAAGTTCCTCCGCCATGAGGGCTACCTTGACTGGGTGTAAACGTTCCTCCACCTTGAGGGCCACCTTGACCAGGTACATATGACCCTGTTCCGCCTAGAGGGCCACCTTGACCGGGTGCATAAGTGCCTGTTCCGCCTAGAGGACCTCCTTGACCGGGTGCATAAATTCCTGTTCCACCTAGAGAGCCACCTTGATCGGGAGAATTTGTTCCTCCACCTTGAGGGCCACCTTGACCGGGTGCATAAGTTCCTGTTCCGCCATGTGGTCCACCTTGTCCTGGTGTAACTCCTTCATTTCCAGGACCTCCTTGACCAGGAGAGTATGTACCACTTTGAGGACCACGACTAAACCCTCCGCCTCCTTGAGAGGGTCCACGTTTCAAATTTTCAGCTCCTGGTCCTGATCCACCGTAGCATTCATCACAGCTTGGATCGTAAACTGTTTGACTTTGGGCTTGTCCCATTCCACTTTTACCACCTAAAATAAAAAGAAATTTATGTACTTTATTACTATAAATGTATCAAATAAACTTACATTTATTTAAATATGACTAAGTAAAACTCTAGGATCGTTACCAGAAATCATTAATTTAAAACATAGAAATTTAATAAAATTATATTTCTGTTTACAATAATAACGATCTAATATTAATTGTGTTCTATCTTTAATTAAAGTGACTGAATTTAGGTACATTTTATATTTTTAAAACAACCCTTATTATCTAGATATATGTGCCGATATATCTGCTGTCTATTGTTATGGATAGTCAATTGTTATACCTTTTAAATTGATTGATTCTAAATTCTAGTGATTGGCATATGAATAGATCTGTTTCTCTGTAATATTAATTACAATAAAATGTTTCAAGTATATGATTTTAAATAATTATTCAATTTTGAGCCATACTATTTATGAAATTTCTAATTCAAGTATCATATCAAGTAATGATTTATTAAAATACCAATTTGAACATGCTAGAACTTTGTAAGATATCTTTTACTTACTGACGACGGCTCGTGACGAATCCGCTGCAGAATGTGCTTCGGCTTTACCTTCATCTTTGCCGTTTCCACGGTCTATCGCCAAGTATTGCGATTGTGTTTGACCCCTGTATCGTCCACGTGGCGAATTCCCCGCTTGACGTCGAGTTCTGTACAAAACACCGATCTTCTTTTCAATCGCCAACCATTCGGCATTTCTCTTTGAGACGATATTCACATTTTTGCAAAATGAGGCCTTCGGTTTCCTAGACGCGCTTAACGGTGTGACCTGTTTAGAGAATTCGCAAGTCTTAATTATTATTAGCAACTCTGTATCTAATTCTAAGTTCATAACTGTCGCGCCAGTTACACAAAAGTCATTGACCTATATCTGATAATGATAATTGAGAAACAAACGGGCCAAGGAAAACAGATCAACCTTGACAAAAAGAAGTTATCGCCTAAATGCCTCCATGTCGTTAAGAAACGATAAAAACGCAATTGTAGCTTAGAAACAATTATTTAAACAATGGTTAGTTACTAAACTTCAGTGAGTATGACTTTAATATTTAAAACGTAAGTTATTAAGAAAAACTTTTACTAGTACCTACTTTATAAACTACTACTTTTATTATATACTAGCGACCCGTTCCTGCCTTTGCACGGGGTGCATTTTTTTATATATATAATAAAAATATTATCCGTTTATCCCTCTTTCCGTAAGGAAAACCGTATTAAAATCCATTGGGTTGTTCAGAAGTAATTAGCGGTGAAACAGACATGACGGAATTATAATACCTAGGTAGTAATAATAAATCTGTAAGGGTCGGTCATGGAGTAAGTTACTTTGTTTTCAGAGATATCGTGTTTATAGGCTCTATACATGATACTGAAACTAAATTGACGATTTTTTGAATTTTTTTCTGTATGTATATATGTATGTATGTTCCTCCATAACTCTGAAACGAATTAACTGATTTTCATGAAACTTGGTAGATAAACATTTGGACGTACGGGACACAGGATAGGCTACATAATATCTTTCAACGCGGACGAAGTCGTGGGCACCAGCTAGTTGAATAAATAAATGTAGGCCTGTGTAATTTTTATTGTTTATTTTGAAAAACAGTCAGAATGTCGTATCTGTGGTAATTTATTGGCATTAAAATACGATTGCAAATGACCTAATTTGGTTCTAGGCTACGACAACAATTTTGAATTCGATATATGTTTACGAGAATTATTTAATAAAATAATTTTATTAGTGGCTATTTATTTTATTATAATTTTTTACTAGCGCAACACTATTAACTATTTTTAAAACCTACATTTAATTAAAACTTATTGTTTAACTAAAATAAATCGCCACGCCGCAATTAATTCGCTTCGCTTATCTATCAATAGACATAGAGGTATTTTGTAACGATTATATTATTAGTGATATGAGTTAAATTTAATGAATAAACGCTTGAAATAAAATTTAAAAAATAACGATAAAAACGTTTACCTCTATGAAATGTGTATGAGGCGAAACCGGCTTCAAAACGCTCAGTCCACAGTAAGTCTGAACCTTTAGGTTTGAATGGAGATGTGCCATTGTGGTCTTGTCGTTGACGTCTATGGGCCATGCTAGACATTGTTGAGAACCTAATGGTACGCATACTAAATAAACCTAAAAAAAATCATTGGTCATTTCACGTTAGATTCGCATTTTGAAATATGAAATTCGCATTTGAAGGTATTTAAACTTTCAAATTAACTACTAGTTTAGCAGTTCACTAGTGACAATGAAGACCGCTGTAAGCATGTGTGCTTTTGTGTTTCGTTGAGTGAGTAATGAATTTTGGAGCCCATGTCCTTATCCCATATCTATAATCCTTCTATGGTCAGCAGCGTACTTGCAACACCTGTTTCGTTGCTTGTGTTATGGGGGACGTTAACCACCTATCATCAAGTGGACCGTCAGACTGTCTGTCAATTTTAATATGAAAAAAAAGATTGCAAATTAAATTAATTGTTTCTTACATTGGCAGAATGTGTTTGTGTGGCTTCGACGTCGGTTGTGAGGACTGTGAGTAGTGCGAGCAGCAACCGAAGGAGTTTCAACAGCATTCTATCTCGACGCATGCCGACACGCTGGTGTTCCAAGAGTCTCTGTCGTACCGCGTTCGGGTCTGCTCTAAGCGCACTGTCCGCCATTTGACCCACGACCGCAATCCGAACCCAAGATGAACCCACTAGATACCACAGTTCACCCACCTAATTTCGGTGATATCATGAGGAAGTGAATTTAGCGAACAAAAACGAAATTGTACCGCCCCTACGCGTTTCGCGTCTAATAGTAACGCAACGTGATCAAATTTAAAACATTCCCAATGCATAGTTGCATCCGAAATTGAAAGTTAATTTCTGGCGCATGCTCCTATCTAAATCTAGGTCATCGATTATATCCTTGTTCCAGATTTGTAATGTTTTAGCTCGATACAGAACCTCATTTAAAAGTAAAATATTTATTAAGTGATTTAAATGGTACATTTTACTCGATTTGAACTTGAATTTTTGAGACGATATTTTTGCGTGTATTGTAGCAATAATATTTTTTATATAGTAGTTTATTTATTTATATCTGTATATGTACATATGTATATAAAAATTTAGCTTCCATATCCACAAAATTCAAAAACTAGCCGCATAATAGACTTGAAATTTTTACACAACATTGCATTGTGTTTTTAAAAATAATCGAAATAAAATTTTATTATCGAAAGCAACAGGCAGTCTCCTGACCTACATACACTTACGTATTGGGCGTATAGTTTCAAATTTTTTTAAGTTTAAAAACTATATTTTTAAACTAAAAAAATTAGAACTCAATTAGGGTGTGTAGGATTCTGGTTTTAATTATGAGAAAATTACATTTACGTGGACTCTGATCGTATTTCTGTTGTTTAAGTAACACATAGCCTATGCCACGCCTAATTTATGACAATCTATGACTATATGACTATGAAAACATTGTCCATAGTCGCAGGGCACACAGGATCCATAGTCATTTGGCAACTTGTTTGGCGACAGTAACCGTAACAGAATACTACGACAATAGCACATGCGATGTTTTATTTCCGTGCATGGTTATTCGTTATCCTTTATCCTAGAAGTACGAGATTGTACAGCGCATAATTTTGTATAATTCTCATCGTTGATTGGCTTTATAGGCGATTGCAACTAACTAGTAGGTACCTACCTATTATCAAGTGAAATATCAGCTGACTTGTCGACCTTTACATCATAAAAAACGTGTACAATTAATCAAAGAGACAACTGTATAACATAAAATTAATGATTGTTAAGCAAAATGTCAGTGGAGTTGTTATTATAAAATATATTGACATTTATTCTATACTAGCTAGTGCCCACGACTTCGTCCGCATTGAAAAATATTAAGTAGCCTATCCTGTGTCCCGTACGTCCAAATGTTTATCTACCAAGTTTCATGAAAATCAGTTAATACGTTTCAGAGTTATGGAGGAACATACATACATACAGAAAAAAATTCTAAAAATCGTCAATTTAGTTTAAGTATCATGTATAGAGCCTATAAACACGATATCTCTGAAAACAAAGTAACTTACTCCGTGACCGACCCTTACAGATTTATTATTAGTATTGATGATGAACAAAACGTAGTGCTAAGCTTGACTTAAATTATAGTGTTTGTTTTATTTCAATCAGTTCATAAATAAAAAAGTTCCTATTCATTAAATAAAATCGATTAGCCATTGTTGCATCAAAATATGGAAAAATATTGTACATTATTATACATTTTATAAAAAAAAAATAACTGTCTGCCTCTACTGTTTCTCTACTGTCCGTTTAATGGATTTTGATAAATTTTCCCTAAGGGAAAGAGGGAAAAACGAGGAAGGTTTGTGTATATAATTTTCAGAAAAAATGCATAGGTACTTGCGAAGTCTTAATTGTATTAAATAGTTTTAACAAATGTAAGAAGTGTTTCTATAAATTTTTTTTCAATTTTTCAATTGAAGCGTGAAAGTTATATTACATAGTATTTCTTTATAACTTAGCTTGCCATTCCAATATACATAAGTTTATTAATAATATACAAAATGTAATAACTTGGTAAATGCGTCCGGTTTGTAGTTATCAACTAAGGCATTGTGACAAACTCGTCACCTACATTGATAACTAAGTAACTTCGTATTTATTTAAATTTGTAACAGTTGCTATTATTAATTATACTAGAACTAGTGATTTGCCCCGGATTCGCACGGAATAAAACGACTAATGAAAATGTATAAGCAGTTATTTTTTGTATACGTATTAAATTAAAGGCAGACTGACGTATATTTGAAATGATTTGAAATGTAGGTAAATGAATATTTTTTTCTTGCAGGATTGAAATTAGGGCCGATTATACATTTAGGATTTCCGGTAGTCAGGAAACTGCTTAGGTTTTTTCAAAACCGTGCTTAGGGGTTTTTTATATACTTAAGTCGCAGGCAAAGGAAATTTTTTTTTAATGAAATTAATAAGTTTGTCACATCTATAGAGTTGCCTAGATTTTAGATGTTAAGTTTTGCTTAACGCAAGTGAAAACTTAACAATACTACAGAATTCGCAAAGAAATTCGCACTAATGCATAATGAACAAGTAACAAAAGTCCACGACGAAACAATGCAACACAATTCGCTTCGCATAATCTACAGGTCAGTATTAAATAATATCAGTGCATCAATAAAACAAACCCTTCTTACTATATTACTTCTTTATTAAAAAAAGAAACATTAATTCGTTAGTCAACAAGTAAAAAGCGTTTAAACAATACAAACTGTATAAATCGTTAAAATTCTCTACATATAACAATAGGCCAATAGTTTGAGCACTAAATGTGAATTTATTGCTTTGTTAAGTCAAAGTCTTGTTACTTCGGAGGTAACGTTTGAATCCTTTTTCTTATAAATGTGTGTTGGGTACATAAAATGCTGCGAATAGTATCCAGGTGGAAGTGCGTCGGCTGGACTTTTGCCAGTGCTCACTCTGCGGTAATACTCTATGGCAGTTGATTCTGCACATTCGCAAGCGAGTCTACTCTCGGATCCGCTGCTCTCCAACTGATATTTGGGGACTACAATCAAACTCTCAGTTGATTTCGTTGGTGCACAGTGACTGTGGCTTCTACCGTACGCAGCGTAATGATGCGTGGTCGTGCTTTGTCTGTGGGTGTGCTTTTCGGAATGTTGATGATGATATTCGTGATGGCTCTGAGTACTACGGCCACTGTGCGTTCGGCAGTGGCTTTTAGATCGATTCGCTTGCTTTGGATTTGTTTCCAAATAGCCGTAACCAAATCCATAACCACCGAAAGCTTTTGTCGTCAAATTGTCCCATGATTTAGGCTTTACGCTTTGATTAGGACTTTGATATTGTATTTTTGGGGAAGATCTGGTTTCGTTGCGTTCGTTGTCCCAGAATAAAGTGTCACTGCTGAGTGACGTGCTGTAGCTGGATGCGGAATTCTCGCATTGAACCGTTGCGTTGCTAGTTGCGTAAGATTGTAAACTGCATTGACTTGTTTGCGTGGACTCTGTAGCTAAATATCGATAACGACTTGAGCAATGTCCTGATGAACACATTCTTTTATTTCGAGTTTGAGTGCAGCCGTCAGGCTTTTGAGTTGATTTATCGACATGTTGAGATTTCTCTTTCCTCTTATGTTCCTTGGAACATTCCTTTTTACGACGACCCTTCTTTCTAGAATTGGGAACACAATGTGGATCGCAGCACGGACTGGCGAGATCGTATGCTTCTAAGCTGTTAGCGTCTTGATTGTTATAGGCAGGCATACAAGGGGCGCAACTGTGACTGTGACTGTTCCTGTGACCCTTTGCGTGTTTGCTTGTTTTGTATTCTGAATTTTGCCCTTCGGCTGTAGCCCTATGACAGTCTCCGGGAGTTTTCAATATATAGTGGTGACAGTCGCGCCTATTCCGCGGTGACCCGACCGTGATCACGAAGCTGCCGGTGCGAATATTTGGTTTTATCACGCAGGCTCCATACCGTGGATCAAGATATTGGTACATGAACACACTTGGCTGTGGTGGTTTAGCATTGGCTACATTTTCGCTAGACAGGGTGGGTCTGCAATACGGATTGCTTATGTTCTCACCAATGTTGTCTTCAGAATCAGAGGTGACTTCGGTTGTTGAGGTTTTCTTCTTCTGCGACGGTAAGCTGTGCGTTTTCCAATTGGAGTCCAGCAACTGTCTCTCTCTTACGGCCAGCTGTTCTAGTTCGCGCATTTTGGATTGTACGTTTCGTTGTAGAGTGATATATTTGAGATGTAATTCGACTTTGCGAACGCAGTCTTCGAATATGACGACCATACGCATGCGCGAATCGCACGCATTGATGGAGCCAACAATGGCTGCATGTTCAGCGCGTTCGACATCGGCACCATTTATAGAGAGAATGACATCGCCCTCGCGCATGCCTGCCACAGCCGCCGGACCATCGGCCTCTACGTGGTCCACGTACGTTATCACTTCTATCTCTTGTTCCTGAAATATTTAAATATCTATATGTAAATTGGCAAAGACAAAACAGTACACTATCTTTTTCTCATTTTCTGTGGACAGATTTTTTAAGTTTCAAAAATCTTTTGGACATAGTTTTTTTTTAATCGCAAATTTGTAATGATACTGGACGAACAGAAGTATAATAGTAATTAAATTACTGAAAATATAAGTAAAAACAAAACATTTTTATTCATAGCTTCGGACTACTAATGACTGCTAATTAATAAAGTGGATCGCTTCATTATTTAATCGCTACGCAATTATTGTTAATTCGCGCAAATTTCACATTCTCATAGACAACATAGATATTTTCTTATTCATAAATAAAAAATATATAAGACTTTTGACATTAATGTAAGGTGTATTAGCTAACCTTTTTATAATGTATGCCATAGCTTTGCAAAGTAAATCCATAACTGCCTTTTTTTTTCTCCACAATAATAGTTCGTCTCCGCCAATCTTCTTCGTTCTTACCTCCCCCAGGCCTTTCCGATTTTAACGACTCCCTTATCTAAAACAAAATCGAATGGTTAGTTAAATCGAATGCTTATATTGTCCTTATATTATTTTGATTCATTATAATTGAAACAGCTTCAGAAAAGACAAGGATTCCAGAAAAGAATCACCACAATTATAATATATACTTGTCGGAGAGTCCTGAAGTGGCGCCACAAGCGTAGGGTTCGGGAATTGGTTTGGGAATAGCCTAGAACGCCATCTAAGGAATGTTAAGCCACAAGTTTGGGAGCAGTCGACGCGGAATTACCAAGGGGGAAGTATTACCTATCTCTACGAGGGGGAAGTATGAGGCTCGCTAATGGTAGAACGGGCCTTTCCATCGATAATGGAAAAAGGACCATGGAAGAATATTCTGAGCAGAGCGCTCCAGTTAAATTCATTTGCGGCTGTATAATAGTTCACTTTTGTATTGTAAAGTTGGTTTTTTTATTAGAAAATATAAGTACAATCGTGTACTACGTGCATCGAGACTCGTGTTTTCGTTTATTCCTTAGCCCGATGATATCTGTACCCTAGAGGAGGAACCTCGACATGTATTTTCAATTTAAAACCTTTACATCATCTCTTTGAGGGATAAAGACGAGTAAAATTCAAAGATATAAAATTATTAAGTCACGTCCTAATATATATTAGTTATATTTAGAATATAATAGAAATAGAAACACAACCGTTTTTCGTGAACTGTAAATAAAGATATAAGCAAAAATAAGGATAGCTGAATGTGTTTTGGCTTCCTTAAATTTTACAACAAAACAATAACAGCACAGATGCTTTAATTCACGATGATATTATTAATGTAGCGGAACACATTGAGGCCTGCCACTACAACCCTTTGTGTTAAGGTCTTACAGTAACTAAACTTTGAAGCCTTTAACATTGATACCAGCACTATTAATTCTGATAATACTCACTGAGTTATCAAACGAATCTTCTTTACAATCGTCTACCTACAATGTTAATTTCTGATAATACTCACTGAGTTATCAAACAAATCTTCTATAAAATCGTCTACAATGTTAATTTCTGATAATACTCACTGAGTTATCAAACAAATCTTCTTTAAAATCGTCTACAATGTTAATTTCTGATAATACTCACTGAGTTATCAAACGAATCTTCTTTAAAATCGTCTACAATGTTAATTTCTGATAATACTCACTGAGTTATCGAGTGAATCTTCTTTACAATCGTTGCTAAGATGTTTTTTCCCGTTGCTCAGACTGCTTGGACATCTCTCGGTCAATTTAGGAGAACTCATTGTAACGATAGGGTACACACACGCGAGTGTTTATAGGATCTTTTACTCCATTTTGTAATCAGGTAAACTTTTGGACATGTTGATGGGGTAGCCTTAACGAAAGATCTGGTGCCAAATTAGAATAAAATTTAAGCAGGTGTTTTGTTTTATTGGGTGTGACAAATCATTAATACAAGTTGCACGCATGCGTGCAGACGGCGTCATTGTCTGGAACCGAAATTACACATGCGTACAATGCACTTTCCTTTGCGTGACTTTGAAGGATAGAAGCCTTTTTGCCAAATACACCGCATGGATTTTTTTTTATTAAAAATATTCTACATTGACCTCTCTTTCACAAAGATACGCGGACGAAATGGCCAGTGTAGCCATGAAGAATGTCTATTTTTTTATTTAATATTATATTATTAAACCATAACTATACGCTGTTAATTTATACATTATTCAATAGAATCAAGTATTTCGTAAGCAATAGCTTTTAATATAAAATAATTAATTAATTACGGTAGGTACTAAAAAGAACAAATTGTTTAAATGATTTTATTAATTGCAAAACAAATTAAATATTAAATGGATAGAGTGATTAATGTGGGAAATTAATTAATTTTATTAAAAATTTTACTATTTAAATTATATTTTTCACTATTTAAAAATACACAATTTTTAATGTTTTTATTTTTTATTTTATTTTTATATATATATTTTTATTTGAATATTATTAAATTAAAAATTACAGATTAAGGCGTTTTAAAGAGCGTATTGATTTTTGCATATTTAACAATTGACGTGTTGGGTATGGGTACCGGTATATCCGACATATTATTATTGAGAGTTAGAAGCGGTGGTATAAGAATCGAATTGACTGCAGCCGCCTCTGGAATGACTGCTGTTCCCTTCGTTATTTTGACACTAGTTTTTACATCACTAGCTCCGTTTGAACCACTCATATCATCAGTTCCATTCAGGGATCTCTTCAAAAATATTAGTGAAGGCATCGCAGCTGATCCTGATTCGTCCGATTCGTTGTTTCCCTTGTGTCTTCTCTTACTTATTACTTCTCGTTTGAATGTTTTGACCGCTACGCTATTGTCTGAAATTAAAATTAAAATGATAGTCCAGTGCAGAGCAAAATTATAAAATAGTAATTTAAGCATCTGATCGTCGACCAAACGCTGAATCCGGTACACTTGTGAACTCTGAACAATCTATACCTGGATTAGAGTTAGGTACTAAAGACGTGAGATTGTTCAACGCAGACCAAGGTAACGTCTTCTCTATATGGTTGTTGATGACAGCTGGAATCGGTGCGACGCCTACTAAGCTCTGTGCGGTGACGTTGGTAAGTAAAGGTGGAGGAATACCACTAAAGTTTACCGTAGAACCGTTGCTATTGAAGAAAGTCACTGCTTCCTGTTTACCTCTGTAACATATAACAAGAACTAGCTGAACCCGCCCACGCTTCGTTGCTGCGTGCGCGGTACTGGACACTGCTTACATGTTTTTTTTTTTTTTTTCTAAAATAAAAGTACCCTCAACGACTCTGTATAACACCAGATATCTGCCATTGAAAGCTCGTCAAAATCAGTCCAGCTGTTTCGGAGATTAGAAGACGTGTTTTAGTATGACAGAACACACCCCCTTACACAACACTACATATACCGCGAAACAGCCTTCCTAATCCTTTAGTTTAGGCTAAGTTCAAATGACTGCGCGGTACGAGATCAAACTAAACAGTGTTCCTTGTCTACATAACCTCTTATCCTTGCGCATTTGAAACACTTGTGGCAATACTTGGTTCATGAACGAGGATAATATAATAGCCATTTATCATCAAATTAACTCTCAACCTTTGAAAAAAAATGTGTAAAATCTATTTACATAGAATCTAATTTCTAAATTTTAATATTTAATTTCTAACTGTTCCTAGAATTGGTAGACACTTTAGTTACTTACATAAGTAGTAGGTCTGCCGTAGCTATAAAAAAAATGGTTATTTATACTTACGTGCTGTTGGACAAATTTGCGTCGTCTGTTTTGTTCGTTAATATACCAACTTGGTATACAGTTGCGTGTATCACATACCTGAAACAATAATATAGAAATAACCTGATGAGACCTAGGTCTTTGATTAGTTCTTTATTTGTTTTCGTTCGTTTTCTTTGTTTATGATATTTTAATTTAAACACTACTGGGTTGGGCACAACATGGACATTAGCAGAGTGATTGAGCTCTCGTATAGACTGATCTTATCAGCTGATGACAAATCACGAATGTAGATGGTGTCAGTGACCATGGCAGGTGGAATCGGCCTGAGTGAGCCCATCAGATTATACTTTAAATTACATAATAACAAGTTTAAAATATACTTAATATGAGTATGTAGGTAAATAGTATGTATGTAGGTACTTACATGTCTTTATTTGGATCCGATGTGTTTGTCATTTTCTCCCCATTTTCTCTGGAGTCTTTAGACAGCACAGTTTCCAGACATATTATTCCAATAAGTAATAACTAAAAACATTATGAACGTTAGCTTTGAAAATATAGCGCCCTGTTTCATCGGTCCTGGGTTTGATTCCTGGCAGGGCCTACTTTGGAAAAGTACTTTTCAAAGTTGGCTCTGATCTAGTCTCTGCAAAATAGTGGTAGGGCGTGTTCCTTTGAGCAGCCCATCTGGTGGAACAGTGTCTTACAGGAGACACTGTTGTGTTTTGGTGCGTAAGAAGAAATGCTAGAGCCTTATTTATCCCCCTTTTACCTATTAACAACATACTTCAAAAAAAAGGGAAAGGTTCTCAATTCGACTGCATGTTGTTTTTATTTTTATATATTTGTTACGCGATTACACTTGTAACGTGTTGGTCATCTACCACCAAGAGAACCTTCAGCCTGTCTAAAGTTTTAAACATTTAAAGTTATAAGGGTCAGTTTGACAGTGATGTCGGGGCACATTGTATAATCCCATTCGGCGGAAACAGCAACTCCTTATATAAAACCACTGTGAAATAAAACCACAGTGACGCACGGGCATTTATGAAAAATGTCACAAACAACCAATAGGAAGTTTAAAAATAAAATATAATTTTTTTGACTTACTCGTAACTGCATTTCCGTAGTACTAATGTTTTACACAGTGAAATAATAACACTCGTTACAATAAGGCCACAGTATTTATAGAGGACGTTCACGTTAACACCTCACTGTTATTAATTTGTACTTAGTTTTTCGAATTATACTGCTAATATGTTTAGTATAAACATGAAATACTTTAGACAATATAAATACATTCGCACTGTAGGTACTTATACTTTTTAGATACCAGTGTGGCTTGTTAATCCTTGACAGTCATCTAACTGCAATAGATGCCGTATTTCGCGGAAGACAATATTCACATATCATATAATAACTTATATTTCATGAAGTATGTGAAATAAATTAATATTGTTTTAAGGAAGAAGAACTTCCGAGAACAGCACAAGTTCTTTACGATAATTTAGTTGTTAACGGAATTGGAGGAAAGATTCGTTCCTCTGGTTATGTACTATTAGATTTAAATGTTTCTAGAGCTGATAAGATTCAAAATAAATTTCACATTTTTAGGGACTTACCTATCCTAGTTGACGGGATATTGGGATTAGACTTTATGAGTAGATATGGAGCTAACATTGACTTATACAAAAATTTGCTAACACTGCAAATAGAAGGACAGCGTTATGTTTTACCTATTTATGACAAACCAGATTATAGTAACTCACTATTAATCCCACCTCGAAGTGAATCAATACATTATGTTTATTTAAATGCAAATGTGGATAATGATTGTTTTGTTAGCGCGAGAGAGTTAGAGAAGGATGTTTTCTTAGCAGGTACTATTTGTACGACCTAAAAATAAAAGAGTTCCTATTAAAATTCTAAATACTCGAGACGAAGAAGTCAGATTGGATAATTTTATATTAAACGCAGAACTTTTAAATGATTATAATATATTCAAGTTTAGCCAATGTGAAAGTACTTCAAAGAGAGCTGATACCTTATTACCTTTATTAGCATTACAACATTTGAATAAAGAAGAAAAGGAATCTATTGAAAAAATTTGTAGTAAATATTCAGATATTTTCTTTATACCCGGTGATAAGTTACAGACTACAAATATTTGTGAGCAAACAATTACAATAAAAGGTAACATTAATCCCATTTATACTAAGCCATACAGGTTACCTCAAGCTTTAAAATCGGAAGTAAATAATCAAATAACTAAAATGCTCGAAGATGATATTATAGAAGAATCCTCTAGTGAATGGTCAAGTCCAATTCTACTCGTTCCCAAAAAATCTCAAGGTTCTCAAAAATGGCGTTTAGTAATTGACTCGTAAAATAAATGAAAACATCGTTGATGACAAATTTCCGCTGCCTAATATTACTGATATCTTAGATTCTTTATCAGGTTCAATTTATTTTACACATTTAGACCTCCAACAAGGGTACTACCAGGTAAATTTGGCACCTGAGAGCCGAAAATATACTGCGTTTTCGACTAGTACAGGACATTACCAATTAAAACGTTTACCAATGGGTCTCAAAACTTCTTGTAGTGCTTTTAGTAGAGTAATGTCAATTGCAATGTCTGGCTTAACTTTTGAAAAGTGTTTTGTATATTTAGATGATCTTGTAATTTTTGGAAGGTCATTAATCATACATAATAAAAATCTAATTGATGTTTTTGAAAGACTGAGAAAGGTAAATTTAAAATTAAACCCTGGTAAGTGTCAGTTTCTAAAGAAAGAAATTTTATACCTTGGTCATATAGTCTCTAGTAATGGTGTTTCACTTGATCCAGAAAAGACAAAAGTTTTAGAAAAATTCCCAATTCCTCAAAATGTAGATGACGTCAGGAGATTTGTTGCCTTCTGCAACTATTATAGGAAATTTGTGCCCTCTTTTGCAACAATTACTATGCCTTTAAATAATTTACTAAAAAAAGATGTACCTTTTGTTTGGAACCGTAAATGTCAAAATGCTTTCGATTTCTTAAAAACTTCATTAATAACACCTCCTATATTAGAATATCCAGATTTTTCCGAAACAAATGAATTCATTCTACAAACAGATGCTTCTGATTTAGCTGTAGGAGCCGTATTGTGTAATAAAAACATGAAACCCGTAGCATATGCCAGCAGACCATTAAATAAAGCTGAAAAAAATTATCCTGTAATACAAAAAGAATTAACAGCAATAGTTTGGGCTGTAAAGTACTTTAGACCGTATTTATTCGGCAGAACTTTTACTATAATGACAGACCATAAGCCTTTAGTTTATTTGTTTGGCATGAAAGACCCATCCAATAGATTAATTAAATTTCGATTAGTATTAGAAGAGTATGATTTTAAAATAGTGTATGTAAAAGGTAAAGACAATGTAGTCGCAGATGCATTGTCTAGAATATGTATAACATCAAGTGAGTTGAAGGGTATGAAAGAGCAAATTTTGGCTGTTACAACTAGAAAACAAGATAGAGAAATGGAAGAAGCAAGAGAGAAAGAGAAAGCTGCGCTTAATAAAGACACTGATAAGTGGCCTGATCAACCACGAGTCGTGGAATTACTAAGACAGCCGAATGATTCTGTTGAAATGAAATTAGTAGAAGAAGAAACTGTTAACAGATTTATAAAACATAATTTAGTTAGAGAAAAGAAGGATTGTTTTGCTTATGTTCCAAGTAAAATGTTACTATGTATTGACTTAGGCTTTAAGTTGCATTTCTCGCGAGCCGAATTTGCATCTAAGCTAAATGAGTTTTGTGAAATAATAAAGGTAAAAGAACTATGCATAATTAAATGTGATAACAATAATGAATTTATTAAAGAATTATGTAGTGAAATTAAATCCTTAAAAAAGTGGACCGGTCCCCGAATATGTGTTTTGAAAGGTGTTGAAAGGATTTATGACGATAAAGTGAAACAATTTAATATATTATGAATGACTATCACTTATTGCCCACGAGTGGTCATACTGGAATAACAAGGATGACGAATAATATTAGGCGGAAATACTACTGGCCAGGTATGGATGCTGATATTCGTAACTTTATAAGTAAATGTCGCTCTTGTCAAAAAATGAAACAAAGTAGGTATACTAAGCAACCAATGACGATTACTACAACAGCTTCGGCTGCTTTCGAAAAAGTGTTCCTTGATTTAGTAGGTCCTTTAGATAAAGATGAATATGGAAATTGTTATATATTAACTATTCAATGCGAACTTACTAAATATGTTGAGGCGTATCCTTTACGTAACAAGGAAGCGATTACAGTAGCACCGGCTTTTGTAAATAATTTTATATTACGATTCGGTATACCAAAACGTATAGCTACAGACAGGGGAACCGAATTTATTTCACACGTTATGGTAGAGGTATGTAAATTGTTGGAAATAGAAAAATTGACATCCACTTCATACCACCATCAATCAATCGGTTCTCTCGAGATAGCTCATAAACATTTAGGAGCGTTTCTAAGAACTTACTCAACTAATGTTTCTCATTCATGGTCACATTGGATACCTTTCTGGTGTTTTAGTTATAATACTTGTGTTAATACGCAAACCAAGTACACACCATTTGAACTGGTTTTCGGTAGACAATGTCGTTTACCTAATAGTTTAGAACATAATGTAGAACCTCTTTATAATCCTGATAATTATAGTTTAGATTTAAAATATAAGTTACAAGTTGCTTTAAGAGATGCCAGAAAAAACCTTGTGAATTGTAAAGAGAAAAGGAAAAATAGTTATGATAAATCTTGTAACCCTGTATCTTACGATAACAGTGATCTAGTTTTAGTTAAAAATGAATGTGCTCGTAAATTGGACAATGTTTTTAATGGACCTTATGAAGTTTTAGAAGATTTAGGCACTAATGTTAAAATTTCTAGAAATGGTAAGTAAGGTGAAGTATGTGAACTATATGTGTGTGTAAGGTGTATGAGTGTGACACCTTAAGCTTGTAATTATAATCAGTAATAAATAAGACGTGCAACTAAACGGACGTATTTCTTTATCTCCATCCTCCCCGCGCCTCGCCTCACCTCATTCAAATAACTAAAATATAAATATCTAGCTGTTGCACGCGACATATAAAATATAGCCTATGTTACGTAACGTAACGTAGCCACTGATAACGTAGCCTTCTATAGATGAAAGAATTTTTGAAATCGGTCCAGTAGTTTTTGATTTTATTCATTTTAAAACATACAAATTTTCTCTTTTTATAATATAAGTATAGATTATATATTACATTAAGGCGACCAACTTTTAATAATATCAATGCGGGACATTACACGGACTGGGTACAGGGATAGAATACCGGTAATTATAATAAAAACAGTAAACAGGGTATACCTTTTTTTTTTTGTGGAGGAGAAATCCTTTTATTGATCCCCTGCCGCTTGCTAGGCGACAGGGGTATGTGGGGGTCGACAGTATACTCCGCGTTGCTCACGTAGCAGGCGGAACTGCCCCTACCCACTAAAACTCCCCGGTGTCTCCTTGCCCGTGAGTGGGGGATGGACGGGCTCTGGCGAACCAACTGCTCCGACCCACCCCCCTCGGGCAGCCTAGCCATTGCTGGCTAGGCGACCGCCAACAGGGGGATTGCCCGGAGACACCCGAGCAATCCCCAGACGTAGGGGACCCGTGCAGGCACACATAGCTAGCTACTGTGTGCGCAGGTCCCTTAGGACATTTGAAGACGGGCTGCTGCCCACCTTCTCCTGCCCGGCCGTCTGCATGATGTTAATGGGGGACTCAATGGACACCGCAATGTCCATTGGCTCCCCCACCGACAAAGTGGGCGGGACAAGTCCCGCCCGACCGCCAACTAGAGCAGGGGACCAGGGGCCACCCTCCATGGCCTCCCTGTTCCCCTGAACTCCAACAAAAATATAAACAACAAAAAACCCCTGGCGACAGAGGCGAGAAGGCAGAGGGAGAGATACCAATCCCGTCCCTGTCGCCAGGAGAACGCCAATGAGGGCGGAACTTGTTCCGCCCTCATTGGCGTTCAAGAGCCATACCACCAACAAGAGCAGGGGACCAGGGGCCACCCTAAGGGCCTCCCTGTTCCCCTGAACCCCGTAAAAACCCTGGCAGCTTGCTGCCAGGGTTCGAACCTCAACTGTGTGCTCCGCCACGAGCTCCGCTGAACGGAGCCCGCTCGGAGCACACCGGTGTGGGCCTTCTTGGTCCCCCCGCCAAGAACTGGCGAGGGTAAGCCCCCCCCACCACGAGAAAACAGGGTATACCTACATAATAGGATCATTTATTTTTAAAGCTACCGAAAGTGACAAACAACACTGAACTGACGATGCAAGCAATAAGTATTTGAAGTTCAAATATTGCTTGCGTTCGTTAGTTCAAATTTTAAACAAACGAATCGCGTGCAATAATTTCTCTAATTCACGAAAATGGCTTCCTCTCACTCGTACTTGCTGTTTTTTATAACATCGCACGTCCCTTTCTCTCGCGCTTGCACATGACACACAACCAACCAACCAACGCCAACGCTTCGCGCGTAAATTCAAACTTGCTTTAAAGACTGATTTTCGAATGCGGGACATGCGGGACGGATTGGGCGTTTTACGGGACAATTTCAATAATTAATATAATGCGGGACTATAGCAGGTATTGCGGGACAGTCCCGCACAATCCGGGACAGTTGGCCGCCTTATATTACATATGTATATAAAATTCTCGTGTCACAGTGTTTGTAACCAAACTCCTCCGAAACGGCTTGACCGATTTTTATGAAATTTTTTGTGTATATTCGGTAGGTCGTGAACTATTTTTTATACCACTAAGTGATGAGGGTGGGCCACCCCAAATTTTTTTTTGGCAAAACTACGTTTGCCGGTTGATTTTAGCTTTTGACCGAGACTTCTTCCATTTATTCAATCTTTATTGCTTTTATGTCTTTTGGACGGACGTATAATTTTTATTCTTTTTTTTTGTTAGCTGATGATCCCTCAGTAGTAAGACTTTTTTCTAGTTGAAAAAGTAACAGACAACAGATAAGTATGGATGATATGAAGCGCCCTATAGGGTTAACCAGTTTAACTCTTTGTTGCATAGTATTTTATCTATTTAACTACATAAACATTAGAGGGCGCTTAATTACGATTGTATACCTTTTATTCAACGCTCTGTGGTAACACCTTCGGTAGCTCAGTTGGTAGAGCGGTGGAATTTTGAAATCCATAGGTCGCTGGTTCGAATCCAGCTCGAAGGAGAGCTTTCGGGCAATCACTTGAAATATATTTTTATAAATTTTGAACTCAACAATAGCTTTTTATTTTAAGGAAAACTTTTTCTAATATAATCATGCACTATTGTGCAGGTGCAGAGTAATTAGACTACAGCGCCCTTATAGGGTTAACTAGTTTAACTCTTTGTTGTACAGTATTTCATCAATTCAACTTTTTAACAATAGAGGGCGCTTAATTACGATTGTATACGTTTTAACTTAACTCTTTGTTGTATAGTATTTCTTCAATTCAACTATTGAACACTAGAGGGCGCTTAATTACGGCTGTATACATTTTATTCGACGCTTTGTGGTAACACCTTCGGTAGCTCAGTTGGTAGAGCGGTGGAATGTTGAAATCCATAGGTCGCTGGTTCGAATCCTGCTCGAAGGAGGCCTTAGGAACGGTTGTGGTATATTTTTAAGTTTTTAATTCAACAATTGCTTTTTATTTTAAGGAAAACTTTTCTAAATCATCCAAGTACTACACCCTTTTATTTTAGAATTTATTATACTCAAAAATAGCTTCTTTTTTTCGGGAAAACCCTTTTTAAATCTAATTCTTAATGTAATGTATGATCAGTGCATTTCGATGCTATGTCAAAATAGCCCCTCACTGGGTAACTTTGATACGTTACGTTATATTATTACGTGTCACATGTTTCTCCGCGATGAACTCATAAACTACTGAACCGATTTTGGTAAAACTTCGTAACTCTGTGTAATTTGGTCCAACTTAAGAGGTAGGATACTTTTTACTTTTACTACTACTTATACTTTACTACACTTTTACTTTACTACACAAGCCGGGACTGGGCCACTAGTTGTACTATAGAGATAAAAAAATATATCAAATATCGCAAAAACGTGTCGTAGGAACAAAAAAAACCCTCAAAATCCTGAAAACCCTGTCAAATTAACCTCGTTTGACGGTAACTGTTCCCAAACTTAAAAATTTGTTTCTTGGAAGCGCTTCACGTCCAATGAATATTTTCTTAGGCGTTATATTTATCAACGCGGACGAAGTCCCCTGCACCAGCTAGTAGAACTATATTTATGTTGCAAATTTCATGAACATCCATTCAGCCGTTTTTGCGTGATTGACAAACAAACATACTTTTTACAAACTTTAATTTTTATAATATTAGTATGAATAAATTTTAAAGATCCACGAGCTTAAAAGCATAAATTCGAAAATGTTTCCATTTATTCCGTTAATATTCTTCTATGTTTATATTTGTACGATAAAAATAAATGTTGCATCTCTCTACCAAAATATTTTACGGAGCTGATTTTAAAGAGATTATTAGTTTGACAGTTTATTTTTTTATGAAAAAAGATGGCGGTCAAGCTGACGCTCAAGTGGGTGGATGCCGTCAGTCAGAGCTGAAGCACATGTGCTGTTTTATTGGTCTATAATGTGTGCAAATTTTATTAAGCGAAACTCAATACATGTAATTTTTTGCGAGATCATCCAAAAAAAAAATCCAAAAAAAAGTTAGTAACCCCAAATTGTCCAAGTGAATTTGCATTTTAATAATGAAGACTGGATTTGTGAATCGATGATTAGAGATTTCAGGCGCGACAATGGCGTATATGAGGGTGGGGAGGTGAAGTAGATATGCGCGCGCAGTCACTTCGAAACGGAAGGTTCATGTGTGCGATGAGTACTAACCAGTAACGAAGCGGAGGCCGCATCGGCCACGTAAAGTGGTCTCTGCCACTTTCAAATCCTTTAAAGCGTGGCTGCGCGTTACGAACCACAGACAAGACGGCCTTCGTAGCACAAAACTCCCACACCCCTTAAAATCGGCATGCTTATAAAGTAAGTTTAATGTTAACAAACTTTCTTTGAGTGTAGAAAACTATTTACGTATTTAAGTTTATTTATTTATTTGTATAAATTGTATTATTTTTTTTTTGCTCATTTTTAAAATTTCAACAAAATATTATCGATTTACACGCACGCACCTGAAAGAGACCTAGGAAACATAATTTAAGAAGAATCTACATATTTAACATTAAAAGTACACGATAAACATTTTATCTCTTCGAAAATAAGTCTAGAATTCAAAGTTTTTTTCTTTATATATTTCGGGATACATTTTTAAAAGTTAAGTACCGGCGTTGAAATTCGACACGTGTTGTGTATCGTCTCGTATTGAATGGGCGTTCATATATATGTCCATTTCACTCGGTATTGATTGCGTATGAAAGAAGGGTGCGCGGCGAGCGGGGAGTCCACGCGACCTTGGTTAGAGTTCCCGTCGCGGCCACCTCGCCGTAGGAGCTCCACGACGCGGCCTTGACTCTTCAACAGTGTGCGAACCGGCGCGTATAATGTATACACGCCCTTAATAAACATCGTTATCATTCTAATAAACGATATTCAATAACTGTGACGAAGTGTGTGCGAATAATAGAGGTATGTGCGAACTTGCTTTTGCAAGCCAACACTTGACAACTCTTTATAAACTGTTAAAAGAGTTTACGCAATTAAACCTAATGTACAAGTGAGAACTATCGGGGAATCCCCAGATATTATGAAAAAACAGCCGAGTTCAAAACTAGAACAAATATCCAAAGGGACACAACCCCCGCCTGGCTGCACTGCTCGTCATTAGTCATTTAGCAGTGTTTTTAAAAGGCAACACTTTAAAAAGCAACAATCAATACAACGAGAACTCATTTGAATGTATAAGATAACTTTGTAGGCTTTGAAAATTTTTGAAAGCCGAAACCTGCGGGCCTCGAATTACGTAAGTTCGTGAAAAACTGCAAAAGTTTAGCGAATCATATATGACTGTGCGTAATAAATGCGTTGCATGCTAAGCGAGTGACATTATATTGTGGTGTGTGAATTAAATTAAGTACCTATGTTAAAACTTCAATTATGGCGTTGTTGTTGTGAAATTATCGAATAAAAAAGGACAGGTGACCTTGAGGGCATGCTAGGGCTCTTACGTGACTTGACCTTCTAATATTGCAGCTGCGCAATTGAGCTCTTTAATCATAAATGCATTTCCTAGTAGCATAGTGGACAGTGAACTTGAAATTTTCGTAATATAACTTGCTTGTGAACAAAGTTTGCTTCACAAGGTTTGTATAAAAATAATACTTTCTGTTTTTGAATTTTTGGATTATTGGTGACATATTATTACTGTAAAGCGACCGCTATTTGACCCTTCTTTGGTTTACTTTAATTCAAGTAAGATTTGCATGAAAAAAGTAAAGGTACCTACTACAAACATAGGTTGATTTGAAAACAAGTATTTATTTACTTTGCATCCGTGTGCAGCCGAATCGCAATGATCAATAATATTTATTTGATTACTCGTAAATTAGATTATTTACCGGTAGTAAGGATATTGAAATTCTAATAAAACAACTGGCATTTTTTACCGAAATCGCCAGTAGTCTTGATGAGATAGAAGTGTATTATTAAAATACATTTAAATGGATTTTTTTAAAGTAGGCATCCAATTCGTAACCGGTTATCCCTCCCTACAACCAAATAGCTCACCTGATTTACCGTATATTAGGGTTGCCATCTGCAAACTTTGAAATCCAGGATTTGAATATAGAAATACCAAGACATTTCGATTTTAAAACAGGACTATATTAATGCATTACCTAATTATATGCTCTGAATAAAACAACTAACAGCAATCACATATTTTTTTATTAGTGTTTAACTTAAACTTAGTTATTAATTGTCCAATTAAATGGATAAATGATGTTTTTAATCATAAATATAAAATAATTACTATCTACCTAAGTAAGTCATGTAATAGGATAAATTCTTACGTCTTATCTTTATTTTTCAACCCCAGAAAGGTCCCTCAACATTTGTGTATATACGGCGTATATACCAGGGGTTGATCCAAAAGATTACATTAACCAATCATTTATATTTTCTCAGGTTTTCTATATATTATAGATATATGGTTCGACAATTGATATTTAATTCCATAAAGGTTTGTGATTAAAAATTCACTATATATAAAATTTGTTTAATAGAATTAATTATGTCTTGAAAGACATTTGCTTGAAGCTGAAGCGAATTTAATACGTTGAATGTATTTCACAGTCATTTTAAATTACAGATTTTCGCTATTAATTAGAGAATTTCTTTTGGGAGATTATTTTAAATTCAAAATATGTATCACCAGGGTTCCCAGAACATTAATTTCAATAGTAGAGAAGTTAGGACGTCCACTACAGGACATAGGCCTCACCCATATACTCAATTTTTAATAGAACGGAGTCGACCTGACCTTACCACTTGCCATCACCACTTTGTAGTTGCTAATTTTTTGGGTTATGTCAATGATTTTCGTTTCTCTACATATCTACTCAATTCTGCTTCTCCTCATAGAGTAACCCCGAGTATAGTCCTCTCCATACCTCGTTGTTATGGCGAGCTTTGTTATAAGAGCCAACATTAGAGCACTTTTCAACGTCGGCGTAAATCACTGGTCGACAACATGTGTTTTTTACTTTTATTAGATACCAAAGTGTAATGTCCGATAGAGAAATGTCAGAACCTAAAGGCTACTACAACACTTGGTTCACACATAACTATTCTTGTATGCAGAATGAAAATAAACTTCGAATATAACTTCGAGTAATGCTACAAATATTTTACTGTGCTATTTAAGTTAAACTCTAATAGAGTGTCACTAAGTTCTATTTCTGTTGAATGTTTATTTAAGCATTTAAAAAACCTATATCAAAACACTACAGATAGACATAGGATATTTTCTTGCCTTTACTGAAAAAATCTTTAAAATCGGTTTAGATACGTAGAATGTACAAAACGTGGAATTTTACTATTATTTTATTTTTACACGGTATTGAGAGGGTATATTCTGAATAGGGCGACTCATTAACCTAATCTTGAAATGTTTTGACCATTAAGTATGTTTTTTCTTTAAAAAAAAACCCGCTTGTGATGTGATGTCCTGTTAATGTGATGTCCCGTTAATGTTATGTCATCAATATGGTAATGTGATACCCTATTGATGTTCCTGTTAATGTAATGTTCTGTTAATGAGATGTCACGTTAATGCTGTGTCATCAATATGGTAATTTGATGATATTGATGTTCCTGTTAATGTGATATCCTGTTAATGTAATGTTCTGTTAATGAGATGTCACGTTAATGCTGTGTCATCAATATGGTAATGTGATACCCTATTGATGTTCCTTTTATTGTGATATCCTGTTAATTTAATGTTCTGTTAATGAGATGTCCTGTTGTGATTAATTATTAATTATAAAGATTAAGTTTTGATAATCTGATATCCAATACCTCCTCTAAAAAGGCGTAAGAAATTTAGTTCACGTAGAAAGAGATGTTATTTCCTTTTAAAGTCACTTCTAGTTTAATACGTAATATTTCCGGCGGTTAAGTAATGAAAACGAAGTGAAAGTAGCACGTGGTCCATTTAAAATAGAATGACCTGGAAGAGAGGAGTCGTTGACCGATCTGGAAAATAGGCCAGGCCGATGCCGCGGAGTCACTATATCGTACTAGATAGCACTTCTAGCAATCTATTAAAGTGGGTCAAACGGAAATTAAGTAACTTTGTTATTGTTGAGTTTTCAAAGTGTACGTATTTATTTATAGGTTTCATTCGATAATTACGTAAGGTAAATTAACTTTTTAGGATCAGTGCGTAACAATGTAAAACAAATAGTGGACTTTTTAAATTGGCTTAGTACCTATATAGATTATAGTTCATAGGGCGAGGCCAGATAGGGGACCGTGGCACACGACACAACAGGGGCAATATAGTAGTACATTGCACCCACTAATTTAATATATTCTATTTTAAAGATTTTGTTAATAATTATAGTAAACGTTAAGGATCATTAGTAGTGCCTTAAAACATGAACTATTCAATGTTACCATTGATAAGGCGTCGAACACAGGCAATATTTTTTCATTAGTCTGGTGAGTTCCTATTGAGGAAAATTTATAGTTTTATTTTAGAGTTGCTGTTAAACGCGACTACGTCCGCGCAACTTTATAAAATATAGCCCTAATATATAATAATATATAAAATAAAATATAAATATGTTACACGCTGATAGGTGAAAGTTCTGTTTTGATAGGTGATAGTCGGTTTTATTTTTTATAAAAAATATATTTCCGTTTTCATTTTCTTTTTTTTAGTAGCTTAGCTTCGGTACCCTCGTTCGAAAAGTTTATGGCTTATTTTCGACCAGTGAATGTATGTATAGTCCCGAAGAAATTCCCCAAATAATTGTAAACACCTCGTCAACCAGGTATCTAATCAAGTAAGACTGGTAATGTGATATTGGTGGTCGCTGTTAAGGAATGCCGGCGAGGATGACGAGCGCGCGGGGCGGTGCGGGCGGCGCGGGGGAGGTGACCGTCGCAGACACCCCTGTTGTCACCTTCGAGTCCTTGACACAAGGCGCCGTCATTGCTGTCATGGGAGTGGCCATTGTCGTCTCCAACTTGCTCATCATCGCCTCTTTCCTCAACTTCAAAGGTAATACTTGTCAACTCTGTACCGCATTGACCGCAAAGCGATTTCATATTATTTACAAAAGGTCCCATAGCAAAATTTATTCGTTATTTTATAGTGCAGCTTGCACTATAAATAAACTACGGTAAAAAATAATTGAGAGGTTTTTAAAATTAAACCGTAACAAACAATAAAATGTTTGCTTTTTTATGAAAATTAAAGCGCCAGAGATAACAGACATTTTCATATATGAAAGTGACATAAAATTTTTAACTGTATTTGGCGTACTACATATTTAGTGTTTTCTACATTGTTTTTATTTACTTTATATATTTGTGAATGGAGTCTAACATCGAGCATTAATTATGTAAAATTTATTGTATTAAATTAAATTAAATTAATTATTTATTAAAAAATTTAATCTTCTTACGGAATTTTTTACGAATTGTCTTACGAGTTTATTACGAAAAAAAAATTAAATTATACATTCTCATTACAAAAAACTTTTTGAATGAATGCTAAATAAATAAGACATAGGACATTTATAAACTTCTATTAGCGGTGTTTGTGTTTGTTGCAGGTCTTTCTAACGAAGTTATTAACTACTATTTACTGTCCCTTGCTCTGGCTGATCTACTTTGCGGTCTGTTCGTCGTGCCCCTGTCAGTGTATCCAGCTATAACTGGGCAATGGATATTCGGGGATTTGGTTTGCCGTCTAGCCGGATACATTGAGGTGACGTTGTGGTCTATTTCAGTGTACACGTTCATGTGGATCTCGGTGGACAGGTATCTCGCTGTCAGGAAACCACTACGCTATGAAACGGTTAGTACCACTTTCATTAAGTAACTAATGCTAACTCGCCTCTTACAAACTTGTATTGTAACATATATTTGATAAGTGTTAAGGCCTTAACACCTTAACACTCTGTTTCAAGGTCCTGGAATCAATACCCTACAAGTATGTAGGGTACAACTTGTACTACTCTGGCAAGTAGTGGAAGGACATACCGCGTTTAGCAGATATTTTAGCATTGGCAGCCTATCTGAGGGCAGTTATTACCCCCTTAAAGAAGACCACTGCAGTGAAATAACAGCACTTGTGCTATTGTATTTAGGCGAGTGATTAAGGGATGCTACAGTCAATTTTCCTGCCCCTTCTTAATCCCTTATGGTTAATGCAGCACACTTGCAGTGCCTGTGGCGTTCCTTGTGTTATAGGTGATGGTAAAGCTTACTGTCATGTGGACGGTCAGTATGTCTTACGCCTTTCACACGTGTTTTTAAACAAAAAGCTTCACGGTGGTCATAATGTTTTTAAGCAATGAAAACATTTTTTTGACGCCTATAATAGGTTGTCTACCGATGCCAATAAATATGAAATACATGGGTATAAGTTTCAAGTGCGCTGGCAACTTCATCTATAATCGCTGCTTAGGTTAAAACTGAAGAATAATAAGGCTAAGTTAGCTCGTATAACATGTCGAAAGAAAGGCGAAACCTTTTAATCACAAAAGTATCACCACTTAAATTTTTTTAATAAGTTTTTTTTAACTTATGTTTAGGTACAAACTCGCACGAGGAGCCAGTGCTGGATGGTGTTCACATGGATATCAGCAGCTATGTTATGCTGTCCGCCACTACTTGGCTACAAAAAAGACGCCGAATTCAGCCCGAAGACTCTGATTTGTATGCTCGACTGGGGCACCACTTATGCTTATTCAGCCACCCTGGCCATGTTAGTCCTCGGTCCAAGCGTCATCTCAATAGTGTACAACTACTTTTACATATTCAAAATGAAGAGAAAACTCAGTAGCGGTGTACCAATCCACGACAAGGAATACGCGACGGCTTTGGCCGAGAACTTATCGAATCCAAGCCACTGGATGAGCTTTGTACTTGTCACGGCTTTCTGGTTAAGTTGGGCACCTTATGCGGGCGTTAGAATTTACGAATACTTTACAGATGAAGAGATAAAAGTACCGATGTTGCATTTCGGTGTTGTGTGGTTAGGCATATTGAATTCTTTTTGGAAAATTATAATTTTGATATCGTTAAGTCCTCAATTCCGATTGGCGCTGAGGATACTATGCCTGACAGCCTGTTGTCGCACTAAGGGACGTCTCCAAGCTGAGCTAATTGGCATGGACAACGACGATTGAACAGACAGTAGGAATTATTCTTCAGAACAAATAGAAATTTCTCTCGTTAATTAATGAGGTGTGATTAGCAGGCCTTAAAACGAAATACTTCAAGTCCTAAGAAGCCTTATGGTTAAACAGAGATACTTATGATAGCATGGTGATTTGTCGTTTACATTTTTTTCCATAATTATCATATTATTAAAAAAAAATGTGCTTAGTTTCGTTGTGCTTAAAATAGAATTTGATGTTTACTTATATGACATTAGTAGACATCTTGACATCCATAAACTCAATTATAAAGTTCATAGCATTGTATGCTTTCAATTATTATTCTTATATTGTTTAATAAAACTGGCGAACAGACAATAAAGTATAAAAAATATTTCGCAATAAAAGAAACCATATCAGATATGTAATTGATTAATATATTTGTTTATGTTATTTTGTGATTTTCAAATTGTTAGGACTTTAAGTGTCTAAGTAGGGATGGTCATATAGCTTATCGTATACAATAGGTATACAGTTTTCAAGAAAATAAATAAATAAAATATTTCCTACGAATAAACTAATTATTATACTGCTTATTAAAAAATAGTTAATAGTTTTTCTCTCTGTAGAAAGTGTAATAATAAAGTTCAAGTTCAAAATTAAATTGATCTATAAAAGTAGTGTAAAAAAATAGTTTGCCATGTTAAAGTAGTTTAATATATTATTTAAAAATCACATTTCCTTTCTCTCGCTCAACCTTTTATATACTATATTATAGCGCTCAGTCAAAAGAGATTGATGAAATTGCAAACAGATTCATAAATTATATTTGTAGACGAAATTTAAAATAAAAACTGAAAACCTGAAAGAAATCATTTCAATGTGATTTATAAAAAAGACAAAATAAATGAATATTCATTATGTATAATTATGTACCAGTGATCGCCCAGTGGTCAAAATTAGTTTGCCCATATTCATTTTAAAGGAGAAAAAAAAAACTAATAAATATTAAAAGAAAATTTTCATTCACAAACAAATTTTTTTTTGTCTCTGCTTATTTAAATATAGATTCTAGACTAGTAGGGTACAAGTACAAGTCTTTATATAGGTTCAGACATGAGAATTGTTGAAAATTTCTTAATTTTCAACAAAATGGAAAGGATATCCTTAAGTTCCAAGTTAAGGATATCCTTAACTCGGTTGAAAATAAGTTATCGTGTTACTTGACTCGAGAACTGGGTCATGTTTAGAACGATCCTTGTTAATAATAGGATATAGGATGGTCTGTCTCAAAATCGATTTCGTGTTGTGGTGTTGGCGGCTTAGATTAAATTGTTAATTGAATTGTAGGTGTTCTAGATAGAATTGGAGAAGGTTATTCTTGGATTAAATAAGTCGCCAACAGCCATCAATGTGTGCTCTATAAAGCAATACTTCAATTACTTCGCTATGGATTTTTCTTTGCCAATTTTTAGGTTTATTTTTATACAGCATCATCTTTTATTTAATATTCATTGTGAATTTATTACTACGGTTAACTAGAATTGCGAATAGAAAAATAAATAAATAAATAAATATAGTTTTTAAAATATTTGTTTTAAAAAATTTCAATAATATTGTAAAAAATGAAAACTAAACTTCTTCATGCCGTGAAGATCCGTGCTAAATTTTTTAGTAAAGTGTATATTAACCATTAAATTTGGGTATTATTCTAAAAGAAGATTACGCCTTTTGAGACCAGAGGTTCTCAAACTTAGAAGCAAAACGCAAATTTTAATTATTTTATTTGATTAAGATTAATCAAATGTCGAGTTTGAAGTGATTGAAGAATTACGTTACACATTTGTCCGAGACTTTTTCAATTATTAAAAAAAAAAAACTTGATCATTTAGCTGTAACTAGATTTCGGTAGTGTAGTATCGTGCGTCAACTGATAAGTAGCTCTAAGTGTTCATTATTTTATCTCAAACTTATGGCTGTGCTTAAAATTTTCTGTGTTAGAAAATTATAGTTTTTAGATGTAGCTAGGGAATGCAATACCTGAATGTCGGGATATGAAAATGCCGGGATATCCATATGCGGTTTTCGTGTCTAATCCCGTTATTATATAAGCGGTGCGGTTTTATTAAATACTTCTTTCAATAAGTGTTGTGCTGGCATTGTAAAATAGTACATTATTGTTGAATTAAATAGACCACAGCGTAATTACTTGTAGCACCTTAAAAATAAAATTGTACCTACTCTTCGTCATACGTGTGTAAGTATGAAACCGGAATTTTTGTACAGAAAAAACACGTTTATTGTAATGATATGATACAAAGTAACTTATTCAAAGTATTGTCCGTCGCTATCTATACATTTTTTCCATCTTTCTGGCAATTTGTGGATTCCGCGCCAAAAGAACTGTTGCTCTTTTGAGGCAAACCAGTCATCGAGCCATTTTCGTACATCTTCGTAAGAAGTAAAGCGCTGCTCAGCAAGTGCGTGTCCCATCGATGCAAACAAGTAGTAATCGGATGGGGCAAGGTCCGGTGAGTAAGGCGCGTGCTGGAGAATCTCCCAACCCACTTTTGAACCGTTTAAACCACTCGAAACACTGTGTTTTACCGAGAGCATGCTCACCAAACGCCTCCAGAAGCATTCGATGCGATTCGGCTGCGGTTTTCTTCAGATGAAAACAGAAAAGTAGGGCTGTCCGCAAATCGTAATTTGTTGGCACAAAACTCGACATGTTTATCTCTAATAAACTAATGCTACTGAATGAAACTCGTGTTATTGTGAGTTGGAAATCTTTGTCGGATATCAATACAATAACAAGACACCGCTGACGTGATGTGTCGGTAACTGCATCAAATGTGAAAATATCTACTTACAGAAAACACGCGGGATCCCGCAATACCAAAATTCCAAAAATACCATATGCAAAAACTACCATAATTGGCCCAATAAATACCGGTATTGAAATTATCTCATGATATTGCATTCTCTAGACGTAGCATATCAACGTTAGATAAATTCATAGCTGATTGGTGAAATACATATATAAATTGTTTGATGTTTGAAAGTGTATTTACAACTTGTATTTTCTTGTCCACTCCACTTGTAAGCACTGTATGTTACTGTTTATCTTTGAATATTGAATGTAAGTATAAGATATTTTTGGTATTGCTCATAATCGATATTTATCTAAGGGTGGAAGCCTGATAATATACAGAGTGGCTATGTCACCAAGTCACTACGCATAACTTGTATATAAAAGCGTTAATATAAACTGAGAAGATTGTTTTTGTATTAAAATATATATCTATATATATATTTACAATACAGTTTAGATGTTATAATGAAACGTGTCTTGTTAAACTGAGTCTATAGAATGAGCGTTAGTTCACACCGAGACGCGATGTGAAACGACGCGGCTTGCACCTTTTAAGATACGACGCAGCTTAGTGTGCGGATGCCCACAAGATATGAGTAACATAATATGAGATATGAATCATAGAAAATATAGAAGAGCCGCGCCTCTTGGTCGCCTCCGACGTGGCACCACTTCAACTCATCTCCACTGAGTGGAGTCCCTAAAGTCACTCCACTGAGTGATCGAGACCTAGGTCAGAAACGGGAACATTGTCCTAGCCTCGCGGCGGCGGCGTCAAGCGTCTTGACTCTTCAGGCATCTTCGCGTCGCGTCGTGTCGCGTCGTGCCGTGTCGTGTCGTGTCGCGTCGTGTCGTGCCGCGTCGTGTCGTGTCGCGTCGTGTCGCACTTCGGTGTGAACTGACCCTAACATCACCGACTTAGTTGGCCTGTACAAAATTATTCACCAATGAGTGCTTAAAATTTTACCAAATAAACAGTTGTTAAGACGTTTTTTGTAAGCATCTTGTTAATTATATTAAAAAATCGTAGTGAAAATGCAATGGGAGAAAATTTTGAAAAAAAAAAGTTCAAAATTAGCATACATGCACACTAGGTGCTTTAGTGATCACAAATTTAGGTTTTTCTACAGTTTTGTATGAAATACCCTGTTATAAGGTTGGAGACAAAAAGTAGATAATGGTAACTTTAAAAGTTTACTATTCCATTGTTATTATATTAATTATCTACTGTAATATGACATGAAAGACAATAGTTTTGGCATAATTATAACGAATTACTCAATAACACGGATTAGTTTCTAAAGGTTTGCAATACATACCTACTTAATATGTATTTTTTGGAAATTAATTGATTTTTAAATGGAAAATATTGCAATTAAACCAATGGACATATTTAGTTTTTTTTTTTTCACGATAAAAGTTTTTGATGGCAATGATTAAAATATATTTAATACCGTTAAGAGATAAATACATTGAAACCCACAAATTATATTGTAATATTATATAATTATGTATAACAAGTATGGTAAAGTAATTTAGTGATTTGGTGACCTTAAAAGTAAATAATAGAGGTAGTCAATATTAATGTAATTAATTAATTAATTATTAATATTAAATATCTTATTAATTGATAATTAATTTTATTAATTAAAAATCTATAAAACATTTGGTCTAGTGGCTAGTAACCCTAGCTGTTAACCAAACGGTCGCGGGTTCGAATCCCGCTAGGGGCAAATGTTTATGTGTTTATTTACCTTTGTACCCGAGTCATGGATGTTTGTATTTATAATATGTATGTATTTACAAAAAAAAAGTAATCTATATATTATATCAACTGTCTGGTATCCATAATATAAGCATTAAGTTGCTTAGTGTGGAACTAGATAGTGCTGTGTGGAATTTGTGAAGATATTTAAAGATATTAATCAATAATAATTGGTTTTTATGAAGTCAACTCATTAATAATTAATTAATTAATTAGGAAGAATAATTTAGGTCGACGCGACAGAAGATTTCTGTATTCCATGTACCTAATTATTATAAGAAAATATTATTAGTTTAAAATATCGCAGTGTTTTAAAATATATATGTGTAGTCGACAAATAATTTAAAATTCGTCAGCTGGGGTTAAATCCGGACATAAGTGCTTATGATATAAGTGATGATATGAATCTCTGTATGTTGTTTATGTTGCTTATTTAATAGATATGTCTATATTTTTAATGGTGTCGTAAATTTATGAGAATTTATGAAGTAAATTTTGACTTTCAATAATACGTGTGTTGATTTTGAACTTACAATTTGCTGTTGCGATTGTGACTCTTACACATTTAAATTATTATTATTATAAAAATAATAAAAAATACTAATTATAGTTTATTTATGGTTCGAATTTAAATTAGATGTTTGTATCATATTTTTCATGTAATCATTTTTAAACGAGTTTAGTTACTTAGATCTGGCCTAGCTTGTTCTAGTCTAGAATATTTTAAAATTCATATAGCTATTACATGATTTAATATAAACATACCCATTTTTTTTTTATTATAAAGTTATTGAATACAGTTTCAGTATACGTGAACATTTGAAAAAAAAAATTTTTTTTTCAGTAACTTTTTTTTTTAGATGAAACTGATTAATTTTAATTTTAGCCATATTTTAATATACTACTCTTACTCTACAAAATAATTTATTATTAATAGATATGTCATCAGCCGATATAACAACCATTACTCAATACACTGTCGCTAAAGAGCAGGGTAGTTGCGAATGTCTAAATCCGCAACAACACTGCTTACAAGAGTTTAGCGCCACTACTGGCTTTAATGAGTGCTCGTAAAGTTGTACTGTACATAATACGATTCGTCCATTGATGCTGCCAATCGATTCATGCCATTGTATAGTTAGACATTACATAAAACGAAATATAAGCGCTGTGTTTGGTTTAATAAGAACATTGTCAGCATGTAAGAAGTGGGTACAGCCTGCTGCGTGATATATTAAGAGTTGCCATCCCATCATGGTTGTGACTTTAACGAGTATTTTACAATTAACTATAAAATTAGTAGACACTCCAGTAGACCAACTTAAACAAGGCAATTAGGGAAGCCAGGCCCATTTTACTATTCCCTCCCCTAAAAGAAAAAAAGGCTACGGTAGCCACCTATTATTAAGTGTGAAGTATATATTATTATGTTGACCTTTACTTATATAAAAAAGTACAAAGTATTAATACAAACATCACATAATATTGTTAAAACAAATAAAAAGTAGTACAAACTCACTGTACAGTTTTCAATAACAGCGTTAGCGGCAGCGCTGACCTATTTGCTGTTTTACCGCAATATACGACATATTATTTATATAATACAATAAATGTCACTAGTTTATAGACTCCATTGTAGCTTGCTAGCTTATATAAACTCTATGCTCCATTGGCTCCTGCTATATAAACCTACTTAAACTTAACAATAACTTTTAATAAACATAACATATGGAGGCTAACTGGTTCATTTATGCATTTACTACTAATCAATAAAAATTTTTTTTTTTGATTGGCAGGTGTTTCAATCAACCGTTTGGAGAAAGAACGATTTGTTATCCTAAATTAAAAAATAAAATAAATATACCGTTTTGGGGGCAATAATAAACTAACGATAAACTTGCGGGCTCTATAGTAGTTGTAGTGTGCTGAAATAGTCGCATGAAATGTTGAATTCTGGAGGTCTACTGGCTTTACCATTTGTTCGTCTTATGCTCATTGTAATATTTTATTTGTTACTACTTAAGCACAAATAGTTTGTTAAATAGTTAACAACTTATATTCCGAATTTACCCCAGCTACAAAGTCAATTTTGAACGCTAGATGTAACATTTTCTTTTATTAATTAATTATTACTGAATCAAAATTAAATGTTTAAAATATAATAAGTTAATTAATTAATTGTCATAAACGACAGTTTATTTTTAGTATGAATAATAAAATTATACTTAAGTAATGTTTGTTAGTGTGTACAAATGATAATTTATTAGAGATTTATAAGTACATATTTCAAAGTAACAAAACGTTTAGGACGCAATATAATAAGGTAATTGAAATGGCACTACGCATCATTGTATATTTGAACTAGGGATGTTGCGGATGCATTATGCGGACTTCAAAAGTTTTCCATACATTTTTTAAAAATTGCTTTTAATAGATTTCATTAATCAAGCTTTTAGTAGAAAAATAAAATAAAAATAAAATAAAAAAAATGAAACGATATTATAATTAATCCTGGGAAAATCTGAGGTGGATCCCCCGTGGGATCCAGTTGAACTCTGGTGCATCTGAATCCTGTCAGGGGATCGACATATTATGTCGCAGTTCACCAGGATCCCTTGATTACTAATGTAAGTAAATTATATTAATCTTTGATAACACATATCTGCCAGATACGGTTGCGGATGTCTAAATAGATGCGGGAGTTCCGCATTTTGCGGATGCGGATGCGAATGTACGCAACAACTCTAATTTGAACATACATTAATCAATAAAATCATGTAACCTACTTGTAAACCGCAACACCAATGTAAACCTTATTAAAATTGAAATATAAGCTAAGATTGTTTGAAGCTAATATTTATAATACAATATATTGTACTGACGGTGTTGAACATACATAAAACATAATTTATGTCGGTATAATTTGTCAGTATATTAAATTTCTCGTTCGTGTTTGTCTCAATTAAAGATTTTAGAATAATGTGTGGACTTTTATTAATAAATAACGATCGGCCCCCAGCTTAGCACGAATATAGCATTTTAACTGCAAATTGTATACATAAAACCTTTCTCGTTTATCGCTCTTTCCATTAGTGAAAACCGTATCAAATCCGTTGGGTGGTTTAGAATAAATTAGCGGAGAAACTTTACAAGATGAAATATCGCATATATATTATACACTAGTATGCAAAATTTTATGATGATCGATTGAGAAGTTAAGACGTGAAAGCGTAACAAACAAACTCATTGGCATTTATAATATTAGTTAAGATTGTGGGTGAAATTTGGTCCTAAGTAAGAAATAGCATTTTGATTTTTTTATATACTAGCTGTTGCACGCGACTTCGCCCGCGTAACTTTATAAAACATAGCGTAAGTTACTCGCTGATAATGTAGTTTTATATAGGTGAAAGAATTTTAAAAGGGAACTATGTTTTTCTTCAGCAAAATTTATATTTTGTCATCAACTTGTATCGTCTAATTAATAGATCTGTGGGCATAAAATATTTTCATTGTCAGATAAAAATAATAGTTTTTTTTTTGGGACTTTGTGACATATTTCATTTTTTTAATTAACGTTTTCAATTATTTTGGTATAGGTACAGTTATCAGGACAAACAAATTATAATAAATACAAACCTATTTGTTTGATAAATCAATACTAATAATAAATCTGTAAGGGTCGGTCATGGAGTAAGTTACTTTGTTTTCAGAGATTTGTGTTTATAGGCTCTATACATGATACTGAAACTAAATTGACGATTTTTAGAATTTTTTTCTCTATGTATGTATGTTCCTCCATAACTCTGAAACGAATTAACTGATTTTCATGAAACTTGGTAGATAAACATTTGGACGTACGGGACACAGGATAGGCTACATAATATTTTTCAACGCGGACGAAGTCGTGGGCACCAGCTAGTTGATAATATATCCCGATGATTATATATAATTTTTTATGGAATTGTTTTCATATTGTTTGGCGACTACATTTTGGCGACAGATCTACTTGTATTGCGGACAAAACCTATTATTTAACAAATTCATAACCAATTAAATTGACATCTTAAATCGTACCCATTTTAAAAACGGTCCAGTAGTTTTTGAGTTTATTCATTACAAACACTGTCTTTTAGTATACAAAAGTTTCATTTCTTAGTTAAATATTAACAAACAAAAAAAAAATGTCGATGTGAGGAGGATCTCTAGGAAGTAAAATCCTATAGTCCCATCACGAGACTGTTATGGCATCTGTAACAAAGCGTTACATGTCATAAATAAAAATAATAATAAATTAATTAATAATATTTTTTTAATCTATACCTAACATAATATTACACCCGGAGTGCATCTGCACCGGTAAGTGGCGGTATATTGAAAATTACGCGCTGGTATTGTTTTTATTTTCTACGACAGGTAGTCGGATAGAAGCCAAAGCATTAGTCCACGCTCCTCGGCAAAATAGTTGAGTGGTGCAAATTATTTAAAGCTAAAATTAATTCATTGTAAGCTATATTCGAGGCTAATTTATTTTATTGTGTTTAAAAATTTGAATCTCCTGCGATAGGGTAAGTTTTAAATGGCACACAATTTCTATATTTATTTTAACATATTTTAAAATAGCTTATTTTTATTTCTTTGTAATATGCTTAAATTATTTTTTATATATAAATTTCTGATTACTTTGTTTCGTATTGCTTAATTTATTTTCATATTTATTATTATGTAAACTCCGTTCTGGTTATGCAACACTGCGGCAATGCTACTGCTGTTAAGCAGGCAATTTCTTCCTGTTGCCGTCGTGGAGTATCCAGATCGGAGGGTAGATGTACCAGTGCGTAATCCCGTGGTACTATCGATTTCAGGAGTTTTACACGGGCCGAGTTTCCTTCGGGCCAAGTTTCCCTCGGGCCGGGTATATCCTGGGTCAAGTATCCCCCGGGTTAAATTACACATCCATCATAGACGGCCAGCTTCGGATTGCACTAGATCCAGCTGCCGGCTGCCATCCAGTCACCGCCACCTATCGTCATCGTGCCTACGCGCATCGGCAGGACACACACCACCACGACATCACGCCACATCTACCACCTTCGTCGGCTGGAACATACAGGGGAGTGCCTGCACTGCGTTGAGGAGACAGATAGGGAGACCACCCACGACCTACACAAATTTGTGTTGCCTACCACCGAGCGTATAATATATTTGTTTATATCAGATCACGCCGTTTTTTTTAATTTCCTGTGGTAGGCTACACTGGCGCCCAACAATCTAAAGCACGACACATCTTTGCGAATACTCGGCAGTGAATAAAACATTATAACGGGTTATATAAATAAATAACAACAATATGCTTCCTATACATACAATACTTTATTTAGATTATTTAAAATTAAAACTTTTATGTTGGTACATTTTATATATACAGTTACACAAATACTGTCGTAACATTCTATTCAAAAAATGCCAGTTACATCTTTAATGGGGATCAATGTTGAAAGTCTTTTCATATATTTAAGCCATCCACTTTATTCCGTCACAGCTTATTCGAATTGCACCGATTAAAATTGAAAACTATAATATAGGTTATTTATTTTTATATCGTAGGTACTCTGACAAAATTATTAAACACATTTAAGCTTATACAATTATAACACCATTTGCAACTACATAAACATTTATGTAAATATTATAAATAGTACAGTAATACAGTACAGTGGCCTTGTAAAAAAAATCGAAATAATTTAATATCTTTGCAGTGGACAGGCAGGGATTAGCCATATAGGAACGTCTCGTGATCCTTTTTCGTTTTCTAACTTGTTGCAATCATTTCTTTTTAATACAACGCTTTTTTATTTATTAGTATGTTGTTTTCTTTATTAATATAATTTTTTTTTTAAGTTAACAAAATTATTGTTGTGTTTTTATTATTGTTTTAGCGCGCAGAGGGCTATTTTCAGCGTTAAATTAAAATTATAAATAATGGAGGTACAGTTCCGGGAGTTGAAACTTTTTTTTATTTCCTCCTCTTTAAGGATCTTCTATTGAAATTTCGAAAATATTTATAATTTACGAAAAATAAGCTACAAACCAAACACAATTTTTTGAAGGTGTTTAATTGTTTATAACTTTTGGAATTTTTTATGGGCTAATTAAATTATTTGGCACAATGATCTAGACATTATTCCGGATCGAATGAGCTAAACCACATAATTTTAATAACAGTATGTAGAATTAACACCGTTTTAATCTTATACATATACACTAGACTATAAAAATTATAAACAGATGCAATTTAAGTACGACTATAAATTCAAATGGAGATTCTAAAGCGATTTGAATTAAGAGGCATTTGATCATTCAATACTTAGTCGTGAAAAGGTTGCGTTTTACTTTCCCATTTATTATTAAGTATTAAAAATGAAATCATCACAAATTAATTTATTACTCATCGGTCTCTCCGTGTATTTTTGATTTACCAAAAATTAAAAGTGATAGGTAAAACTACCCGTCAGTTCATAAGTGGTGAAATGAAGAAAGAATTTTTGTGCCTTTATTACGTCGCAAGACTTTAGAAGCAGTTGTTTGTTAAATTGTTTTTGTTGTTGAGTTTGTGTGTGTGTGTGTGTGTGTGTGTGTGTGTGTGTGTGTGTGTGTGTGTGTGTGTGTGTGTGTGTGTGTGTGTGTGTGTGTGTGTGTGTGTGTGTGTGTGTGTGTGTGTGTGTGTGCGTGTGTGTGTTGTGAGTTGTTTGAAATGATGGTAAAAATGTATTTTTGTTTTTCGCGTTCTATCTATTGTTTAGTTCGTGTGAAAGTATAGTTACAGTGATTTGAACCCAAAATTTTTGTCGCGAATTTTTACTTGGTTATAAGATGTGAAGTATTTTTTTTACTTTTTTTATTTATTGTACTAATAAATTTAAGAATTGAATTTTCTCTTTGCATTTACAAAAATACTATTATTCCTTAATTATTTTAAAATTAATCAAATCTTAATTTTATTTTTAGTATTTTCCTAGGAATATACTTAAATGTATATAAATAGATTAAAAATTTTAATTTTTTTTTCTCGATACACTAGCCCCTAACCTAGACAGTTGCCTATTGGCTTATCAGTCCCTGAGTGACCACAGTAAGTAATGAAAACAATATTTTTTTCTAGAAATAAGAGTAGATAAAGAAATCATCTTGTTTTTAAAAAAAAAATTATAATGAATGGCGCTAATGGCACAGTGAGAACTCAGTCAAAACGGTTCCAAATAATTACAATGAAAATTATAAAACTAGATATATTCTTAAAAAAATAATTAACTACAATCAGGTTAAACCTGTATATAATTTCTTTTATTCATATAATATAATATGTATAAATATTTTATAACTTTTACTACTATTTTATAAAAACAATATTTTTATAGGGTACTTATATTTTATTTCAAATATTTTATTTTAACATTAAAATGGGAATTTTTATAATTTAAATCAGCAAAATTATATTATACTATATTGTAAGTACATAATGAATCATAACGCTTTTTTTTCTCTAAACTTAGATGGAAGAACGAAATGGACATTTTTTTTTAAATAAAATTAGTACCTACTTGCTATATACCATTATGTTTTGATTTTTATATTTGATCATACAAAATAATATATAATGTGACTTTTTTTCAATGATTTTTTGTTTATATATATCTTGGTAAAATATTTTTGTATAGAAGATATGTTATTTTTCTTAATTTTAATATCATCTGATTTAAAATATTGACATTGATTTCAAAATTGAAAGTTTTCATTAAAAATGGTTCATACGATACAAACAGGTAGTTAATAAATAGCTTTAAAAACAATTGACATTAGATTGTAACGATATATAATATAGTATATTTATATCAAGTAATCTAAGGTACCTGTAATTCATATGATTAAAATGGCACAGTTTGTTTAAATTCGTATTCTAAATAATTAGGAGTAGGTACATTTTATAAACAGCAATTATTATGTATAAATATTTCAAGATATTTTATTAAATCAATTTTGAGAAAATAAATGCAAGTATTATTCCGAAGCAAACAATTATTTCATTAACATATGTTTTATATTAAAAATGATAGTATTGTCACATATTTGCGTGACAATGGTTATAAAATTTGTTCTCATAAACTATATGTGATTATTTTTAAAATAATTCGGTTTTTGTGCAAATTGTTGGTATAATTGTAAAAAAAAAATCCAAAAAAAAAAGCTTAAAGTTTTGCGAGATTTCCAAGTGAAGTACACTTAATATGGTAAACATTGATTACTGCTGATATTTAAGTACAGAATATAAGAACATTTAATAATAATTACAAGACGCGAAATCATAGTTTCGACGAACTTTCATTAGTCGTTTTTTATGCTAATTTCACCTAGTTCTTTTAATAAATTCACCTCGCCAAGTCTCGCCGCCATTTGAATGTCTAAAATGTCCGGTTGCATACAATATTGCATGCAATTACGAGTAACATTTGCTTGTTTGCTTAAACTTTGCTTCTTTAGCAAATCATGTAATTATTGTGCATAATTTAATTTATATACTATATTGAATTTATATATTATACTGTTCTTTATAAATTAATTTGAAATAGATTATTAAAATAATTATAACCGTAAATTATTAGATACAGTATAGATAGAAAGAGTTATTAAGCGTCTCAGATAAAAATCTTGATAAAAATCTATTAAATTCTATTCCAGTTTTTAATACATAAATTGTTAACTAAATAAACAGCTTAATTTGATTTGGTAAAAATGAAACAGTTCCGGTATGTTCCTAGCAGTTACACTGAAGTTTAAATTATACTGACATACACTGAAGACAATTTTATTCCCAGTAGTTGCACAGAAATTCGTCATCATCTCAGTCGTAAGATGTACACTGCTCGACATAGGCCTTCTCTACAATTTTCCAAAAGGACTCGCAAGAAGCAGCCTCGATCCACCGTCGAATCGCGACGCTTATCAACTCGTCTGTCCATTGCCCGTAGCCAAGATGCATACGCTTCGTTGCGTACTTCGGAAACGAAGAGAGAACGCTAAGAGAAAGCTTGGTGATTGGTTGTTGTAACGTCAAAATAAAATTTCGACAAATTACAAAAAATTCTCTTAGCGTTCTCTCTTCGTTTCCGAAGTACGAAACAAGCGTTTGCATCTTGGCTAGGGGCCCACATGTGGATGTCCTAGGTTGCGTTCGCCGATCCATGGCCTCCACCGAGAAACTTCCGGCCCCAGGGGCCCAAGGCTCTCCGTACTATATGCCCTGTCAACTGCCACTTCAACTAACTAATCTGTCAGATGCTGTCTGTAACTTTCGTTCGTCTACGCATCTCCTCACCCTGATTCGATCTCGCAGTGTAACCCAGAGCTTTCCATAGCTCGTTGAGCGACGATGAGCTTTCTATCGAGCCCTAGTTAGAGACCACGTTTCAGCGCGATATGTCATAACTGGTAAATTGATGTAAATATTAAGAAAATTTTATACCAGTAAATACACAGAAGTTATATTGATGTAACTAGTGAGACAACTTGATTCGCAGAAGTTACACTATTTGGGAAATCCTGTTTATAGAATTTTATTTTTTTGTCCCAATTCGTTACATTGACTACTGTTTCAGCGATAAAAATTTATAAGAATGGAAACAAAAATGAAATAAATTTAAATATGACTACGAAAAGAAATTTGAAGTTAATAAAAGGTCGAGGTGGCGGCGATTGAGGCAGTTAATCCTTCGGTTGAGGCTTCACAACTTCGCATTTTCCAGGCGTCGCTGGAGTCGGGTCGTCGGAAAACAGCGGGTTCTTCACTTCCATGTCGCCAGTCTAAATATTAAAAGAAAATTGTAGTGTGTCTCTAATGTTTTTATTTCAAAAAAGTAATCTATTAAACATTACCTTATTAGCTTAAAGATTAATCTAGCATATACCTATAAATCTTGTGCATCATGCATAAGATTTATAGCATTTAAGTATGTCAAAGCAGTTGAATGAATAATATAATATGTACTTATATTACTTTATATTATCGTCATTAACTCAGACGTAGGAAGTCCACTACTGGACTAAGTATCGCCCATAATTTTCCAAGAGGACTGGTCAGAAGCAGCTTGTATTCAGCGTCGAACTGCGACCATTTTGCTGCTAAACTTACTCATATGTATATTGAGATGATATTATATATATTATCGTAATATACAGTATGTATACAATACCGTAGCAAATCCGGGACACTCGTAGACGGTGTAGTCGCCTTCCTCGTTCTCTTCTTCCGATTCGGGATCAGATACAGAACCGTTGCGTTGATCCATACCACTCCTTGTAATCAGAAAATAATTATATACACTATAATATTTTTTGTAATTTTAAACAATTAGGTACAAAATAAAGAGCAACATAAATGTTAAATTAAATTTTTTAACTCGTCTCATCTTTTAATATCTTGACCGGATAACCTATAAAAAGAATATAAAAATTTTGAAAAATAATTCCAATACCTTTCCATGGCGATTATCTGTTGCTTTTGATGTTGATAATGGTACATATGGGCCGAGTGGGCCAGTTTTCTGTCTCCGGACATATCCAATGTGGGTCCAGTCACACCGTAGGCAGGATAATCGACGTCTGCAGCGGCTTTCGCTTTTCTCGACAATCTGTTGGCATTAAGGCAAGGACTATCCTTAGACAGAAAACATTTTTTTATCAAAAAGAGCGCAATCTAATAACCAATGAATTGAGGTACACTATTGCACAAAAAAGTTGATGACGGACGGTTCGAGTCCCCCTTCACTGCCTTGTATCCATGAGGATTTTCCAACGTTAAAAAAAGGGTCGACTCGCTTGTATAATAAATAAATAATACGCACGTATACCACCCGAAGGCGAATCCGAGAATGGCGATCGCTAGTGCTGCACTAACGGCTGCTATGAGAGCGACACTATAAATCGAGTTCGCTGGATCAGCTGTGGCCTCGAAGAAATGAAGTCCAGGTTTGTCCGTAGCATCACCATTCTCATGACCCCTGAGCAACATAAACATTGTTGAATATGTAACAATTTGATATCAACCCGGCTCTCTCCCAATCCTATGAATCTCTTCATTCGTACTAATCTTTACCTATAAAGCGATTTAGTATCAGCACTATAAATATAGTATTTATAAGTGTAAATAATATTCACATAATTGCCATAAAACTCCAATTTAACCGCTATTGGGAAACCTTGCTTATGTACTGAATACAAGATCAACTTTAAGTATTTCGTCTGGCCAGTAATATTCTTTCAAAAATTTTTGCTTTCATTTTCTAATCAGGCGAAATTTTCTATAAGTAATAAACAATATTGTAATTTAAAATATTTTTATTCTTCATTTTTAGCAATCGTTGCTATTATCTTACTACTTTTTATATCTACAGAAGAGATGGCACATCTCTTCAACATTTTGAAAGTATTCATCTCTACACGTTGATAAATTTACTCTACAGTATTTAATTATTAATTATTAGTGACATTATAAACTTATACTTTCGAAAAAAAAATTATAATATTTTGAGGCATTTTTATAATACAATAATTCATTCAAGTTAATATGAAACACCGTACTGAAATAATAGCTACATTCACCTTAAATAACTCTAAGTAAACTATACGTTAAACAATCTCTAAAAGCGATCCTACAGCTAATCTATAGTTACGGAAGCGAAATTTATTTTGTCTCTATACTAAGATACTATACACTACTAGATATGTACAGTCAACACCAAAATGTTAACTTGCAATATTGAGAACTTGACAACGATTATATAACTATTTTGATGTTGATTGTACTGTATAAAAAGTAACAAAACGTGCAATAAAAAGTTAAATATTGTTAGTGTACCAACAATTAAGAATTATTGCAATATTTTCATATTCGGGGTTAAAATATAAATGATTATTGTGGGTAAATGTATCCCACTATCCTTAATATACATCCGCATAAGAAAATTTCAATGTCCATCAATGGGAAATATTCTACACTAATATACTAACAAATATTTCATGGTGCAATAAAATTATTACGTAGGTATTTGCACAATAATAGTGTGCAAGGTATTGTCGAAAATGCTTATTGATTCAGTACACATTTGCGTTTTTCTATAGAGGAATATCTAACATTAATTTTTGTGCAATTTTTTTTATTGTATTCTTGATATTGATAAAACATGCTGTATATGTAGCATCGCTTCTCAACCTTTTTAGCGTCGCGACCCAGTAAACAGCCAAAAAGTTAAATAAAAATTAACTTTTTGATTGTATATGATTAGCATGGTTGACTAATTAGCATGTTCGTATAATTTTTTTTTAGTGTCTTGATTTAGTATATTTTTTTATTTTTAAACTTTAAAGAGCGTGTTCACAAATCACCTGCTTAAATAGAATCATCAATATTTTTTTTAAACGACGAATTGCTAATGACTTGTTTAGGTATGTGTAAATGGCCCTTTACACTTATGTACTTCGAGAATACCCACCTTCAAGACTTGTAATACAGTCATTCTGTGTAAGCAATGTTTGGGGGAAGAAAACAAATTAATAAAGTTTTAAACTTGTGTGGCTTATACCTTTGGGTCTGCTGAACATAACCCACAACTCTCTTTCCCCTTTCCGCTTATTCCCCCCACATCGTGAAATTTGTCCCCTTAACGGTTTTGCGAAAACTTTAATAGATACATAAAAAGTGTCAAAGGAAAAAATTATTCTCATTAAATTCTAAACAAAATATGTTCTATACATTATTTTGATTAGCTTGACGGTTTTCAAGATATAGCCAGTTTTCAAAAAAACTTTGAAAGTTTGAAAACTTTATTAATTTGTTTGTCTGAAAACACAGAATTACCGTACTGTATAATTTTAATGTTATTAGATGGTAATATTTAATTTTCTTACACTTGTTTGTGAATTAGATATATTTTATTAAAAGTATATTTCGTATAAGGGTCTTATTTATTGGACAAATTGCGACCCACCCATAATCCTAAACACGACCTAACATATGGGTGGCGACCCTCAGGTTGAGAAACTAGGCTCTATAGGTTCGGGATAGGGGCAAGGTACGCTAACGAACGTTCGATATTTTGCTTAATTTCACCTCTCCTCTTCATTGGAGTATGCATTCAACCAGCGCAAGTTCGTAGGCACTAATGAGACCGGTATACGGATGTCCTTATTTGCCCTGTAATTAATACTTGACTGTCTAGAAAATGGATTTTTTTTTGTGTTTGGCATTCGTTTATATATATTTATGTATTACGTTCCACAAATTGGGACAGTAGTCTCTTTTGTATGGGAAAAGATGTGCCTATAAACCTTTTGCGAATTAATACGTATAGTTTTAACAAATTATTAGTAGACTGGGCACGGTTGTAACATGGTACGGTTTTAACAACTGCAATATTATGAAAACTATGCACAGTAGGTGATGGTTACAAGAGAGAGACAAGCGGGCAACAAGTCACTTACAAGGAGTGCACTTACAAGAAGGTTTTGTGTTTTGTCAAGCAAAACTGAGTATTTTTAGTGAATTTATTGATGATATAGCTTAAATATTAATAAAGTTAAGTATTTCTAAATGAATTTACGTAATCGTTATATTTAGGGCCAGTTTTATAAACGACATACCTTTTTCCCGTTCGTTACAGTGCTGGTAACGAACGGTTAACGGTCCGTCAATAACGTTTACTGACGGTGGTTCTATAAAAGAAATTAAACATTCGATAGCTATCCGTAAAAAATACGCCGAAGTTTATGAGTATTGTCGATAGTTTCGTTCTAGTCTGTCAAGAACTGTCAAGTGTCGCGTCACAAACACATTTATTTACAAAAATAACAAAATAAATGATACGTAAGATAAACCGACCCTATCATAGTCGTCTATTTGATATAAAATTTAACTAACGGATCGTTATAAAACTGGCCCTTAGAGATTATAATACGCAAATTTGTTTTTGTATAGGTTATGCAATCTCGTATCTGTGATAGCCTAGCCTTATTACCAAAAAGGGAGGGTGGGGACGGTTGTAACGATTTTCATGGGGACAGTTGTAACAGATATTTTATAATATTTTTTTTTATTGAAGATGCCTAGGAAACGTGTAAGGAAGACTTCGAGAGGTAAAAGCGACATAATGTTGTACAAAAATGGTAAACTAAGGGAAAGGTAAAGCAAAGAAAAAGATGACTAACACACCACCCGAATCATCTGAAGAAGAAGAATATTATTGCCTTCTTTGCATAGAGATGTATTCAGGGAGTCGATCTGGAGAGAGTTGGATTCAGTGTCAAGGAGACTGCAATCACTGTCTCACGTAGCATTGTACTGATGGGAGTAGATATTATTAAATATTACACGAAAAAAAAATTTTTTATTTAAACTTAGATTTTGTTGATTAATTTAGTTCAATTATTATTCAGACTACTTTTCTATTGCAAGTTTTAAACTACTCGAATGAAAAACTCCAAAAAAATATTTATTTGATTTGTTTCAGTATAGTTCTAATAATTATCTAAAAATACTACTTAAGCGTTCTTTAAATATTGTTCATTTGTTTTAAGTACATTTCACTATTTTTGATTAATAAAAGTGATTTTAAATACCTGTTTTATGTTTTATTTTTGTTACAACTCTCTCCCATTGGTGTTACAACCGCCCCTGGTATATGCTTGGTTGTAACAATGGCACACACTTATTAAAATGGCATATTCCTGGCAAACTGTTATACCTGAGCCAGTGGTTTGATATTATTTTAAAGACTATGCTTCTATCTCTGTGTGCATTGCATAGAAAGGTAAATTGTTACAGCCGTACCCAGTCTACCCATAAGCAGCTCTGTGTATATGACAATAATCGCAAATGGATGTGATGTTTATTAAGTAACTCGTTTCTTTTAGTTTCGTTTTTACGATATATGTGAATTAATTTTCATAACTCAGGCAGTAGACTATCTTGTTCCCGAAGGTTGGCCGTGTCCTGAAAGATGACGTCAAACATTCAGGATTGAAGGGAATTGGGAGATTCGGTATGGTGTATGTGAGTAAGTAATGCCAGATACATTTCCCGGTTATGCAAGTATTACTTATTGCGAAGAGGAACAAAAGCTTATTATAAAATAAAAATTTCTACGCATACAAAAATTCCCGAGTACAAGGCTCCGCATATCACATTAAAAGTTTTATTGTCACACTATTAAACAATAAATAAAAAGCTTTACGCATTAATTTTATATGTTTTTTCAAAATGTTATAAAAAGTAACGCGTCTGAAATTTCTTGGCACAACGGACGAATGCAGGTCGGCAAAAGAAAAGTCCAAAAAAGTTTATTTAGGTATATTATAATAAAAATAGTTAATGTGTGTGTTTTTTTATTTAATATATTTAAATACAAATCAAAGTTAAAATAGTTTGTTGCAATGTGCCGAGAAATTTCCGACGAGTTGAATGCAGGATTTTCATTTAGTGTTTTGAAGACAATTCGAGCGATATTTCCGACTTCCACGAATAGACTACGCAATCTAATATATTTATTACCATATCTATTGTTTCACTACAAGATATATTTTTATACAAGATATATAAGGAGCTTTATGGGCATCAACAATACTCTTAGTTCGTCAAGAAATATTGCAAAAATAAAAGAAATGCGTGTATTAAAACGTGTAAAAATGTGAAAAGTTTTGTAGTATTGTTTCGAACAAGGGCATGAGTCTGTATTTACAAAAAGATGAGAAAGCGGAAGCTTACGGTTAAAGTATGATAAAGTCTAAAATAAAGTATATATCTTTCTTCTTAATATATAAAAGGCAAAGTGTGTATGTATGTTCCACATGGGCACCCACTAGTTGCTTCCAAATATTTTAACTTAAATTGTCTTTGGACCAACTTGTACGGGCTCGATCAGTATGATTAGATAGATATTAAATTGATATCTATCTATAATGGGCACGTAAATGATTATTTATCAATCTAACATAAAGTATACCATCAGCACATGACCATACGACTTAACACTTGACCATACTTCTTATTTTGACAATGCCGATGGAACAGGAATCTTTACAATTAAACTAGTTTATTGACATTTTATTGGCAGTTTATTGACAGTTTATTGACAGTTTATTGACAGTTTATTGACAGTTTATTGACAGTTTATTGACAGTTTATTGACAGTTTATTGACAGTTTATTGACAGTTTATTGACAGTTTATTGACAGTTTATTGACAGTTTATTGACAGTTTATTGACAGTTTATTGACAGTTTATTTGTGATTTTTGGTCGTATGTTATGACATATATTGCAACGGAGCGATAATAATGTACCTACCTAATACATAAGTATATGATGGAAATAGTTTTATTTTTAATCTTTTTGATGTCTTAAAGGGTTGTGCAGTTTGAACATAGTTTTCTTTTTATAATTAAATCTTCTGTTAATGTAGCTTTAATTTAACATTTACATAAATCTGTAATGTTAGTTGTATCGATGTTATTGTTAAAAAAATAATACTTACAATCCTATTCGTAGTTTATCCAGGTTTTCAGCGACTAGTGTCTTGGTCTTGCTTAAATTCGGATTCTGCCTAATTTGACGGGGTGGCTCTAAATCTATTAACATATCGGCTTTTGACTCGACACCTTTTTGTGGCAATTCGATTGTTATTTCCTCTGTGGAAATTTAAAGAACACAGTCAGTAGAACAAATAGAACGAAGCTTCGAGGAGATGATACGGCGTGCTGGTGTTTGGTTTGTTTTATTTGTTTTTTATTTGGCTCGACTTGGCAGGGACACTGCCGTGCCCCTAAGACGTCTTTAAATTTTTGACGATTACTTAACTCACTCATATAATAGTCCTACAAAAGGTCATACTGGCATATCTTATTCAGTTTATTTACGATTGTATTAGTTCGAAGAAATGGAAGTAAACAAATTTACATTACGTAAATGTATTTATGCGACACATATTGATTAGATTGTAATAGGGCAGGTAGTTTACTGACGAAGTGAATCACTGAATTTGACATCTTTGTAAACACTATGACGTTGCTGGCGTCAATAGGCGACCGTTAGCCCTCCGGGCGGTCATTTTTATATACGCAAGTTCGAAAGAAGTTCGTTAAAGTCAAATATAAGGCTCTTTTGAGGAGCAATTTTGGAAAAAATGCCCGCATAAATAAAAAAAAAATTGTGGAAAGACACATTGTTTTTACAGTCATCGACTGCGTAACCCGTCTTGCTACAGTAACCATCCTCGAATGTCATAGAATATTCATCTCTTCCATACTGATTGGTTCTTTTCATATTCAGCCAGCAGCGAGAAAAAAAAAATTTGACCAAGGTAAAGACAGTTCTGGAATCGCCAGTTATATCGGTGTATATCGTTATTTATCTGGTACATTCATCGAAATGATAGAAACCACATATTTATATAGTAAAATTTTAACCATTATTTACTAGGTAAGTTAAAATGATATATTTTTTAAAGTTAATACAGATCTAAATATTTGTTTCAAAACATATATTCGATCAAACGTTTTGATAGAATGTTAAATAAAAAATTAAACGCACTCGGACCCCACGTAAGGAAATGAAAATGTATAGCCGGTAACGGTAACTAATTAGTTAAATAAAAAAAACTTACCGCCATGTGTGCGCGAAGGTATATCGTAGTAGCCTTTGTCCAATGGGGTATAAGCGAATATATCACTTTTAACTTCGCCCATATCTTCTTGACTTTTGAAGCTATTCCGTTTATAATTGTCTCGATGTGAAGCTGGCAAATGTGGCGATGATTCAAGCGTCATACGGAATAAGTCGTTTAGTGTGTCTTGCATATTTCCTCTGTGTTCGATGTACATTTGCAGCAACAATGGATCTTGTGATATGTCACGACCTAACTCCGCCATCCTCGGCTCGTTTAGAACTTCGTCCTCTCGCATCTGTTCTATATGATTGATTTCCTGTAGAGAATTTTTAAAAAGCAGTTACTCACCATTAGAATGTGAAGCCGCGAAATTATATTATAATATTTTGATGGATTTGTTAGTATTATCTATGCTTTAATGTAGCTTAGCGAGCTTGACGTTGTAACAGTAAAATGGATTATTTTTATAAAAATAAATCTATCTTGCTTTATAAAAAGTACTATGAGTACTTGGTAAAGTTTCTTTACTTACACAAGCCTTTTGAAAACCGAATTAAAATCATTTTAAAATGACTAACAATGTTCATACTCCGTATGTACGAATCGAATAATATTTTGTCAAGAATCGAAAGCCGCGGATACAGATTTTTTTTATAATTAAAATAAATTAATACATACAATGAATTTAATTTAAATTTATTCTGTTTACATACCAAGCCAATATTACCCAAGTAACATTAACACCTACACGACCAAACAAAAATTTTATTTTTCGTGGCTGAATGAATTTTATAAATTATTTCGAAGTACATGTAAACACAATACATTTTAATTTTAATTTCTTCAGAGAAAATGAATTTTTGCTGTATTGATAGGCGAAGGTAGCCATATTTTCCATCACGGGAACTTTTATATGTATAATACATTTAAAAAGAAATTCGTACTTATGTCATAGTTAACGCGATTGATTATATTTTCGATTTTCAAATGTAAAAAACACATCATTAACTCTTTTTTATTAATTAACATCTTGAAATTTTGGTACCTAAGTATTATGATTTTAATATTGAACATACAACTTCCACACAATTTTAAACTAAACTACTTATACTCTCTTTCACGCAAAAACGGCTCAAATTTGATTGAAATTTGGCACAAAGATAGTGTATTACGTGGATAAACATAAAGGATATTGGATTTTACTGAAAAAATGTTAGATTCCTGAGGGATCGCCTATGTCGCTGTAGAGGCCGTCATCACAACGATAAAAAATGTCAAGTATATATTATTATTTTTATTTTTCAATGCGGACAAAGTCGCGGGCACCAGCTAGCAGGTATCGAATATGTGAATGTTTACTGTAACACAGTATATTATGTATACAAAGTCTCTAAAACCATTGAAACGTATACCTACTTACACTATTATGTATCTCTTAATTACGTAAGTACCTTGTTTAGCCAATTGTTTGAAGCATCTTCAGGGTAGAGCCGCGGTAGGAGTGAACCGCCGTTATCCAATTGGCGCGGTATTAGAAAACGAGGCAGTGTGTATGGGTATTGCCTATGGGGCGAATTCATTCCATCCCTATGAGGTGGTTTAAAGGACAGTGGCGATGACACCTCTGGCATCAGACCTACGAATAATCAAATTACTAATGAGAATAAATTATTACACAGTTAATAACATATCAATACTTAATAATAAATCTGTAAGGGTCGGTCATGGAGTAAGTTACTTTGTTTTCAGAGATATCGTGTTTATAGGCTCTATACATGATACTGAAACTAAATTGACGATTTTTAGAATTTTTTTCTGTATGTATGTTCCTCCATAACTCTGAAACGAATTAACTGATTTTCATGAAACTTGCTAGATAAACATTTGGACGTGCGGGACATAGGATAGGCTAGTTAATATTTTTCAACGCGGACGAAGTCGTGGGCACCAGCTAGTATAATAATATAACGTATTTTTATTTTTTAAGCCATTATTAAATAGTAATAATCTTCTTTATAAATAAAGTCGCTCCCCGCTGTCTGTTTGTCTCTCCGCATCTATGCTTAGATTTTTTTTAAACTACGCAACAGACTTTAATGTGGTTTTCATCAATAGAGTTATTTAAGAGATAGGTTAACAATGTATAGTTTAACATTGTTTGTTTAACTTGTTGAAATATGACGATTATTGTTGAAGATGTCGGAAATAATCAAGCCGTCTGGAAGCTTCATACTTCATAGGTAGGTATGAATGCAAAATATAGGTCGGAACTAGGTCATCTTATAAATTGAATCAGAACACAGTTTCAACTAACTTAATACCTGTATAGTTGTACCTGTAAGTTTACATAGTATACGCAAATATATATCAAAGTAGGTTTACATTTACCTAACCTAGAAAAAATACATTTAGCTACAATATGTTATAATATTTAGAACTAGCTGGTGCCCAGGACTTCGTCTGCGTTGAAAAATATTAAGTAGCCTATCCTGTGTCCCGTACGTCCAAATGTCCAAAGTTTCATGAAAATCAGTTAATTCGTTTCAGAGTTATGGAGGAACATAGATACATACAGAAAAAAATTCTAAAAATCGTCAATTTAGTTTCAGTATCATGTATAGAGCCTATAAACACGATATCTCTGAAAACAAAGTAACTTACTCCATGACCGACCCTTACAGATTTATTATTAGTATTGATAACGCATTAACCTCTCGGGATGTGGAAATGAATGTTTAAAAGTTGTCTCTGGTCTGGATCTGGAAAGTATAGTGGCAGACACTGCATTACAGACCTTACAGACCACCGTGATATAACAGTATCTGTGCTGTTGTGATTCGGTGAGTGATTAAGGGAAGCCAAGCCCATCCCACTATAGTCGGCGGCGCAATTGCAGCACCTGTGGCTACTACACTTGTAGGCGACGACGTGGCGTTTTTTTTTTCAATATTAAGTTTTCCCCCAGGGGTTCACGCCAACCCCCACAGGCCGTTTATTGTCAGCAAATTTACAATTTTTACTTACATTTAACATACAAAAAAAAAATTCAATTACAATTTATTTTCTAACTAGTAGCCCGCTCCCGGCTTCGTCGGGGTGCAATAATTATAATATATTTACTCAATCCACCCGATAAATTACCTTACACCGCCATCTGTGAGGACCTTATGGAAGTCACAGATAACTTTTAACATTAGTTCCATAACAACAACTGTGGGTTCCATAAGATTGTCACAGATTGCAGTGTAAGGTAATTTATAATTTTCTCATATAATAAACAAATAATTTGCAATAAAAAAATACTGTAAATTGAGATAAAAAATATCCTATCTTTTAAGTTGGACCAAATTACACATCGTTACGAAATTTTATCAAAATCGGTTCAGTAGTGTAGGAGTTCATCCCGGAGACACAAGGTGACACGTAGTTACATATATTCTACTTTTATTTACTACTAGCGGTCCGCTCCCGGCTTCGCTCGGGGTGCATTTTTTTACGCAAAAACATTCCCTGATTATCCCTCTGTCCATAAGTGAAGACAGAATCAAAATCGGCCCAGCCGTTCTCGAGTTTTGCGCTTAGCAACACATTTAGGGATTCATTTTTATATTATGGAAGATTTGTTAGATTGGTTTTTAATTTTAGAATATCTGGGAGGTTTGGGGGATTAAATAAAGCATATATCTACCTCCGACATAATCGAAGACTCTAGTGGGTTGTTTTTAATAACATTTTTTTCCTAATTTGCTCATATAGGTATATATTTATTTATTTTAATATAATTGAAGACAATTCCTCCTCCATCTCTCACTCCTCCCTCCTATTTTATGTTATCTGTATATACGGAATCCCTATATAACGGATATTGAAGAACTGCCTCGTTCCTTTTTTGAATTATCAAATCTGGCATCATCCATCTGCCTTTCAAGTTTTTTGCCTATAGCTTATGTATTTCCAGCCCGAGCCTATACCCTGGGGCACTCGACCAAAAGATGTTCCACTCACTTGCACCCCAGACTCGCAGGACAGTGTGACGTTGTTTTATAGGCGACAATAGCCACTTACCATCAAGTAGACTGTCACTCTGTCCATCTTAATATTTAAAAAAATTGGGTGTGGCTGTGTCGTGGACACGGTCGTGCTTTTTATGTGAATACGTGTAATAATTTTCTTGAGCGTATTATATGTGTATATACCATATGTATCGAAAAATTCTTTAATTTTTTATCTATCAACTGGTGTAATTAAATTTTGAATTTAGATGACAGCATCAGACTGTATCTCCCGATTTTGTTATCATCATTTTTCTGAATAGCCTCCCAATATGGAAGTAAATTTAAAAACAATACGACACTATATAGATATAATAAACTTAAAAACTTGATAACACGTATAAGATCTCGGTAAGAATGAAAAAAATTAGTTTGTAATATTCAATCGATTGAAGACACATAGGTAACAGGTGTTGAATAAACGGAATATAATATTATTTTTTAAGTTCCAAGCATTTAAAAAGGCTGGAAATTAGCAAAGCATTTCTACTATTTTTATTTTATAAGCTCTGTGTTTATTGTGAAATGGTAAAGTCAAAGCAACACTAGAATAACAATTCGCCATGTCTTATCAACGCCTTATCAACAGTGGACATGTCTATGGTTGGAAATTAATTATTTTTTGGTGGTATCGAAGAGTGCTTACCCGGAGGCCTGGCCAGGACGCACACCGCTGCCACTGTAAGGAGTGCAAACAGCGTGTGCATTGTACACCTGCTGCCAGCTGGTCCACACTCCGCGATATACACTTCTGTTTACTGCCAGCCGTTGTTCGCCTCTAAACTGAGCGCAGTACTCCGCGCCGATCGATATTTACCGCCCACATAACTTTTTGTGCTCACGAGCGAATAAGCGTTATCGAATAGGTACCCTATAAGGTATGCTTAGACATAAAATATTATTTTATTTAATATATCTAGATATAATTGTTTTAGCTATCGATTTTGTACTGCAAACTTCGGGTGGCACATTTTTTGAGTGTCCCCATAAAAAAAATCACGAGCGACTTAAATACAAATTAATAATTTTATGTTACTCGCCAAAAACGATTAATATTAAAATAAACGATAATAATCCTTAAATTAAGTAAATACTTAATACAATCGATTCGTCTTCATTGCTAAAGTTTTATAGAATATTGGAAGGGTTAATTAAATGTTTTCTTTTTATATATTTTTTCATAATGGAACAAACTAACTAATATAATAAATATAGGCTAAATAATATAATGAATCTAACATATAACAATTTATAGCTTATTTAGGATTTATATTTAATTTTAGTTGTAATTTTATATTTATAATACTTATGACTTATATTAAAATATGTTATACAAAAAAAAATTATAGCTGATTTCAATCTTCTAATCTAATAAAAAATAGACGTGGCTTATTGATATCGAAACCGAGTTGAAAACCTAAAAAAAACTTATTAAAACTGACATAAGGGAATAGAGTTATCTGTGCAAATAAAATGAAAATGTATTAAATCAGTTATGACATGGTTATGACATTTATACTTTGCTCTGGGTGTTACCACTTAAAGGGATTTTGCCACTTTGTGTGGCAACATTAAATATTATTGGTAACTTAAAAATAGAATCCCAATTTTATTTACAAATAATGTTGGCTATAAATAAATAAATACTTTGCTGTTATAGTGCTCAGTTCTCTACTTTGAGCCAGTTAACATATTTATACAAACAATATATATATATATATATATAGGTTTTTTTTTCCATGGGTGTTGACTTTTCGGACAAGGATGAATTTTTCTCCTCCTTAGAAGGAAACGCTAACTTTTAGAAAATGTTAAAGCTAATCCGAGGAAAAAGAATAGACGGAAGTAGGACTTGTGGTAGCTCATGATATACGGATCAAGGATCTAAAACAGATACAGCATCCTGGTGCGGTTCGCCGTTAGATTAGTTCTCCCCTCTGTAGCTCCATAATAGGCCCGCATGCACTTCTCATTCATTGCCTGAGTCCAACGCATGCGGCGCACTTGGCACTACCCCACCGGTAACGAGGCGCATTGTCTCGTAGGCCCCAAGCGTGCCGGCAGCGGTAGTCGTCCTCCTCACTTTGGTCTTTGTGGCGACAAAGGCGGCGCGTCGCGTCGGCCCGTTCTCGTCGCTCAACGTGCTCTTATCGTTGGCGGTTAAAAATTCCACCGCCGAGGAGCGCGGAGACGACGAGACGAGCAGTGGTTCATCTTGCAGTCCGTTTCGGTCGTAGATGCATAGGTTATTTATGGTTTATTGATTAAAAAAATTTTATTACTATTTTTGTTTATTTTGTACATTACTAAAATCATGTTCAATATTTACAAAAATAATTAGTAAAGCTGCTTTTATGTTTGTTTAAAATGTGAACTATTAAAAATGTATAAATGGAAGCAGAAAAAGCACAAATAACTGTTTAAAATTAAATATAACAAAATAAACAATAATAATACGTCTGCCAAGTGTCTCGGCTTGTTTCTTTTTTATTTGTCTTTATTGGTTATTGGTAGTTATTTATTAGCATACAAATAGGTTTTTGCTTTTAATAAGTTAGTTTTAGAAAATATAAATATGTAAATATAAGTCCTGTAAATAGTAATCTGTAGAGAACAAATAAATCGATCAATCAAACAATCCAATAGTAGCGACATTAATTCTTAAAAAGTGGCAACACCGAGCTTAATAGTCTTGTCAATGTCAGTCAGCATTGTCATTTGTATTGAATGTTTTGTGAGCGATCTGTGATAATTGTAAAGTAATTTTCTGTAACTTGTGCACAGAACACTATTATTCAGATAGTTGGCAATTGGCAATTCCCTGAATTGGCAAGCCTGTGCGAGTCGCTTTGTATGATGTTAATGATTTTGTGAAAGAATTTTTACTTCAAATGTTACTTTGAATTATTGAAAAACCTGAATGAATAATTCACAAATTATGATCCGAATTAGTGTTTCCGTGTTATACTCGCAAACATTTACGGAACGAGTGTAAATTTTCTTTGTTTATGAGGAAATATAACTCGTAATGGGTGCTAAACGGGCTGTTCCTAATCAATTAATAGAAAACTTTAAAATATATCAATAATGCCATAATGTAATGTAATTTGTGTATTTTGTGTGTGTGTATGTGTGTGTAGGGATAAATGTATTCAATGGGGACTATGCGATTTCATAGAAGGTGTGGCGATAGAGTCACACTCTTAAACGATAATTGCACAGCCGTACGTAATTTCGTTGAATTTAATCATGGCTTAATATTAAGTGCAGAACCTCTGAAGGATGATGTCCTCTTTGAAATATCCATCGACAGGAAGGTAACTGTTTATTTTATACTATTTAATTCAAGTATGTAGTTTTTTTTTTTTTTTTTTTTTTTCAAATAAACTAGCGACAGGGTTACAGTCATAAACTGTCTTGCTATTATTTATTTACAATAGTTTGTAAATAAAGAATGTCAGCACCTTTTCTACCTTCTCCTTTTTTCTATCGTGGCGACATCAGGACACCACATTGGCTTTTCCATCGGAATTTTTTTTTTTTTTTTTTTTTTTTTTTTTTTTTTTTTTTTTTTTTTTTTTTTTTTTCTAAAATCCCTCCAGCACTATGCTGAAGCCTATTTTTACTACTCATTCATACCAGTTCTCGCTCGCTTTCCTCTCGCACTTTCATTCTACATACTTGATCTTTCTTTCATCCATCCTCATTCGTTTTCCATTGCGGGTGGGATTCCCGCCTATTAATTGTCCTATTCTGTTCTTTATTACTAATACAATTTTTTTTTTTTTTTTATTTTTTTTTTTTTTCCTTAATTAAGCAGTTTTGGGGTTTAGTTAAATAATTGTACACAAATTTTTAATGGGACTCATTAAAGACATTATAACAGTTTTAAAAGAAACATTAGATATCAGCATCAAAACATCACACACATTAATAACATTAAATAAATTATTGGATTATTTAAAAGAACATTATGTAATTAAATTCATCACAAGTTAAATATTTACAATTTTAGTCTTTGTTCCTCTTTATGGCCCTTTCTGCTATTTTTTTGCAGTAATTAAGGAATTTATCCCTTTTGTCGCTTATTATTATTTCTTTAAAGTTTTCCTGAGTAATTTCCATGTTTATTTCCAATTCTAAATCTACTCTATCCTTCTCGTTTGCTGGACATTCGGTCAGCAGGTCCATCGGATATTGCATTTCTTCCAAAGTCTTTTGTCGCCTTCTACCATCTACTAATAATAAAGCTACTTACCAATAAATGCACCATGCTTTTATCAGGCCATAAAGGCTTTTAAGAAGGCCACAAATTAATATACAGCAGCTATCATCAATACTAATAATAAATCTGTAAGGGTCGGTCATGGAGTAAGTTACTTTATTTTCAGAGATATCGTGTTTATAGGCTCTATACATGATACTGAAACTAAATTGACGATTTTTAGAATTTTTTTCTGTATGTATGTATGTTCCTCCATAACTCTAAAACGAATTAACTGATTTTCATGAAACTTGGTAGATAAACATTTGGACGTACGGGACACAGGATAGGCTACTTAATATTTTTCATCGCGGCCAAAGTCGCGGGCGCCAGCTAGTTTATAAATAAATTTAAAGTTTATATTAAGAAAAATCTGTGCAAAAGGGATATTATAAAATATTGGATTATATAACACCTATAAAATGATAAATACCCTTGGAATTAAAGATGGGGAATGCAACGGGGTAATGACGGACTCCTACCGGCTAAACACCCAACGACTTCCTATTGCGGCTGCAGATGGGCGAAGTTAAGGGGACGTTATGACACGACATCTGTGCCCTGCCACCGGTCAACCATAATTTGAATTGTCATCCTATGACAAATATGGTGTCTGACAAATCTGATGTTTACATAAGAAAAACGAACACTTAAATATGCCGGAAACATCAGTATTGGTCAAATTAACAGCCTAACTAAATCTTTTATGAAGCATTATTCACTTGAATTTAGACATTTTATAAGAGTTATTTAACTTTATTTATACTTCTTATTTTTATTTAAATATATTATTAGTTATTAATAGCAATTTTCACAAATATTTAAGGTTATTTATTCATTCAACAGATAATTCTATTCAGTTACATACAAAAAAAATCCTGTAGCATTTATTGATTGCGCGTTGATGACCTGAAAATTCACTTGAGCGTTTGTAATGTGTTTAGATTATTACAATAGGCGGGACGATTTGTACTTACCTACTGTGAAGATTGCAATGTTAGTTTATTTATCAAAAGACTCTATTTACTGGTTATGTGAATAGAAATGGCAAGTTTAAGGGTTATTAAAATAATATTGTGTATATAACCTTAGTCTGGTTAACGGTTAATGTACAAATTTCCATTACTTTTATCTATCAAATCCATCAAATTACTACTACTATGAAATTTGCGTCACAAATGTCAAAGCGGCACATAAAAGGTACGCCTAAAACGAAATCATGGCGGAGTCAATGGTAAAAGGTAGTAAAGACCAAGTTCTACTATTCATTTTAAACTCCAATGTTTTGACGTAAAGTCTAATTGGAGTATAGTTACTCCTTAAGAATCAATTGGCATATACCTACATCCTACATATAAGCCCACAGTATTAAAATTTATGGAAGTAAAATCAAATTTAAAGAAGTACAATAAAATAAAAGTAAATTCATAATTATAAGAAAATTTATGGAAGTAAAGTAAAATGCGTTATCCTTAGTCTTAACCCTGGTATAGACGGGGTAAGTAACAAGGCAGTACAGTAACCCAGTCCAGCGCTGACTTACTACTGGACTTGTATAGACACTAGTATCAAGTCAGTATAGTTGACTAGGTGGCTGTCTATATTCGGGCCCAGTCAATGACTTACTGGCGATCCCGTTCACATTATAACAGTAACTGGGTCCGAAAATTCGAGTCACTGGGTCCAGTCACTGCCATCGTGTAAACCAGGCTTAAGTCTGGTTTGTTTCTGCGCGTCCGTAAGTATTCTGGGCACCGAGCGCGCAGACACTTTCGTTTTCTTCAGATATAAAACGAACTGTAACACGACGATCCGCCAAAACAATTTTTTCAACTTTTTATATAATTTATATAACTTTTTAAACAATTTTTTTTATAATTTGTTCGGTTACTGCCGTCGCAGGACGCCCCAAGCATGGGTTATCGTTGGTGGAAGATCTTCATTGCTTAAATTCAGCACACCAACGAGCAACTGTAGAGTATGGAGGAGCATGAACCCCTTATTTTCCTTGCAAGGCTTGATTTACCTGCCTAAAATTTTTAAGCAGATATTTAATTACCACGTGAATTTTAATTTTTTCTTCATTTTCGAGAACACGTTCCGAAACGTAGAAAACAAATGACTAGAGTTTTATGAAAATCGAAAACTTTTAAAATTATTATTATAACAAATGTCTAGGCTAGGCTTTGCCTGCCAGTATCAATTTTTTTCTTACCAAGTAGTATCTATTTCATTCTCACTTTTTATTGAACACCCCTAGTACACTGATGATCAAATCTGTTTAGTTAATTATAAAGTCCCTTTCTACTGTACTACCCTAATATTGAAGGGGTTTTGGTTACCCTGGGTAAACCAATCCCTGTATTTTGCCCTTGGCGACGTAGCTGTTATTAGTTGATACACAACTGATATTGACATGTAACAGTATACTGAACAGACAGTAAGCATTTTTTTTAATATTTATTTTATTTAAATCAGCAACAGCCTAGCACACTTAATATTCTAATAAACCCTAACGCTTAACATCTAGGTCCAGTGTGCAAGCCAATTAGAGCTTGCATAGATTTTATTTAATGAAAATTATAGCATGCATGCTCTAATAAAATTAGAGCTTGCATAAATTAACACATAAATTTTAAAAATTCAAAATAAAATAAAAAAAAATCCAATCAAAATTAACTACAAAGAAAAACAGGTCAAACAATCAAGATACAATGTCAAAAGTTAAAAAGCCCTATCACTCAAAAACAAAACCGTAAACGTCGTAAACTGTAAAAGGTACTTAAACACGTTGTTCATTCCAATAACGCGAATAATTCTAAGAACCACGCATACGAAGTTGGCTCTGTCTGTCTCAAGCCTCATGACTTTACATATACGTACGATGTTTGCCTACTGTAAGGGCAGTCGTAGTGCTTTACTAGTGTCATAGAAAAATAACAGATTTTTTCCCTGTATCGAACTTGTGTGTGTGTATACCGGAGCGATCACCTCATGCGTGACTTCACGCTCCCATACTCAATTTCGCTTCACATGGCAATAGGGATAATAAAAATAGAAATGAACATTTCTATTTAACATGCAGAAATCTGATGACGTCATCCGAATTCAAGTGGGATAATAAGTGTTCGTCATTCGGTGCGGATAAGGGTCAGTTCACTCTTGAACACGACGCGGCACGCACTTTTTAAGATGGCAATAGAATTATAGAACTTATATCTTTTATAGTAAATTGGTTTTATACTGTATAGCTTCTCTGATAATATGTGCGCACAGAGTCCCGTCTCGGTGTGAAGTGAGCCTGTGCGTGACTGCGATTACCAAGATCACTGTTCCTTCACATATTTAACTACCTACATTGTTATTTGTTGTTCAGGTGAATGTTTGGAATGGAAGCCTCGAAATTGGGGTTACGACGTTGGATCCGGAATACATGGAACTTCCAGCCACCGCTACTAAACTCAAAAACACCGCTTGGGTAAGGCTAAATAAACATTATTTAATAAAATTCTTATTGTTTATTTTTTCTTTCTGTTGGAGTACACGTGTATGGTAATATACAATACTTTAGTGTAGGGCCATGTGTAAGCGGGCAGCGAGGCGGGGAGCGGACTAAGTAAGCTAAACTAAACGAAAGGCGAGGGCTTATTAAAATTGCACGTTGCACGCTCTCCACTGCTGCAAACTCTTGATTAGGATTAGAACGCATTCGCGCGTCTTCCTTGTCATTTCTTACAAGTCTCAAGCATTTGCTTTACAAGCCAACCGCCCCGCTACCCACATCCGCTCCCACCTGGGCCGTCCACTGCGTGACTCCACCAGGATCCCCTGAGTGGATCCCTAGTCGCTATTAAACAAACAGGACTTGAGCTGGTTTTAAAATCTCTCTATTCGCCAGATTTAGATTCCTATGACTTCTACCTCTATCCTCGACTCAAGAAACACCTCGGATGCAAGAATGCACCTCGGATTTCTCTAAAGGATGCCTGGGTTTAGAAAAAAAAAGGACCGAATGAGTTAACTTGTTAGAAATCAACTTGGAAAATTTAATATAATTATAATATTTTACTATAATAGTTACCGGTGTTTTATTTTTTTATCATTACGTTTTTTGATCACGCCGTCAAGTATAAACTTTGTATCTAGTACATAAATAAACGTTTTGATCAAACAAATGCTGCACATTTGATAATTTTCATTTTGTTTGCAGATAATGTCAGGGAGTTCCATAGTGAAAGATGGAGTAACGTTGGTTGGCTCTTATGGACCCGATTTAGATTCACTTCGCGAGGGAGATTGCTTAGGAGTTATGAGAACTAGTAAGGTAATTAAAAAAATAGTTTTGTCCAGACAATGATCCAGACCGTTGATTTTTTTAAACACATTTTCTAGTGCAAAATCTGGAAATTAATTTAACTTCATTAATTTAATTAACATGATAGTTGTTTTTCGAAAAAGATTAAACAACATCGAAATTTTGCATATAATTACATGATTTTAAGAGTAACTCTGTGTGTCTTACCTTTTTACGCCTTAACTACACAACAGATCATCGAGAAATTTTGCATACACATTGTCAGACATACAGGGTTACACCTTTCATCCAGAAAAATGTTTTGTTCCCGAGGAGATCATCCAAATAAGAATCCAACGCTTGATAAAATTTTATTAGAAATAATGATTGATTAAACTAATTGCTCATATATTTTGCCAGGCGTTAATATTTTATTTTTTAAACGTGGACCACAACAAATCCTTTGGACAAAGTGGTGCGTAGGCAGCGTAATTACGACGTCAAATTGAATCCGTTAATCGACTGCTTTGATGATAAAGACTAATGTAGAGTACCTATAGACAAAGGACAACGTTAAGAGCGTTCATCAATTAAAATCACGCTGGAGTCAAAATTTATGATTTCAGTAGTTTCAGATGTTTTAGTTTGCAGATAAGATGTTAACGTCATATTATTTGTAGTTGTATAATCTAGTAAATAGCTGAAAAATATTTTAAAGTAAATTTTCATTAGAACATTTTTAAAGTAGCGGTCGACGGCCTACGCAGATAAATATACAAGTTATTAAAAAAATTATAACACAATCTTTTAGAACATTAATGAATTCACATACTAGGTCCAAGAAAAAACAGAAAAATCTCAAATTTGATCCTAAAATAACACGTTTAATATCACGAAAAATTACTAAAAGTGACACTTTTGATTATACTTTTCTTGAATGAAAATTTACGGAAATCGTATGTTTTTTTCGACTATTATCTAATAAATGATATGAATTTTTGGAAAATCAATATTTTTATAATTTGTCGCATATAATTTTACTAATATCTCGCTTCTGCGTCGACCGTCGACCGCTAATTTTAAAAAAGGGTTGCTTAAAATCTGTAAGAAAAGTATCCCAATATTTTAAAATATTTTTCGACTATTATCTAGATTATAAAACTACAAATAATATGACGTTAATATCTTATCTGCAAACTAAACACATCATGGCATTATGATCCGCCGGGAATCATAAATTTCTGATTCTAACTCTGTAAGGGCCTTAGGAACATTTTTAAAAATTAATTAACATCAAATTGACTTTTCCCGATATATTCCCATAAATTGTGTGTTATTTTGGTCTGTTTATCACATACATATATTATCTGTTTAATTTACATACATTGTTAGATTATTATAAACATATACGTAAATTTGCTTCATAAATTCAACTCCTAGAAAGTATTTTTTGTCGGCGTTACTTATTTTGAAACTTCTGAAACAATTAATTAATAGATTGTGAACAAGTGTGGGGCGAAAAGTTATAGCTGATGAGCTTTTGGAATCATATTAAGTCGATATAATATATTTTCAGGCGGAATTGATGTTTTACGTGAACGGTAGATGTCTCGGCATCGCCTCAAGAGATGTACCGCCTAGATTGTTTGCTGTTATCGACTTGTATGGGCAGTGTGTACAAGTGTCTATTATGAACGTTCATGCAATGAGACCTATCATGGAGTGCAGTGTTGATCAGGTGAGTCTTTATTTTTATTTTATTTACAAACTTACTTATCTGAAATAATATTTGAGCACAATTAACATGTATTTGCGTGTAGAATCTAAACATTAATGTGTTTGGAACCATACCATTTCAACAATATTACTGCGTAAATTGAATCTTTAGTAAGTGAACAAAACATTCATAAAACCTGTAGGCGTACTTTATCCTTGTTTAATTAATGAGTTTCTTCCTTTTTTTCAATTTAAGTTAATAAATTGGAAGAAATATATTTAAAGTAAAGTGTAACGTGTTCGGCGCGTGCGCGCTAGACATTCAAACGGCGCGCGCCATCGCGCGCCCCTGGTCATGTGATCACCCAACGGCTTTCGGCCGCACTCGGACGTATTGGACTCTTCCACGCGTGGTGGACTCTCCCGCGTGTGTTAGACTCTCCCACGCGCAGTGGACTCGACCCCCCCCCCCCACACACACACACATGTTGGACTCTCCCACGCGTGGTGGACTCTCCCGCGTGTGTTAGACTCTCCCACACGCAGTGGAATCGCCCCCCCACACATGTTGGACTCTCCCACGCGTGGTGGACTCTCTCGCGTGTGTGTCTCACGCGCAGTGGACTCGCCCCCACACATGTTGGACTCTCCTGCGTGTGTTAGACTCTCCCACGCGCAGTGGACTCGCCCCCACACATGTTGGACTCTCCTGCGTGTGTTAGACTCTCCCACGCGCAGTGGAATCGCCCCTCCACACATGTTGGATTCTCCCACGCGTGGTGGACTCTCCTGCGTGTGTTAGACTCTCCCACGCGCAGTGGACTCACCCACACAGTCATGTTGGACTTTCCCGCGTACCTCTCGCTCGCTTCAGTTAGTAGTCGATAGTGAACACGCGAAGCATTGTTTAACTAGAAACTCCTCCTTCCACGCCCCGCGCTTTTTCTTAGTAACAACGGTCGTGTTTACCAAAGTTGTTCTTTTTTCTGTAATATGGTTAGTAGAAGTGAGCCCTTTATCGTGGCGCTCTAACGTGAGGCTGATAACTTTATAAAAGGTTATTTTTAATCTTTAAGTCCGTGTTGAAAAATAAAAGAAATACTTAACGCCTGGCAAAATTGTAATGCAAATAACGCCTATTATACTTTAGCAAGATTGTACTATTAACCAAGATACACTATTGTAAAAATTGTACTATGTATTTGTAAGTTCATTTGCGAGTATTTAATGTCAGCTAATATCATAAAATGCTAATAATTTAAAGGTCAGCTTTCAGTCGAATAATCTCAACTAACGAGTGACTTTTAACGAGGTAAAATGTCTGCTCTCTACAATATGTCAACAGTACAGTATAAATATCACTGCTTTTATTAATTCCCCTACGATACGACGATACGGCTATCGGCTAAAATGTCAGAGCGAGTTTAGGAATTATAAAAATATGAATACACTATAAAAACATCTATAAGGGAAAATCTAAATCTGATTTATCAACGCACAGTCAAAACTACTAAGTGTAGAAAGCTGAAATTTGGAACATATATTTATTTTATAACGTAAGCATACGATAAGAAAGAATTTTTGTAAATTTCAACTCGGGTCATAGTATCCACACTTAGGCTATAAGTATGTCCTACTTTAGCAGGAATTTATTATTATTACTAGCGACTCGTTCCCGGCTTCGCCCAGGTGCATTTTTTTTTACGTAAAAACCTTCCCTGATTATCCCTCTATCCATGAATGAAGACAGAATTAAAATCGGCCCAGTAGCCTATGTTACTCCTGACGACCCCCTCTTCATGTCTGCAAAGTTTCATCGAAATCGCTTCAGTCGTTTCTGAGATTACCCCGGACAGACAGACAGACAGACGAAAATTCTAAAAAAAGTTATTTACGTTTTAACAGCATGCGAATGACTCTCTAAGCTTAGTTTGAGGCAGTTTTTCGCAAATCACAGACAGACACTCTGATTTTATTTATATAGATTAAAAAAATGTATTATTTTGTTTCAGATTGAGGAAGATCCCAATAATGATGATAATCTGTCAGCAAGTGACATAGATTTGTCAGGACAGCAAACCGAAGCATCGAACTCTAAAGAGCCTCAAGATGTAATGTACGTTCCGATAACGTCAGAAGGCGCATGCGCTCTGGGTAATAAAATTTATTATTAGTCTATTTATACCCCAATCTGATGATTTTATTAATAACGGTATATTTCCTTTTTAACAGTCGCACAGGACACGTTGAGGTTTCATTCACGTTGTGGTTTACTTGTTAAACTGTCGAATAATAACAAGTGAGTATTTTGTTGCACTTAATCTTTTGTAGGAAAAGACTTTGGAACATTTATAGACACCTTCTCGAATGTTTTTTTTTTTAACAGCTTAAATTTTTTATTAAAAGATAGTAAACTTAGTATTGAAGAGAAATTGGTAAAGCACTAAATTAATTGAAATTATTAAAGTCTTGAATTTACATGAAATTTAAGACGATTAAAGAAATTCAACGAGCCCCTCAGTAGAGTAGTTAAGGCGCTAGCTTTAACGATCATCTGTCTCGGTGGATCCCGGTTTGATTCCCGCCGGGGCCAATTGAACTTTTCAAAGTTGGCACTGGTCTACTGTGAAATGAAAGCATTTGTGCTGCTGTGTTTCGGTGAGTGAGTGAAGTATCGTGTCACAGCCCATTTTGCCCAACCTTTTCCTAAACCTACTATGGACGTCAGAGCACTTGCAGCAAGCACGTGCTTGCGTTATAGGCGACGGTAGCCAACATGTGGACCGTACTTATCTGTATTGCAGGTCCGCTGAAAGAGCGCGTCCTCTAGATGATTACAACAATGGAGTTGTTATGACAAATCGACCACTTTACGACAACGAACTGTTTGAAATACGCATAGATAAACTAGTCGACAAGTGGAGTGGTAGCATTGAGGTGTGTATAAAATAATTAACCTAAAATTTATTATATCGAATTGAAATGGCGGTATAAAAAGAAATAACTTAATTCTATCTAACTTTTATTAAATTGCTGTTTAAAATACATTCTATTAAATGTATGTTTAAAAATACATAGTCGTCAAACCAAAATCTGCTGTTAATTTCGTAGTTTATTTATTACTAGCTGGTGCCCACGACGTCGTCCGCGTTGAAAAATATTAAGTAGCCTATCCTGTGTCCCGTACGTCCAAATGTTTATCTACCAAGTTTCATGAAAATCAGTTAATTCGTTTCAGAGTTATGGAGGAACATACATACATACAGAAAAAAATTCTAAAAATCGTCAATTTAGTTTCAGTATCATGTATAGAGCCAATTACGATTTGCGGCAGCAGGAGGATCGAAAAAAACTAAATTACTTATAATATATTTAATAAAAAGAAATTACAATTTAAATTACGAACTAATTAACCTAGTGTCCAAATCGATGTTTGATTATGGAATGCGTTTCATGTCCGGTGAGTGCATCAGGTAACGTCGGTATTGCGTCATGCTGTGTCAGCGGTGACATCAATTCAGTTATTTGAACTGCTGAGGTAAAAGCGCAGCGTCGACGATTCTTTTCTTATAGGTATATGTAATTAGCCTATAAACACGATATCTGAAAACAAAGTAACTTACTCCATGACCGACCCTTACAGATTTATTATTAGTATTGATTTTAATAATAGAGTAAATTTTGTAGTTATGTTGTAGATGTGTAGTTCGGCAGTGAATTAATCACTAAGGTTAATTAATGTTGTAATATCAAAAAAGTGGCACATATTATACCAAAATTTTTGTTTGACAACGACGATATATTATATACATACTAGTTTTGATAGAATCTTGTAAAATGTAACTGACCAGATAAATATTGTGCAGAAATGCAAAAATTAATATATATATCTATGTATTTTTTTAATTAATTTTGAAATTCAACAGGTTGGAGTAACAACACACAATCCAGCAGCTATCAGGTTTCCATCAACAATGACCAACATGGAGACGGGCACCATTATGATGTCTGGATGCAAAGTTTTGCTCAACGGTCACGGCACTTGTATGGAGTATGGGAATTTCAATTTGGATGAACTCAGGGTAGGGGATGGCAATGTTTGTCTAGATCTATCGTTGTACATACTATTGATGATGAAAAAAAAGGGTCAGTTCACACCGGAAAGCGGCGGGCTTGTAGTTTTCAAGATGGCAACTTATTTACTACACTATGAGAGCCGTACGGAGCCGCGGGCACTAGCTAGTCCCTCATAAAATTCACTGAAAACAATATGGACCGGGCATACCGACAGAACCGACGTACATACCTACCTACTTAAATTTGGCACATAGGATGGCTACCTTTCATTATAAATAATGTTGAAATAATAAAAATAAACGTTGTAAAATATTAATGGAACCAACGTCTGTCTTAATAAATCATTTCAAGGGCCAAAATGTTACGATAAATTTTCTACATAAAAACATTTTAAAAAAAATTGTTACTAACCTGTGTAAGCTACTTTTACGTTGATTTTTGTTTTTTTTTTTTTCTTGACACTGCTTGATGAATCACGAAGGCATAATTATTCAATTTAAGACAATGCCCTGCACACCACAAAAAGTAGTTTTCTTAATCTTTCTCTCACAAAAAACAACAAAATATTTCCTATACTAATATTCCTAAACAACAAATTATCTCTTTTTCCTTATTCAACTGTCACCTAGTTAAAATGAGACAAAATGCTTTTTGACATTAACGTATCGATATAACAGATATTTATAATAGGCTACGGTTCATATAGTAGAGTAATGCACCTACATAGGTTATTTATTACTCTGACATAACAGCAGTTGTTTACAGTATGGACGCTGAACCTAGAAAAAATACGTTGCTCGAGCGACAGTAGGCATTGTCCGATGTGCTTAAGAAGTATACAGTTCAATAGATTGTTTGCCTTTTGGTGTAGTAAATAAGCCCTATATATCATTGTTCTCTTGGAAACTGCGAGCCTAGTCGCTTTCCGGTGTGAACTGACCCCCAAAGTTTTTTTTTAAAGGAAGGCGACACGGTGGGCATGATGAGAAAAAGCGATGGGAAATTGCACTATTTCATTAATTCTGTAGACCAAGGCGTGGCCGCAGATAAAGTTGACCAGCAAGTATGGGGTGTCGTGGACTTATATGGCATGACAGTTAAGGTGAGTTTTCGTTTTTATAATTTTTTTGTTTTTACACAATACTATACAAGAAAAAAAAAATTGAATCTTTGATCGAAATATGTACGTTAATATGAGAAAATTGTAAGAGATGTAACCGCTCTGGTGTGCTGTGCTTGCTGAACGCTATATGCAGCAGTCCCAGTACGTTTACCACCAACTAGGATTCAGCCGATAGGAGCACGAGACTATGGGCGCCTTTTGGCCTTTTGGCCTTACAAGGGGAGATCAGCCTAACAAATCAAACACAGTACTCACCACAACACAAGTTTATTACAATAAAAGTTTGTACAATGATTCACACAAAATAATAAATCGGGTAATATAGCAGGTATGTGGCGCTGAAGGCGCGCACCAAATTTATACAAACAACGAACAATATAATAGTCGTTTATTCTAGTAAAGTAAGAGAGTTGCACATGGAAGTTGTGGAATCCTGACGGATCAGACGAAGAGAAACTACTCAGTTTTCCACTAGGTCAGTTGAGGACGTCATCGCAGTATCAGCCCGTGGAGACGTGACGTCGACTCAAGGTTGCTCGTGGAGCGTGCAGACGCGCGTCGATGTGGAATGGATACCGGCAACCGGTGACAGTACGTGTTCAATCCACGTACTGTCACCGGTTGCCGGTATCCACGGATTTGATCCTCCAGACGTGAAGTCAAAACGCCCGCGCAAGAGTCTTGCACGGAACCCGGCGACGCGACTTCAGGGATCATCGATAACAAAGCCGTCACGGCAGATTTAGAAACGTTCGACGCTTATAATATCAGAGGGTGTTACGTCGTCTGTGGCTGACGGTATATAAGCCGTCTTTAACTCGTATAACAGTATTTCAGAGTTATCTGACTGTCTGACCGTCGCGAGCGAGCGTGCGCTTCTCTTTTATAACCTCGGTACCTCCCACCCATTACAGAAATTTCCACTCCATGTCCAACAACCATTTGTCGCGGTTAACGCTTATAACTGGTCAATAAGCTACTTATGTTGTCTGTGCATCGTTAGCTCATGCAAATCCGTTGCATAATATACATATCAAATACTGTATGCAAATTTTATATGTTACACAGATTTGCCACATAAGTAAATAAATCCGAATTGGCTCAAACATTTTTAATAAATTTGCATTGCCTACGTGTTAGGAAATTGAAAATGTCTTTCTTTACAGGTGACGGTAGTTGACCCAGATGATGATTTAGAAACAAGCGTCAATATCAATATGCCGCCCGCCGTTCTAGAAGCTCAAGAACAACCAGGAACAAGTGAATTTCATAAAATCTTATAATGATAATGTTTTAGATATGGGATGATAATAATATTTTTTTATGAGAATTAATTATACGAATATTTATCCCAAAAATTTTTGCTACAATAAATTATTCATGAAGGTATAAAGGGATGGAAATATATACCTATTTTTTGAATGTTTTAGGTGCGCCCTCAAACTTTTGGGCGAGACCCAGAATAGACGAAGATAGCCTTTTATTTCATACGCTGCGTGATTCGAATGTTATTATTATTAGCGATGGTAAGACTGCTCATAGGCCTAAGTAAGTATCACATCATTTTGCATAGAAATTTTGTATAGAAATTTGACGCGAGTAAAATAAAGATGTAATGAATGTTTTCAGTGCTTTCAAATACTTCAACCAGGGGGTCGTAATGACGAACCGCACCCTGAGGACGAACGAGTTGTTCCAAGTGCGACTCGACGTCGTCATCCCCAAGTGGGCTGGAAGCATTGAGATTGGGGTCACGCAGAATTCATCCAGTGAAATTGAGTATTTATTTAAAATGAGCGACGCTAGGTAAGCCATCCGCCTAAACATTAAATATTTTTTCAAAAAAAAAAGGAAAAAAAATGTACACGTTGTGCTTACGTTATCGAGGTCAAAATAATAGTTTTTACAATTGTGTCTGTTTGTGCACACTAATCTCAGAAACGGCTTAACCTATTTAAATGCGGTTTTCATTCATTCTGGAAAAATATTAAGTTCCCGAGGGATTTACAAAAAACGAATTACAGCGCGTACGTACAAGCTATTGGGAAATTTTTTTTGTTAAAAAAAACTAGCGACATTTGCTGTTTATGTTGCCTTCTTTAAGGTGATGGTTACATCCACCAATAATCAGCTTATCAATTTTACCCCCCAATGTGTTCATTGGCACATATGATTTTCCATGTATGAAAATCGAAGACCGTTTTAGATAATTTTAGTGTGTGAAATTTATAACACCAGTAATACGATAGTTAAACATGTTGTCATTACAGTTACGGCACTTGGGCAATGACAGGAGAAGACGTCGTTAGAGACGGCACTACCATCATACCACAATATGTGAGAAATCTTAATAAATTGCAGGTAAGTTTGCATTTTTTTTTTTTTCAAAATAATTGTATTATGTTACACATATTTTGAATTTATTTTTCAGTTAACATTATATCGCGAGACACTAAGAAAAACTGAATGGCTCTAGAAAATATGAAAACATTTTCTTAATTTATTTTAAAATACGATATTCAAAAATAAAAATATATAAATAAATATATATAAACTGTAACAACAGTGGATGCTTGTTGTCGGTTCACAGGAAGGAGACACAGTAGGAGTGATGCGAAAAGATATGGGAATCTTGCATTTCTTTGTGAATGGTGTTGATCAGGGTCCGGCTGCATTCAACATTCCTGAGCACGTTTTTGGGATAATAGGTAAACAAACACAATTTGAACTTTTCAGATTATGTTCTGCATACTATCAAGAAATAAGCACTGCTTCCAGACAGACCTTTGAGTATTTAATTAAGCACATACAAGGGTGATTATTTTTAAATTATCGAAGTTTATTCCTTACAAAGACTATAAATTATTCCTCACAAAAACAATGACAATGTTAACATGTAGGTACATGAACAATGACAACGATAACATGAACAATGATTCTTTGTGTTTTCATAAAAACATGAAAATCACTCGTCAATTGGTCGAAATTTGACCATAATAATATTTATAAATTTAAGTTAGGTCAGTTATCTTAGATTTTTTTTAAATAAAAGTAAAATTTGCAGACTTGTACGGTCGCGTTGCTCAAGCTACAATCGTAGATTATTATATGCCACCAGCGGTGTACTCTCCAGAATCGCCACTGTCCTCTGAATCCAACGCTACTATATATCCGTAAGTTTTTTTTTTTTAATGATTCTCGGAAATTTTAATATATAGATAAAATTTCCGCATATTTTGCAACTAGTGGTATTAAGATTGATAACAGCGGAAGAGTGGAAAAAGACTTATTTTAAAAACTAAACAATCTGAACATTTAAACAATATGGCGAAAGACAAACGAAAGTAAAAATGACAAGAATTTAAAATTAAAAATAACAGCAAAAAAGGCTATGTAACCCGTTAACAAGTGTACCTACTTTTTTTTACAAATCGAAAAACTTGAGAAATTTGCGGATTTGATCAGGACATTGATTTTATTTTATGTTCAATTGTTTTTAACCAGCGGAGACGACAATGACAAAGTCATGTGTCACGATAATGATACATAGTCTTCTTATATAATAAAATAACATATCCATAGTGTTAAAACTATAACGATGACGGGTACATGTAATGTAAACTTGTTTTAGGGAGATGTGTTTCCATCGCGTGCACGGTCGCAACGCACATCTGAGTCACAGCCGTCTGACTGCCTCCAGGGCGACGGTCTATTCGGAGTTTAATGACGCAGTACTGTTCAGTTCACGGCCTTTGCGCGAGTGCGATATGTTCGAGCTGCGCATAGACAAGATGGTGGACTGTTGGATAGGGAGCATAGAGATCGGTGTGACGGCGATACGTCCCGAAGACTTGGAGGAGAATGGAGGGGTCGGCGCTGTGGCTGGCACCGCTACAGATCTCTCCTGGGACACTTATATACTGAGCGGAGCCGCCATGATGAAGGACGGCGAATGCGTTAAAAGTGGGTATCCACTAGATTTGGACACACTTACAGTTGGAAGCAGAGTTGGTGAGTAATGTAATGGTTTAATTGTAACTAGGATCTTGCCTCGAGTTTGTATAAAATCAATGTGTTTATTATTTTTTTTAAATTTTAGGCATGATGTGGCACGCCGATCGAAGTCTTCACTATTATTTGGACGGCATGGACATGGGTAGGGCGTGGTATGTACCACACCTTAACATATACGCCGTGGTAGACTTATACGGTCAATGTACGCAGGTGAGAAATTAATTATAGAAAATCATTTTTGGAGTTTACTCTTTAAGAATATATATATTTTCATATATAAGCCCGGGGTATGAAAATTTATGGGAGTAAAATCGAATGTCACATGTCACACGTTACGCGTTACAGGCTACAAGTATTATATTATATTAATATTTATTTTATTTATTTATTCGTTCGTTCGTATTTATTAAATTTTTTATTTATCGTTCGTAAGGAGTAAACTCCAGTCGTGCGTCGGAGTTGACATACGCACACTTTTTTTAAAAAAAATTATTAAACTTTTTTTTAATATTTGCTTTCTATTGCAGGTGACTATAATGCAAAATGAAGAGCGTGCATTCAATTACAATGGCTGTACAAATTCTGATAACTCCATGTTTAGTGGAAGGGTGTTCGAGTCTCCGGCGCAGCCCTACTGGTGAGTGAGTCCATATGAGTCTGTCTGTATTCATAATATTAACACTTTAAATGAGGACAATGTTAGTGTTGAAAATAGAAACGTTTTGTGAAGAATCCAATGCTAATTTTTAGGAGTTTCTCGGAGTACTGCGGCGACAATGTGGGCATGATGCACGAGTATTCGTTTGCCCGTCGTATGGTCCCTCAGGATCCTACGGCTACCTTGGTGTTTAGTTCGGCTCATCTCGCCGTTGGTGAAATGTTTGAGGTAACTAAGTAGTACTTAGCCCCCCGTTCCGTTGGAATTTAATTGCTTTTTTGGTCAGAATTTGACATTACTTGGGCAAAACACATATATTCGAGTAATATGGTGCCCGCGACTTCGTCCGCTTTGAAAAATCAATATATCGCCTGACATCGTTATTGCTATTACACTTAGCCAGGTGTTAGTTTCCTTAATTTTAGATGATCCCTTTGGGAATAGTCCCTTTTTCTGGATGAAAGGTACCTTATTTCCTTTCTAGTGTCCCAGACAACGTGTATGCAAAATTTCATGGTGATCGGTTGAGTAGTTTTTGCGTGAAAGAGTAACAAACATCCATACATCCAAACAAACTTTCGCATTTATAATATTAGTACGGATGTTTCCATCTGCCGGGCGTACCGCGACAGCTCATTTTTTGAAGATTATAGTCATAGTAAGTATTTTTAATAGAAAGCCATAAAATTAAAGTAGTGATCACACATTCAGGTTGATTTTAGTTGACTGCAATGACATGTTAACGTTAAATTGGCAAAATTTAGTCACAAAAGTGGAAACTTTTCGAAGTATACTAAATTGAAAAGTATTGTGTTTTCTTCTCTACAGGTGAAGATAATGGAGTGTCAGTACGACAACGCGGGTACATTTCGCATGGGGGTGACTGACATCAACATCCTAAATGTATACGTAAACCGATCACTGCCACCGACCGTTTCGTATTTACCTCATTACACAGCATACATTGACGGTTAATATCAACTTATATTTTGTATTCGTAATCTACGAAATCATTTTATCCATAGGCGTCTTGCTATGTGTCCGCGTTGGATCACAGATTTATAATTAAGGTATAACTGTATGGTACAAGCGAATATGTGTCGTTATACTATGTCCCGTTACGGTTCATATATTCAATATTGTATATGTGACAGTGATGTGCCGGATAGTTAAATCCGCGGATACGGATCCGAATACGGATATTTGGTGTCAAGATCCGCGGATACGGATACGGATCTTAACTTTCTTAATCAATCGGTGTCGGTGCGCGTGCCCTTGAAACGATATTTGACGCCCGCCACTCGACGCTTGCATAAAAAAAAATCTGAATTGAATTTAATAGTTTTTCATTGCTACCTAATAGTCTAATACCTAATCTATGAATTGAAAGTTATTAAGGTAAAAGAAATATCCGTAAAATATCCGCCAAAAAGTAACGGATACGGATACGTATCTTTTTCTCCGTCGGAAATCCGCGCATACGGATATGGATATCTGGCACATCACAACACTATTCTTGCGTAGCAACAAAAAACAAATAAAGAAATTTTTTTTTATATAAAATTTTCATTTTTATAATTTGCCTGCAAATGAAATTGCAGGCAGATACATAAAGTATTCGAAAATGGGCTCTCGCAAGCAAGAAGTACGTTCTTTCGTCCCCTCCTTTGAATGGCTTCGCGTTGGCGATAGAGTGGGCTTGAAAAAAACGAGCGATGGCCGTGTACTGGTTTATTATAATTCCGAAGAAATCGAAACTGCCTTCGAAAAAGTACCTGATGTGAGTATTATAAAATTAATTTGGTTAATATAAGTATTAAGTATCTATGAGATTCGGCAAGTGAGTACTGGAGTAGGACTTCCTTTGGTTTTAATATTACGTCGGTGTTGTTCAGAATACAGTCTCTCTGGCAGTCCATACCCAATGTACAATGTCAGCTAAATTAAAATTTTCAAAGGCACATGTAATGAATATTATAAATAAATTATTTTTTTTTTGTTAATTTTAGAAGGTGTATGTGGTTATGGAGCTGTACGGTAACGTGTCAAAAATCAAAGCTGTCCCAAGAGATACAAACGCTGCTACTTTGCAGCAAACCAGTAAGTTCTACTTTCACTCGACAGATGGCGGCGCTCTTTGTGAATGTCACAGTAATTTTCTTTTCTTTTCAGTTCCAAATGACGATTGTACAAAGGAGTTGCACTCTTATGTCATTCCTGTAATAAACGAAAGTGTACATGCGACGGAGACACAGGCGTCCACCAGCAAGGAAACCACGATCGGCGAAACAATCAATGATACTAATGCCAAGGACGACACCCAAACGGTCATCAACGAATCAAATGATTCAAAAATGGTGGAAGCGAAGCCTCAAAGTGTGCCGCTACCGTACACATTTCATTATATGCACGGGAATAACATCAAGTTGTGCAGTTCCGGTAAATAATTTCCTTTGAAAAAAAAAATTCGTTGTTCATCAATACTAATAATAAATCTGTAAGGATCGGTCATGGAGTAAGTTACATTGTTTTCAGAGATATCGTGTTTATAGGCTCTATACATGATACTGAAACTAAATTGACGATTTTTAGATTTTTTTCTGTATGTATGTATGTTCCTCCATAACTCTGAAACGAATTAACTGATTTTCATGAAACTTGGTAGATAAACATTTGGACGTACGGGACACAGGATAGGCTACTTAATATTTTTCAACGCGGACGAAGTCGTGGGCACCAGCTAGTATAATATGTAAATAATAAATCCGGGTACCTAGTTTCATGTAAATATTAATAATAGTATTTTTTTTTTATATTTGAGAATTTTGTTTCGCTCATAATGTTATTATTATTTTAAAGACACTGTCGCAGTACGGACGAGCGGTTATAAAGACGCAATATCAATCTCAAGTCAGCCTTTGAAGAGAGGCCACAAGTTTAGGGTAAGTTACGTTTGTCTTTTGTTTGTAGGTTTGTTATTTAATATTTATATGAATAAAAAGCCTGCAGCAATACAATTGAGAATTGTGAAATTATATTGAAACGTTTAATTCAATTTTTGTAACCATAAACCACTGCATTGTATACATTTTCACCTAATATGATGTATTTTCAGTTTCGTGTGGATAAAGTGACAAGTGAATGGTCGGGAAGCGCTTGTGTAGGAGCAGTGGTTGCTCTTCCCAAAGAACCTCTACCACATTACTCTATGCACATCGATTTGCCAGCATGGATCGCGTCTAGCACAACGCTCATAGATAACAATGCCGTGGTAAGAGTTGCCATTCCTTATACAGAATATTATTGTGAATATGTAAACTTTCTACTGTAACTAGGGAAATTGATGAAACAGAATGGATGGTCTCATTTTTTTTAAATCTTTGTTTCAGACTAGAACAGACATGGCATCGGCATTAGAAGAATTACAGGAGCATTCGGTGTTGTCATTGCATTTTCGATTTAATAGTGAACTGCTCTTAGACATTGATGGGAAACGAGTTGGTTCACTAGGAGTCGTACCGAGACAATATAACCATGTGTATCCTTTGATTGATCTCTATGGCAAAGTGCAACAGGTAAATGTAGTATATCATTGACACTTTTACTTATCCCCTAAGTTTTTAAACAATCAAGCTCTCCCAATAGTATTTTTTTTAAAGAAAACAAATACCTGTCACTACTGTGGTCCAGTTTGTGACTGCAGTACGCTGTGTGTCTCGTTCTCAACTTTTTTATCAGGTAGTTTTATCCAACACGTCTTTTGTATAATTTTCAGGTGTCAATATTGCTGCATCCATATGTGGTGACCAGCGGAAGGTCTCTCGACTTGCCCATTATTACGGAGAATTTACGCGAAGAATCTCTAGCCGAACTCGAATGTAATGACGAATCGAATACAGATTCTGCGCCTGTTTCACCCGAACAGGAGTCCGTTGAAGCCAAAACCAAAGCGTACAGCCAAGATAATCTGTTACAGCACGATTTGGAACCGATTCACGTACGACCCGGTCCCAGCACTAGATCGGACTCGCCACCACCTAAAAGTGGCGAAGTTAAATGCAAGAAAAGATGTTTCAATCGTTTGGCTTTGCACCACAGTTTGACGTTGGCTGAGGGTGTCAAGATAACTGTAGACAACAATGAGACTGCCAATCGTTGCATACAGAAGAGTCATTCGACGCACAGTTTTGGTCAGGTCGATGAAAACCTGTTACGAAACAAGGAGACTTTGAGACACACTTTCAGCGTCGGCTCTCGGGTAGGCAATGGATCTGGCCATATGATTCACGAAACATTCTGTGATACAAATATAAGGCATAACGATCGATATCCGGAAGCGAACGATGTGGATTTGGACTATGAGATTGTGGACGCGTTGACGTTGGAGACGGGCAATCTGCCGGATCTAACCGAAGACCAACAGTCGTCTTCTTTGGACGAGTCGACGAGACACGACGACTTGTTTGTCGAGCCGTGGACGGTGATTGAGAAGTTGAATTATTTGAATAGAATCATCAATTTGGACCAGGAAGGAGTGGAGGGTCAGAGTTTAGAGGCGGAATGGGAGGCGTCTGGCGAAGGCTGTGAGCATTTACATTTAGTGCTGAAGTATTGGAACTTTTTGGCGATGCCGTATCCGTTATTGAGGCGAGCTGTTTCATGGGGCCAAGTATCGTGCTATTGTAACAATTGTCAGCCGGATGCTCAGCCGCCTTTGGCAGGTGAATGATGACTTGTGTTGTTTTAACCTCAGAATGATTTAAATAGTCTTGTTTGCTAGCCGACCGTAGTAGCATTACGGATAGACTCACCGAAACACAAAATCACACATGCTATTATTTACACATGCCATTATTAACGGCAGGGTCACAAAGTTGAACCCTACCTGTGCACGTTAATCTCAGAAATCTCAGAACCTGGATTTACATATTAAATACTTTTAATCTGTGGGATTTTCGGCGTGGCGTACGCGAAGAAATACAACGTGTACGAAGTCGAAGGCACCAACTAGTAAATAAATAAAATTAATTGAGATTGAATAAAATAATGAGTGAGGTATGTTTGCGTCGTCAGGTTGGGTCCGAATAGAACGAATCGACGGCGTCGGCGCAGCTTGTCGAGCTTTCTGGCACGTGACGCGATCCACTCTTGGCTACGTACAAGCGAGCGCGCCCGCCAACGACAACGCCACGCGCCTGCGTAGACCTCCTTCGCTGCTGCCACAGCCGACCACCACTGTGAGCGATGACATGTAAGACCGGAAACCGGTACCCGTAATAGGCGGCGTATCTCCACTTTCGGGTACGCCGAGGTATCGACAGAGAGCGTAGCCCTCCCCGCGCTGGACAGCCGGTGTTGTTGAGTTTCACTAAAACTCAACAAGGTGGTCTATGTCCTCCACCTTCCCCCTTGACCGGACTATGTCACGACTGACAGTAGTCTCCCCTAAGACTATCGTCCGTCGTGAGGTCCCCGAAATAGGCGGCGTACCTCCACTTTTGGGTACGCCGAGGTATCAACAGAGAGCGGAGCCTTCCCCGCGCTGGACAGCCGGTGTTGTTGAGTTTTAGTGAAACATGAACACCTGTGTTGTTGAGTTTCATGTGTTCATGGTCTTGTTGTAGTTACTGTCAAAAACCTATTTTTTCGTTTCAGTTGGTTCGATGAAGAATACAAACCACATCGCACAGTACTGGCCATAGAAATCGACGTCGAGTAAGTTTTTTCCATAGTACTAGTTGTTAAATAATTCATCTCTAACCTAATTGTACCCTCGGGCACTGGATACAATACAATGTATCTTCTCTGTGACCAATATATGATATAATATTTTATTTTAATCTATTGTTTCTAATTATAATTTATGAAGATCTGTTCAGGCGTTTGAAGACCATCACCCCATTTCCTAGCTGACGAAGGGATTTCACAAACCAATTTCCACCATGTTCGAATGATTAGTAAATTCGGTATACTGTTACTTCGGTGATATTTCGATGACACAGTAACCAAACACCAGTTGTTTGTTTTTTAATTGGCCCGCGACGAGTTAAAGAAATAGTCTTTATGGCTATCGTTTTATCCCATTGTATTTTATCTTAAGGTTTTGAGGTGCTTGCTGGTCATATATATAGCTCATGAAAGAATCGTGAAAAAAAATTTTTTCATCAAAAGATTTTTTTTTTGTTTCAGAGGCTCCGATGCGGAAAACGATCGTCTGCTTGCATTCCTCATCTATTTGAAACCGTATATCAGCGATGATGTCCCGAGCGAGTAATTCTTTCAATATAGGAGTTCGTTCTCTATTTAATGTTGTTCACGGAATAGAATTTAAACATTGTTATTTATGATTATCTTCCACATTCATAACAGTCAACGATTGTTTCGTATGCTAGTCATTTTGTATTGCATCTAATTATATTATAGATCTCATAGTATACAATAGTAAAACTAATAATGTACATATTACAAATTTAAATGTCAATGGGTTGGCCAAAAAGTGTGTGCAGTGAAATAGGATTAAAAAATACGTTAAACTTAAAATTAACTCTGTATTGACCTATGATCTTTCAGGCGTGTTATATTAGAATACCCTTTACCGTGTGTTTACTATAAAAAATAAGAATTTCAAGACAGCCTCCTTATTATTAAAGAATCGCACACATTCTACGTACACATTCTTTTACGCTATTATCATTATACATGGCTACATATCTTTTTGCAAGTCTGTACGCATAAGTAATTTTTAAAAAAAACATTGCAATTGTATGTTCATTTTAAATATTTTATATAAAGTTTTCAAATTTTTCTCTCTATTTCTAAAATGCGTGTTTTAAAATTTATTTGGTTGTGGTTAGGGAGAAATTAACCAACTAATTTTCTATTTACAGTTTATTTACAATATTAATATTTACAACACTGCACTATACAAATAATATTAAACACTGCACACACTACACTGAATATCTCACACACTACACTTAGCTGTACAATATATTATAATATTTGTTTTTCATTAGAGAAAAATGTTTTAGCTTTTATTTTCTTGCCACCATCTTCGTCTCTTGTTTCTCTGCCGCGCATCCTCTCTGTCTTCCGGTACGTGACGTTCGCTGCCGTCATTGGTCGGATTGCTTTTTGAAGGAGCGCGCGTCTCCATCTGCGCATACCCGTTACGTGGCAACAGGAGTTGTTAGAACGCGTGTCCATTGGACATTTTCTAAGTATGCGCGTTTCCATTGTCTACGGTAACGGGTACCGCTACAAAATAATATTGTAATAGTATAGTAATGTTTTTAAAACGCTTATATATAATATAAATAAAAAACATATTTATCTATAAAAATTTTATGTATGCTTCCACAAATTTCGAAAGCTGTAGTCGATAGAATGATTGAAGTGTTTTAATTCCGATGTTTCAACGGAGACGTAAAAAAAAAAACGAGCCACAACGAATCATGGCCGGGTTCAGCTAGTATAAAATAAAAACGTTAAAAGCAATAACTGCACTGACTTTTTGGACAACTCAATAAAAATCTGTGTAGAACCCAATAAAACTTAACTCACGCTGTCAATTGTGCTAACACTGTTTTGACTTTTAAACGACGATTTCTGTATTAAAATTTTATTAAATATTTACCTTAAATGTCCTAGGAAATGAATGTATGTTGTTAAAAAGTATTGCTCGTTTGCATAGAAAGCGGAATATAACGTATAAAAGTTTTTTTTTTTTTAAGTTTAAGTATTGTTTCATACATAAGGCTCTCATAATCACTTATATTTCAATATGAATGTGTTGATTGATGTGTTTAAAATCAAAATTTAATGAGATAACGACAATAATAAGAAGGGTTGACAATAAGATTATTTGTATTGTCACAGTGTGAATGAGATGTATTGTATTGTCAACATATTGATATGTAAAATTGGATTTATCATACATTAGGCCACATTAGGCACGTGATGCGTCCTCAGAATACATTTAAATAAATAATATCTAAAAATCCCATATAGAACTATAAAACTTTTTATAGTTATTATATGATGTAATTGGATGTAATTGTTACGTCACACACGACTGAAGTTTACTACTTACGAACGATTATAAAATTTAAATTTTCACAATTCGAACACGCCAAAAGAACAACATTGTTTTTTTTTAAATAATATTGTGTAGATGGCGCAATATCTCTGAAACTTCAGATATTCTAAAATATTCAAAAAAATAAAAAATAAAACGTAACTATAACGCATAACATAACGCATTCGTGCAACAATTTTGATTTTACTCTCATATCGATTAGTATAATAAAATAGTGTTTGTTTTTTTTTTAATTTTAGTTGGTTCGAGTCCCGGGCGAGCCAAGCGAGTTTTAGAAAATCTTTGAATGCAGTTTTGTTTCTTTTTAAAAATAAAGGAATGTTTCCTTTATGTAAAATGAGCTAACTTAAGGATTTAAGGTAGTTTCCCTCCAGGGCCCGACTTATCTTTCCACCCTGTATATACCTATATGCAAATCGATTCTTAAGGAGTAAACTCCAAAAAGGATGAGATAAAATTTTATTCTGATGAAACTGTTAATCTTGTGTTAATAGGCGACATGCCATCGAGTTGTCGTCAGCTTGTCTTACGACCTTAATTTTTTTATTTACTTGTCACAAATGTTTGAACAAACACGTTGCAGATTTGTTCTGTACTCTGTGGACGCATCATAAAGCTCGAAACTTTTAAATTTTGTATGAGGACGTGCATATTATTCATTCATTCATTCATTCTTCAAATGCAGCTCGTAATACGTTAGCACCTTAACCCATTCATTGTCGAGACCGCCAATGGGCGGGCTGATTTCAAAGTTGATTATCTAGCTCAAATGCCAATATAAAATTGTAAATTTTTGTCTAACGACTCCTTTCATTATAATTTATTCATATCCAAAACGGCCTGTGGATATCTAAGGTTTTGAAAAAAGCCAACTCTAAACTCACATGCCTTAGCCCGCTCATGGGCGGGATTGCAGTGGTTACAAACCTTATGAGGTTATAAAGGTATTATATAACAGATATAATATATATATATAAAGGTATTGCAATAAGAAAGGTTGACTACATCTGATTTATAATTACCTACATACTTCATGGCGAAAACGACGACGGGCATGGTCCATGGGCGAACCGATACCAAACGTATGGCGGCATGAGCGTAATTTTACTAGATATTTTGCATTTTAAGCGGCAATGAATGGGTTAAACTAGATTCCCACTAGGCCGGACCGGTAGATTTAACGGAAACCGGAACCAGAAACGGACGTAAGTGTTCACGTTACACCGTATCCCGCATCATCAAAGTTTGCTTTCAGTATTAAATTAAAATATTTTCGACTGCAGTGTGACACTGTTGACGTGTCCCCTTATTAGTATTTCTACTTTAATTAATTGAACTATATGAATTTTTAAAAAATTAATGGCAAGAGAAGCTTTTAGCGTGAAATTTAGTTTTAATCTTATTTATTTGTGTACCTAATTTATTCTACTTTAAAATATTTAGCATATCTTGTGTAACGCAATAAATATGTTATAGCTGTTTAAAAATCATAGTTAGGTAAGTAAGAAGTATTTAATGTGATGCAACTTTATTGATCTTTTGTAGACGTACATACACAATTGTATTTTTAATTTTTAATTGTAATTCAATGTCTTTTGTTACTGTGTAAACTGAGAAACGAATAAAACATTTCGCTTTTGTCTGATTTTTATTTTTATTCCTTGTGTTTTATTGTGTGGATTTTATTAAAACCCAGGAAAAATATCGTGTAAGATGCTGTTGTTGGGTAAGATGTGGATTTATCTTCTAATGGCTCTATCACTACCAGAAAATATCCCTTGTCACTTGTCAAGCCCGGAAAAGGGAAAGTGGAAACCAAGATATTTTATCATATTAAAAACTTAATATGTTACATATATGTATTATCTGATTATAATAAAATTTCTTTTGATGCTGCATCATTAAAATAAATTCAAATATGGCCAACAAGCAGATGTACAAAATGGTTTTACGAAAAGTATTTAAATGCAAATAAATACTTTCTTAATCTATTTCAAACACAAAATACTTTACATTTTTTTATTTTAAACAGTAAATGCAAAGTATGTATTTTCAAAATACTTTTAAAAGTTCCCTTAGTTGGGGAGCACTTTGTGGCTGATTCGATCTTGTCTATTCATCTTTTGGGCGTGGTCATCCTCGAGAACGCTGCATTCAATACCTATAACATCCCATTTAAAATTGTTCAACATATCAACCTAGAGGTCTTTGATTATCTGGGAAGGGAAGGTCTGCTTTGACATTTTCTGCTAAATTCATCCCCTCAAAACGCCCAATCAAAAAATTTTGGATTTTTTTATCACGTGCCAAATTTTGCAGGCGACATTGTTAAATATGGGGTTGGCGATCTCATAACCATGCCTCAATCTCGCCCGTTAGACGGAGTGAAAGGTAATAAACTCGTTATTATGGAGGATCATAAAAACAAATGGTTGATAAAAATTATCTTATATTGGTGTTTTAGTGGTTTACAATACGGATTGTATTCAAAAAATGTTTTACTTACGCTAAAATAAATTTATCCTAACACTGCTCTTTTACAAGATTTTTTGAAAATCAGTGCAATAGATTTGGATAAAGTAATGGGACCTTAGAGACAGTCTGTCTAAAGGTATTTAATGTACCAAAATTAAAATTATATTTAAAAAATAGCAAATCATTTTACATCACCTTTATCCATTTCATTACAAAATCATATTCAATTTGGCGTAAACGTTACACGTTTTACAAAAAAAAAGATGAGGTTTGTACTACTCATGCGCAAGTTTAAGATACTTACCTACATTACACGTAGTAACTTTCACGTCCAGTCTAAATCTCATCTGAACAAAAACGAGATACAAAAATGATATATGAGGCTTTCTACTATTCTAATGTAAAATGTCAGTGATCGACATACAAATACATTGTTATATTATATTTTTATTTACAAAATTTAAAGAACATCGAAATATCTGATACGTTTATACATCAACAAACTTACATTATGAATTTATATATAGTAGATATAAAAAAATTCTACATCTTTTTTATAGACTTACAATGACAAGCAAGTCGCAATACTTACTTCGTTTAGAAAAAAATAAATAATGCAGATCGTTTACAATTTCACGAAAGACAATGGAAAGGCAATTCTTACGCAATTTTCAGGTCAACAAAGTGATATCATTTTTTAATTGAATTTCGTCTTTTGCTGGTCTCTGTCGGGGTGCATTACTTAGTTGTTTAATGAGACTGGTGAAGCTAAAGGGTCACTCGTGTTTGCAACCAAGTATTTCTTTAAAGATAAAATAATTTTATTGTGGACATTATGATCCTATTTTGTTAAATTTTCTATTCTGAAGATACATGAATACATGATACATTGTTGTAGTGCTACATGTACTGTTAGGGCCTCATCTCCCTGCGCATTCCACTGGTTAGGTGGAACCTCTCGACGTAGGCCTCCCATGCGTGGAGTTCCTTCCCTTGGATTGCCGCCATCTTGTCGAAGGTAGGTAACGCTTGTCTGCTGCATAGGGCGATCCTATTACCGGTTCTTCGCCGGGACCAGTAACTCCGTACGTGAAGCCTTTCTCATCAGCAACCACATCGAATTCAACCGCCTCTCCGTTCCTGACCGAGCGACAGTGCTCTCGAATTGCTTGCAACAAGTATTTTAAAACTACCCTAAACGAGTATTTTAAGTTTTCTTGTGTTCGCTCGTTATATAAGCTAAACTGTCACAAGACAAAATACACAATTTTCGTGAATTGAAAACTCATAAAACATTCCCTTCCATTGTACTTGCATTGTGAAATGATGATTTCATTTCATTACATTATTAAATAAATTAAACCTGGTTCGTCCAATAATAAACTTTGGAGCAAGTCAACCTAAATTATAATAACAATAGTTGCCAAATTAAATTAAAATGACTTTTAAAATCAACAAACACTAAACTATTTCTAAATAAAAAAAGTGTATTTGAAAAAGCTAATAACTCAATTACCTAATTTGCACTTAAATAGCTGAATTTGAAAAGTTAAATACTGCTTGTGATCAGTATTAATTTTGAAATTAATTCTTATAATATTTTTTTTTCTGAACCAAATTTGTATCCTCATAGATCTAACATCTAAATCTTTAAGTTAACCTATAAAAAAAATGTAAATTCTAACCTCTGAACGATCTGAATCTTCTTGAACTATAAAAGTGCGGGACATTTGTAAGTTCGCTATACAATAAGTACATACAATATATTAAAGTGACTTTAAAGGTGCTTGCTATAAAACAGAGGAATGTCGGAATAATTGAGTTGCCTGGTATAATACAGTAATGTCGTGGTTACTACCACACTTTGCACTTATTTGCTGGGTTCATTGGCGAGCCGATCGGACATTTGAAATCTGCAGCGAACTCTTCCATATTGGATAATGGTCCGACAACGCGAAAGCGGCCAGGTGCATGGAATCCGGTCGTGATACGCAACTTAATAGCTTCGTTCCGATATATTGCGCACCAGGTGTTTGCCGCACTCAGCCAGAACAACTGGAAACAAAGCATAATGTTATTGTTATATTATCACTAGACTGACGCGTCCAGGATTCCCCCGGTTAGCAATTGGGGAATACATTATTATACCCTATGACCATATGGAGTAACCTTTTTAAAAAGTGTAACAGGCATCTATTCGGATGACCCGTTGGAGCCCCAACGGTTGTTGGGAGCTCGTAGTTGCTGGGCGCCAGCCTTAGCGGAGTTGAATGAAAGGCTTTCTTTTCCGTAAGGCGTTTATCTTCACAATAATTACACACACACACGGCGTACATACGGTAAAAGAACAACGTAGACATTTTTGTCAGAGGCGGCCATTTTGGGTCTACGCGGGAGACGCGACGCCTCGACATACACGTGCTATGCGCGCGGAGTTAAATGGAAGTCGTTTTCTATCCATAGATCACCCTACTATATCCCTACCCCCCTCGCGTCGCTTCCCCTCAAGAGTCTGAGTAGCGGCGCGGCGGTTTACCGCGGGTGGCGCGAGATGGCAGTCGTGATGATCCCTGGTGCGCTACAAAAGTGTTTTTTTTTTATATGTGTGCAGTGGTTCTGATTGATAGGTCCAGTAAAAATTAAAAAAGAGTTACTTTTTTCGAGTGGATGTAATTTATTTTTCAACGTAATCTCCTTTTAGAGCTATACACTTGGTTATACGATGCTGGGGTTTTATGATCCCCTCTTTGTAGTAATCTTTTCCAAGGATCTCAAAAAACGCCTTAGTTCCCAACAAGAAAAAAAAAACAAAGAATATTTGGTCTATATACGACACCGCGGTATTAATCTAAGATCCAAAGAAACAAAATAATATATATCCCTCAATGCAGTAGGCTTCAGCCGTGCCAGCAGTAACGTCACACAAGGAATAACTGCTCAAGACCCTATCGTTGTGTAAAGTGTGCACCAACCTAATATAATTTATCAAACTGTATTTAATTAAGTGTAATTAGCCTGTAATTTAGAGATACCTGTCGTGGTGTATATTTATCTAGACCAGGTAGTCGTGCTTCTTCGCCATGCCGATGTGTCCATGCCTGATATGCGTAGTAAGCTTCCTTTATGCCGCCGTTATCAGCGATGTTTTCCCCTTGAGTGTTTACACCATTTAACTGGAATAGATTCAAGAATTTATTTAATCTTGAAATTTTCGTCCTACGGTAAACTTAATGATACTGATAAATTAATAATACCTTCAATGCAACTTCCTTGACAGTGTAATTAGAGTATTGATCAATTATACATTTGGCTTTCTCCAAATACTTCTGCTTAGTCATTTCTTGCCACCAATCTACTAGATTTCCATTTTTATCAAATTGACGACCCTGAAATAAAATTGTTAGGTCAATGAAGTTTTTCGTTAAACTAAAACAGTATTTAAAAAAACAGTGGCACTCCCGGAGTGCCGACAGAAGTGAAAACTTGAAAAAAAAAATGTCAACATGTATGTGTATCTATGTACGTACATACCCAATATATGTACATATTGTTACGATCAGAGTATGGAACATTCTCGATAGCGTAAGATCTGGACGGCGGAAAATTCCACACACTTAGCCGCGCTCGGGGCGGCACAATGAATAGGTGACCACGCCCCCTCTTTGATTCGTTTCAAAGCAAACTGTTCCTTATGGTTGCGACATAAGGTTCAGATTCCTTTGACAGCAATAGCCTTCGAGAAGCTTTGATAAACTTGTTTACGACTTTTAAAGTTTCCAGTAATTTCCACAACTTTCTGCGCAGTATAAATACGGGTGCGATCGCTCGAGAGAGCAGTTCTGCGATAACTAGCGATACGTTAACAACACTTGGGAGCTTTTACGAAGACATTTGCGACAGTGCATAGTTGAGACGTAGAGTGAATTAGCGACGACTTTTGGCAAGTTTTACGGTTTGATTGGAGAAGCTCTGTAATATTGGAAGTCATCTTGGTCTGTAATAATAAATCGTGTTCCTATACCCCTAAACGGCATTTTAACGTACCCTGCGCGTAACAATATATATTTATATACAGAGGTGTTGGTTACGGTAACAGTTTTGCGAGTTCAATGGTTTTTTCCCATCTACTAATTTCATGTGTAAATAGATACACATGCATGTTGGCATGCATACACAATATATGTACACATACTTATATACAGAGGTGTCGGTTACGGTAACAGTGTCGCGAGTTCAATTGTTTTTTCCCATCTCAAAAATGCCCAACGCGCCTAAGGAAGTTTTCACTTCAAAAATTGTTATCAGTAGTCATTGATCTACATAAATCTAATATTTTCACAACATATACCTGATCGTCAAAACCGTGCGTGATTTCGTGTCCAATGACGAAACCAATAGCGCCGTAGTTCATGTATGCGGGACGGGTTGCAGAGAAGAAAGCGCCTTGCAAGATACCAGCCGGAAATTCTAGCAATGTTGAAAATCACATGATAAGGTTTTCATAATACATTTAATATATAGAATTGCCTCGGAGTAGATATCATAGTCATTAATAAGTATAACTATAGCAACCCGAGCCGATGGGTGGTTTAGTCAGTCGAGAAACAGAGGCGGACAACTACTTTATTTCATTATATTTACAGAAAGGTAAATAAAATTTAAATAGTTTGATCCTCAGCTGTTAATTTTAAATTAAAAAAAAATACTTACGTATGCTGTTTTCAATGGAAGAGTAAAAAGCGTTGACGATGGCAGGGCGACCATGAGTTACCCAATCAGTCTTGTTAACAGGTTCACGTAATTTACTGAATAAATATTCAGTTCCAAAGAGTGTTAAATTCAGAACAGACTCCATCAGTTTATCTGAGGACATTTCCAGCTGAAAACAACATAACTTTTGATTAGGTACAAGGGCTGCTACTTATGTATTGAGCCTACAAATGAAAAAACAAATATTGATGATTGAAATTGTCCTTATTGAAGTGAAACCTCTATATAGACGGGGTATTAGGAATATCCATGACTCAGGTACAAAGGTAAAATGTTAACACATAAACATTTGCCCCTAGCGGGATTCGAACCAGCGACCGTTTGGTTAACAGCTAGTTACGAGCCACTAGACCAAACTTGTCAAATATTTTAATACTTATATTTTTATACATACTTCTGAATAAAATTCTGTAAGTTTGTTGTCATCTAACATTTCATTTGGATAAGCAATGTGCGAGGCCATAGCGTCAGCTTTTTCCAGAGCAGCATTCCTCGTTTTGTCGTCCATCCATTCCACTTGGGTTAATGTTTTACGGAATTGTTGTCTACAGGAATTAAAACATGTTGTATTACTAGTATTAGTGAAAACATCACTGGTATTAATTGTTTGATATTTACCTTTTGTCAAACCAGACTATAGGAGTTTATAATATTTATAAAAATACTTAATTGTGGCTAAATGTATTACGACAATTGATATAAAAAGAAGATTTTTAAACCAACAGGAATTTGCCCAAGATAAAATTTACCATAATGTTAATAATCGGCCTTAGAAACTTACCTTATATCATTTACCATTTCAAGGGCATTTGCTTTGGAGTTTTCATTGAAATATTTCCTAATGTATAGCGCTCCTACGGCGATGGACATGCTGCAAATTGCCACTCAATTAAAATAAAATTATATGAGAACAAATTCCTTAAAGATAATAATTCTTTCTGGACATACCTTACACTTGTCGTGTCTGCACATTCCTTCCATCTACTCTCCCGTTCTGTCTTACCCGACAAGGCTGTAACGTATGCCAACTGTCTTCGGCGTAAATTTTCTGTTAAATATGAAACAGATGCACCCGCTACTCTCCACATTACATAGTTAGCTTGCACGCGTTTTGGTGTTTCCGCCAGAAGTTTCTGTCAAGGAAAAGAAAAAATACTTGAGAAATCTTGTGAAACGTATTTGCTAACATTACTTTTCTTTAAGTAGTATCTAAATTTAAAAATTTTTCTTTAGTCCTCATTGAATGGCACACATGATGAATATTGTTCATGCCTATATTCTAACTCGATCATTGATACTGTAAACAAATGTATTAAAGTTTATCTTCTGATGCTACCCTTATTCTATCTGCAGATAAAATGATAAGTAAAATAGGTCTGAAAACTGATACCTGGGGTAGTTACCCCTCTATCAGCACCTGCTTGTTCAAAAGAAGTGAATTATTGCCAAGAACGTAATAAATTTACGTGAAAGTTACTTTAGAACTGTAGGTGTTATCAAATCATGCCCAGTCATCTTCCTTATATGCAGAACACGAATTTCTTTCGCAACTTCCGCAGGCGAAGTCGGATTTATAGATAGGTTGCAAGTCCAAGTCTAAGTCCCACTCATCCAGAAGGATTGGAACCACTTTTCTTCCAAGAAGTTGGTTCGAATTATAACGTAGCACATGGATTTATTATAATGATTATACACATAACATTCAATATTATATTAACAAAAATATTCTGGTTTGGATATGCTGGAAATTTTATTAACGAATTATATAATACTATATATAAAAAAAACATGATGAAACGTACCTCTAGATCCGTTATATATTTAGGGACATTGACTATTGCGATTTCTTCAAGTCCCACTTGTACATGAGGCGCTAGAAGTTTGTTGATATATTGTAGCCATGGGATTCTGTTGAGAATTTTTATTTATTAAATAATTTAAACTCATGTGTTAGCAATTATATTGTAGAAATTTACTAGACGCTCTACTTACGTTGGGAATTTTTGTTGCAATTCAGTTATGTTCATGGGATTGTAAAGACTTGTGGCGTTTCGGCGTTTCTCCAGAGGCAAGGAAATCTGTAAGTTAGTTTAATTATTTACATTAGATAATTAATTACATATTTTTGGTGAATATACGTAAATTCATAAATGAAATAAAACTGTTGATAGTCAACGAAGACAAAAAAATTAATATTTATTGCATCCGCAAATTGAACACTTAAATGAATCGCGATGCTTTTCGATTGATATTAATATTTTACACTTCTTAAAATTAGGTCGCACTTTAGACCGTGGAATGATATAAGAGACATAATATGGTACAGTTTTACGATGTATATTTTATATTAATATACATTTTATATGGACAAGCTACATAAAACGCGTTTGTAGCCTAGAGTGATTCACTTTTACATCAGAGTCAATAAATGATCGTAAAAATTCACTTCTTTGTTGCTCCATAAAATATTTTGTACTGGTGTGTATACTGAGGCCAGTTTAAGGGAGTCGTCATTGAACACATAAATTCTCAATGCTTTAGTTTCATGCTTTGTTATTCTTCTGTACCCAGAAATTAGTTTTTTACCCGTTAGGAACTAATTAACTGATTATTGGCAGTCAAAACTTTAAGGAAAAATACTTACATTAGCCAATTTCATTTCGAATTGCAGCGAATCTTTGAGCTCAGTTTCAGCCCTCGCACGTTCAGCTCCCAAAAGTACAGCGATGTCAACCATGTATTCATAATAGGCTTGTACCAATTTGTCGCTGAATCCTCTATTGAGGTACTCCCGGCTTAGTCCCAAGGACGCCTGATCCAACTGTTAAAACATTAATATTTTTCGATATTTGCTTTGGATATTTTAACAAAATTTCGCACATCGCCAGCTATTATTATACATATTATTTGAAATCGCCTCGCTGTTATGATTTAGCATGCAAATATTATGAAAGCTGCGGTCGGCCGACCTACAAAGGCAATAAATTCCCGTTCCATTGACAAGTAAAATCGATCTATTGTATTGAACACCGTTACGGCAATGTATTTGTCTATTTTTGTCTAAATTTTACTTGCCACATGAAACTGGGTTTCCCGGCTAAATATTGTATGGTCTTACATCTATTATTCTCTTGGTGGAGTTCTTCACGTCGACGGAGATAGAGAAGTCGAGAAAATAATCAACAGAGTAGCCGGCGGAACGGAATTTGTAGACAGAGTCTTCCCAGGAGAAGGAACGCTCGTCCCATGAGTTGCCGTTGAGTACTGGCCATCCGCCCAGTCGGCGCAACATATCTAGAAGTGGTTGCACCCCGCGACTTTCAATTGCGGCTGTAAATATAAAGTATTAGTCAAATTATTAAAAAAAAAACTAAAAATACAAATTTTTTACTAAAAAAATTAACCATGGAATATGTTTTAATCGTTTTTTATGAAGATAAAAATATAGCTTGAATATAAGAAAAATATTAAATTATTTGAATATTTGAAATATTTTCTGTCTAAAGAGACAACTTCCGTCCATCTTTCGGGCAATTAACGGATTCTTCGATTGAAGAATTTTATATGAAGTTCCAGACTGAAACAAATGATGGTCTGAAGGAAATACAGCGGATGGGGTGGGACCTCCTATTTCATCTTTTCTTGGCATATCTGAACAAATGGGGCCTAGCATTGTTGTGCTGCAAAATGTTTCTCGTTGGTTGCAAAAATGCAAATTACTTTTCGTTTAGGATTGTCGTAGTGAATCCTATTTTATTGCCAGTAATAATCCGATGCAAAAAACTTATTTATCGTTGAAGCAATATTTCGCACGTGACCAAAATATATTTCAATAACCCTTCCTTATACTCTCTTATATATATATCCTGTATGGTAGTGGTACCCAATATTCTGATTTCCGATTCATTCTGAATGAATCTAAGAGTCTTCAATCGTACAACATTAAACAGTATCATTAAGCAGGTAGTACTACAAGTGTCTGAGACAATGATCACTTTCAAGCAATGTGTATCATCGTGTGTCGAATTTGTATCCATTGAATTAAATTCATGTATCGAAAGGTTAGAAAAGATGCAAGCGGTTTACTAATTAACGTCATCTTTGAAAAAACGATTAAACATCATGCTAACATAATCCGTAAATGCAGAATGGATTATATCTACTTATATAAAGAATTTCTAAATTTTCATGCATAACAGCTGAAATATATTGAACCAGTGAGCTAAGTTTTATTTTTTCAACAACAAATCTAACAAATTAGGCGACATCAGATTGTTCGGAACTATCCGCTTGTTCATCCATTACATCACTTTTGTTGTGCAAATAACGGAAGTAGCATCATTTAGTTCACTTTCACTAGCATTTATCGCTGTAACTGGTTTAAGCAACAGTTAAATCAACTCAAATATCATGTATGATATATAGGGCATCGTTAGCTGTATTCAACTTGTAATATTATTTGCAGCACTGTATGTCACTGTGATTAAGAGAATCAAGCGTATTAAACGCGGTAGGCGAGACATATTCGCTGACGCTAACAAGCTCCAGGATAATAAGATTCTGAGACGAGATTCATAATGTAAATTTATTTACACATGTCTTGTTTGCGTTTTATAAATATTGTTTTGTTTTGTTTTTATAAACCAATCATTACCCAGTGAATGCAATAATGTCGTCTACCCATAATGTACGTTTTTGTGGTCTACCTTTGAGGCTTATTAATTATTAATAGAAAAATTAATAATTCAAATATATAATTGTACGTTTTAACAAGTCACAGTAGCGTGATACAACACAAACAATATCGGTATTATTATTGTATTGTACATAATGTTGAATTGGGTCACAGTGAAATGAGACAGAAGGTGCAACAGTTGTTTGAATGACCTTTTAAATGGACTTCAATACAGCTTTAGTTAATGAAGTTCGAAAAAACTAATGAGACTACATATTAGCTCTATAAATATGTATGATAAATTATCATAATTAATACTCACTTCTATTCATACAAGCTTGGTACAAGGTCTTGGCGAGCGCGAAGGGTCTAGGTTCGTTCGGAGTAATAGGCTCGTCAAGTAGGGCACGTATCTGTTCCTGGAGCTGATCAGTGATTATGGAGAAAGTGTTCACCGAGGTCTTGTCGTCAGGAATGCGTGTGTTTTTCAAAAACGAACCGCAAGAGAAGTCGTAAAAGTCATCACAGGGGTCAACCTTTTCGTCCATATTTAAGAGCAGTTTTGAGGCTGTGAAAAAATATATATTATGTCCTTTAAAATACCTGTAAACAAGGTAAATTCGAAAAAAAAAACAACTAATTTTACAAATTGATAATCTCCAAATAAAAAAAAAGCAATAAGCCTAATACAGTGTATTGTTTACATTGTCCAATGAGACTTCCATTTCATGGTGATTTATTTATTTATTTTGTACCTACCCTGAACATAGGTCTCCCAGATAGATTACTTCCTATGTCGACGGGTGGCCGATCAGTGGCTGTTCAGAGTTACTTTAACCGAAACAAAAATACAAACAAAAAACTTTAACCGAAATGAAGTTTATTTATCAAATTTATATTAATTTAGAATCTTTCAATATATTGAATATAAATACAGAAGATTTTTAATAAAAAGTGAAAAGCGATTAAGCTCTATTCCGTTAAGGACAGTGTACATCATAATTGTAAATGTTTTGCAAATTAAGTACCTGTGTGAATGCATCCCGGAGAGTAGCATATGTTTTCATCTGCTGGTCCTTTGGAGACGATGTTAGGCGGCATGGATGAAGAAATTCTCAGTTCACTAGTTTGTGGCATGTCTAAAATTCAGATAGGTATTTGTAGAGTAAAATTGTGTTTTATAAGTCCTTTATAAGATTAAAACTAATTCTGTGATAGAACAGTGTTCATTGAGGTGAATAGTGTTGCCGTTGTGAATAGATAGATTGTTATAATTATAATAGGTGCGGTGTAGTTGAGAATATGGAATTAAATTAATAAATAAAAACTGTAAGTTCATGTCGTTTTATCTTTGCGAAGTTCGTTGGCACTTGGCATCATGTCGCCGCATTATCTTTCTATAGTATTTAATGAATTGTTTATTTCAATTATTGTTGTTCTCATATAAATAATGATTTATAAAAACGCTGAATACTAAATTGGGAGAAACCCTCATTAGTTTGTACTATTCAAATTGTGGTTAAGATTTTATATAAATACCACATTCCAAATAGGTGTCATTATACGTCACAACAAGTGCTGTATTTACAAATAATATTTGCAGTTGAGTGAAAACGCAATCTGAAACGAATGTTAACCACAATGGAACATGGTGCACAAAAAAAATATATTTAGTGTGTGGTGTTAATTTTGGATATCACAACGTTATATTAATTTTCTGTTTTTATAGTGCAGACTGTAGTTCATTATTTTCTTGTTCATTGCTGACAATGAAACTCAGTAATGTAGGTTTTTTTCCATAATTTAGAATTAAAACTTCGATTATGGTTTTTGGTTTTATTAAAAACTATTGTGTAGAGTATTTTTGTGGAGGGATACATCTGAGGGATATAAAATTACATATTAGCAACATTGATATTCCTTCAAATTCCTATAACTTATGCTACAGGTTTTCGTAAAGAGATTTTTCTTCTTTACGGTGGTTTTTAGTCAAAATTCAAGTTTTTTTGGCTTGTGTGTGCCTATTGGTCTAAAATTTTGTTTGTTTTCAGATACATTTTCCGTTACGGTCGCTTTTCTTAATAACATTTATGACTTTTGAATCTTATGTGTTTCTTTTCTCGATCAGAGATGCTTTACTTCAATACAATTCTTTTGAAACTACAAAACATCGTCTAATGTATATTAAATTAGCCAATCTACTTGCTGCGAAATATACTTACTTACACAACAATGTTTTTGCAGGTTTTTATATTAAAACCTTTACTGATCTTTCTCAATAGACCTTACTACACAGTGTGAAAAGTGACCTACCTTGTATTGGTATAGTGATTTTTCATCGACACTTTGTACGAGCCCCAGTGTATAACCACCGAAGCGTGTCCGTTGCGCCACATAACGTGATCTAATATTTGGCAACTTTGTGTTATAGTCACATTTCACAAATCGAATTTCACTTTCAACCAATTGAATTTGTCGCAAAATCTATTTGGAGCAGTGATGTGTAAATTTCAATCACGTTTTCGCATCGCGTTACATAATATGCTTCCGTAGAACCCTGATTCTACATAAATATATTACTAAAAATAAACTCCTGATCGAATCACTTTTCACTTTTAAATTCATTGCAAGGTGATTGCTTGTTTCTCTCTACTGAGCCCTAATTCTCTAACACCACTTGGCGATTCCTCACTTCGAAACCACGTCAATTCCTTAAATTGTTACGATATCTATTAGATTCTGCTAAAAAGTTATTCTCTTACATATATATAAATGCCATGATAAGACATTGATGTGTTTTGGCAAGGTAAGACAAAAGCATGAAATCATAATTGCCAAATCATCTGGCCCCTGGATGGACTTCAGTTTTCATTTAAGAGTTTTAAGCAGATAGACAATTCAGAAAACTGATGATAACAAAATCTGGGTTTACAGTTTGACGCTGTATCTATCATCTATACACCAAAATTTAATAACACCACTCGATAGCTAACATAACATAACATAGATTCGATAGATCGAAGAATTTTTGGTATATATGGTACAAATTATTTGGATGTATATATATAGGTACGTATAACACGCTCAAAGAAAATATTACCTACTCGTAACGTACAAATGTTTACGTAAACCACACAGCCGTGTCCACGACATAGCCACAGCCAATATTCAAAATTTATTTCTTTTCGGTATTGAAAATGCAATCGCGAGTTGATTTTTTTTAATGAGCTATTTATCTTGCTTGATGATGTATTACGCCATACAATTAACAATTAATTATGATGTGGTTTTGCAACACTTTTCCTCACGTTGTAACGCTCGTAATGAAGTTTTCAATTTATGTTTTTCCTTTATAATAAGATTCCTCTACACTTGTTTGTCTCGACAATGCAAAACATCGCGGAAAATCTAATCAGGAACTAATAAGATCCTTCCAAGACTGCCAACCAGGAAGTATGTTAACTTCATTGAAATTATAATGACAGCGTTTGTTTCTAAATAAAATTGCCATGTATCAATGCAATTTTTATATAAAAAAATAATATATCAATACTAATAATAAATCTGTAAGTGTAGGTATTGTATGTATGTATGTATGTTCCTCCATAACTGAAACGAATTAACTGATTTTCATGAAACTTGAAAGATAAACATTTGGACGTACGCTACTTAATATTTTTCAACGCGGACGAAGTCGTGGGCACCAGCTAGTACCAATATATATTACAGCATTTCCTTTAAAAGCATGTTTGGTACTGCAAATTATCGTCGAGACTGCTTAATAGAAATCAAATTTATTCTTTTCGTGTGAACGCGTAAACTTATTTGGAAAAGTAAACAGTTTCGTGCACAACGGTGCCAGGTAGTTGGTATTTGTTATTGTTCCCACGGAGTAACATACTTTTTTCCTTATTTAAAAAAAAAAAACCTTGCAACACCCTTGTCTTAAGCTCGAGGAGTTTGTCGAGAAAATTCACTGAATAATCTCACTGCATCGTCTTCATATACACATTATACTTAATTTTATTCTATACATAATGTTTATAATAAACTAAAAATTTAACGACTGCTAAAGTAACTTTAAATTATTCGTATTCTATGCAAACTTAATTTGAGTGAAGAGTTGAAAAATGAAGACATTTCTTTTTGATTTGAACATTCAAATGATATTTATTTATAATATTATAACTTACGTATCGATAATTGAACAAAAACCAGATACTGTAAGTATGTTTAAAATAACCTCGCTACACTTCTCTTTCCAGTCGTATACAGCAATAAATTACCAATTTAACGTACGTATCTAAGGAGCTTAGGTGGTATCTATTGACAGGGGTCACTTTATTTGATAATATTGCGAGAAGCCTCGCATTTAATGTACGAGTCTGCCGGCAAACGACGGGAAGCCGCTTCCGACACATCTCACGCCGGAAATTCAAGTGGAAACGACCGAGAAATAAATAAGATCGTGGCCAGAGGCCAATTACTCTACACAGTTTTCCTTTTGTTTGTTCAAGGCAGATAATAAAAATGTCGGAAGGTGAAAATGTGATTGCGGTGTTTTCTTTTAGCGGCACTCTAACCACATTGGGCTGTGTAAAATTTTAATGAAATGTTTTGAGAGTTTCAAACTTATTTATAACTTTGAACGGTTCTCATTGTTTTGATATATTCGTCAAACTTATATTGTTTTTTAAGCAACGTTCAAAGTCGCACCTGTGCTATTGTTGTCATTTGAAATCTGATTTTATCGTCTTTCTAAAAAAATTTATTGTGATTGTATTTGAAGTCCTGTGTATTTTCGCCATATTTTATTGTTGTTCTTCCGTAAAGAGAAGAACGCACATCAATTAGTCAATTAATCAATATTGACTTGTATTGAATTGCATTTGATTAAGCAATACAAATGTCTTTGCAAATGCAAATGCAAATTTTTGTATAAAGGCGATTTTATACAGTAACACGTGAAACATTCAGAAACGAACGACTATGAATGAATCATTATTTTGTGTCCAATTTTCTCTCATTTCATATTCTGTATACACTGCGTAAATTTATTCATGCCTCTCTAAGGATCAGCAGACCTTGTCAACATATGTATGTAATTGTTACCTATACTAATACTAAGAGATAAAGTTTGGATGTTTGTTTGTTGAAGGTAATCTTCCTAAATACATATCCAATTCAAAAAAATATTTCACCAATAGTTACAATAGAGTTTCAAGGTGGACATTGGCTATATATAATCCCAAAAAAAGAAAAGGCTTTTTCGTGGTAATCGAATTTGCGAAGTAAAGGCGAGTTTACACAAGAAGAGTCTCAAACGCGAGTGCAAATGCGTATGTGATTATCCTATGCAAGAACTCTCCATGAGATTTTTGCCTGCAATTGTTTACATTGCGATAGAAACTAAAATTATAGGTTCTAATCTCGGTTACATCAGCATTAAAAAAAGGTCAAACTTATAACACCCATCTTTTGTGTCTGTCTGTTATACTAAACTCAATTGGAACCATTTTATATTGTAATTTATATTGCAAATTTTAGCTTGTAATGTTATTAATAAATTACGGTTTTGTGTTTGTGTTTTGTGTTGATATCCTTACCTGTGATGTTAGTAACTGGTCGCATAAGTAAACTAGCTATGAAGGCGGCAAGTAAGGCTATAGCAAGAACTATTGCTATTCCTGCTAGAAACATCAGCCGTTTCTCCAGCCTAGTTCGCTGACCCCAGAATGACGGCCTGAGGGAAAAAAAACAACATTGTTATTGGAAATTATGAACTATGACATAAATTTTAATATGAATTTTAAGTCTAATGGTGCCAAATGGTATTTATGCATAAAAACATATGAAGTTTAATGTACCTGATGAAAACATGAAAGCAAATGTAAACAAACAGATACGTGTTCATTCTTTTCGCTGGAGAAAATTGCCTACAAAATTGCAATTTTCTTTGGTAATTTTCGTTTAGTCGAAATTTTTTAAGGTATTCTAACGAAAAGAGGGAATCGGGTCACTGAAAGATTCGATTTATCCTTATGTGAAAGTTTAAAAACTCACTAACTTCTGTGTTTTTAATGAATAGTGGAGCGTTGCCAGTTATCTTGTATGGCATTGTTTTGAACTTTTTTTAAAATTTTGAAGTGAAAAATTGAGTCGCCAACGTATTTCAATGTTCGCCGTTGTTGTTTGAAACGATACATTACAAATTCTCGTGGATTTATTGAAAATCTAAACAGATGCTTGTGTTTAAAATTTCATGACTGGTTTTCATACTATTCATCCCCTATTTTACCCCTTTAGGGGTTAGAATTTCCAAAAATCCTTAAAGGTTTAAATTCCATAGATTGGTTGTCATTAAATGCAGTGCTATTGACATGGCATATGTATATGCTTATGGTATATTACAGCTTCATTTTCAAGTCAGTATGTTATATTCATTTGTGATATATCACCGCTTTTCGCTTAATCTAATCAAACTAGACGTTCAGTTTGTTGATGAAGAAACATTAGCTACAGTAACTGTCAATCATGTATGTTTCGGGTGGACATATATGACAGGTACAGAGAGGTTGTGATTGATTATCAATTAAGTATGTACTTATCGACTTGTTGTTTCAATTATGCAAAGGACTCGTTCCACTGTTCTCCAGTTCAGTGAGCATTAAGCATAAATATTTATGTTTCAATACTTTATATACGATCATTGTCATTTCAAAACATAATTCATGTTTGATAACTTTTAAACCAACCAGCTTTAGGAATGCGAGATGTTAGCATGATCATTAATATTTCTTAATGTGGAGGTGTTGACTTTAGACTAATCCAAGTTCGTTCAACTCATGAATAATAGTTAAATAACGGTTGATCCTCATAGTATAGTCCTGTCAGAAGCTCGATACTTACCTGCGTTGGTCGTTCGCACCGTTATGACAACCACGCATTCAATCACAGAACTTGATATTGTCTTTAAAAGTCGTTGTATATTGAACAATTTCTAATTAAATTATATTGTCTATAATTTTACTCAATAATAATTATACAAAAATAAGGAATAAATATATTTATACATGGGAAAGTTTGTACTTTTGTATTTTTGTTACACAATAGCGGAAGAACGACAACGGGTTTGTATGAAATTTGGCACTAAGAGTTCATTACCGGATACTTTTTGTTGATACTTTGTTAAAATGTTGAAAGTAAATTAGCTTGTAAATGATAGTGAGTTAAGGTAATACTGTACTACCTGTAGTAACCTTCAATTTAGCATAGTTTTGTTGGTTTGAAACAATCAAAAAGTTCGTCGACACCACGGAAGACATTGAACTTGGGGCGAACCGGTCCACACAGTTTACGGAAAAAATAATAGTCGAGAATAAGCGGCGACTCCGAAGATTCTGATTGCATAACTGCACCCAGAATCTTGGATGAACGTTGTGTGTTGTCTCTTTTATACTATAAACTATTTGTATGTCGCAAGACTCGAGATATTCGTTGGCTATATAATGGAATACAATAATTGTTAAATCATTAAATGAAGTTTTCCTAACTTAATTTCTCTTATTTTTCAATAATATAAAAACATATATCTAAAACATCTATTGATCACTATTATGTGCTTTTCAATACTGCGATTCTCAATAAGTTTTTATTAAGGTACTTTTTTTTAATAATGCTTTAAAAAGATTAAGTTAAAACATGTGTACGAAATTATATAATAAATAAGAAGTCTTATATTAAATCCTGTTTTTGCCAATTTGGAATTCGCTTATTAATTTTTTTCTTTTTTTTTTACATATTCCTCTAAAGCACTTGCAAGCTGTAAGAAAGTTTCTTGAAAGATAGATGTCACAGATGTAATAATTCATTTCCTTGAATGTCTTATGCAGTTCTTATTGCTCATAACCTAAAACTCTGTAATTTGTGAAGGTATCGATATTAAATTTAAAAAAATCTGCTTTGAAATGTAATCTGAAAAATGACTTTTTGACTGAACACAGCGAGTCCCGCTGTTAATTTACCAAAATCTTCCAATATCTCTTCTTTGCTTTAGAATGTTGTCAACGAATGGTCGCAGATTTGATACGCTAGGTAATCTTAATTCTCAGATTCTTCCAAGGTTTCTTATTTCGTGATTATCGAGCTCCTGCATGGCGCAACGCGTCGCGTCTCGCGTCGTGAATGTCATTAACGCGTATCTCCGGTTGGTCCCCGTCACGGGGTCCATCATGAGTCGCAGATCCCATATGGTGCCACACAGTTCTCGAATAGGAGTATTAATTCACCCTCGTACTTCCGGCGGTACTTATTCCAAAAAACGTATGACATATAACTTATTCCAAATATATAATAATCTCGACGAGTCCCGCTGGAACGCCGTGAGCCACTACGCGTCTTTGTTGGGTATATCAGGACGTACGTCAGATGTCCCCTTCTGATGCCCTGATGTTATTTACGCAATATGCGCCGTGGCGTACGGCCGAGCACGTCGGCCGACTCTTCAGCATCTGAGTGGATCCACGTACTTCCGTTGTTCGCTAGAATTTGTTTAATTTTCTCCTCGTCTGGACTTTTGACCTGGACAACGGTGGACAGGGTGGACGCCCCTTGCATGCATGTTTTTCTGTCTATAGGTCTTTATTTATTACACGCGGATTTTCTTCTAAATTAATGTGAAACCAGAGGGCCTAGTGCGAGTTTTACTCGATCAAACGCGACGAACACGTAAATGTCAATTTGTATGGGAATGAAGCAGACCTACATGTGAGCCACCAGGTAGCGCTGCTTCATTCCCATACAAATTGACATTTACTTGTTCGTCGCGTTTGATCGAGTAAAACTCGCACTAGGCCCTCAGTAGTGAGTTGAATTTTAGAATATTATTACATATTTTTTACTCACTAAAAACTAAGTCCAATCAGCTGGTTTTTGTGAAATAAACAGCGGATGCTTCTTGAAGGTTATATAAAAACCACTGGCACAAATAAACGAACGAGAGAGGAAAATGTTAGCTTTATATAATTTATTTTTCATGGACACTCCGGGATGTTTGTCTTATAACAATACTGTTCTTCAAATTATTAAATTACTAGCTGTTGCACGCGGCTTCGTCCGCGTAACTTTGTTAAATATAGCCTATGTTACTCGCTGATAATATAGCCTCCCAACACTGAAAGAATTTTTCAAATCGGTCCAGTAGTTCCGGAGCCTATTCAATTCAAAGAAACAAACAAACACATATTTCCTCTATAATATTAGTATAGATTATGTTCAAATTTCAAGATTATTATTACTTTGTAATGCCTAAAAAAATATTCAAACTGTTTCTATAATAATAAATTTTTCTATTTAATCTTTGCAAATCACGTTTCGCTATGGGTTCTTTGTATTGTGATAATCAAAGTAAAAAAACTATTTCTCATTGAGACTTCCTCTTTTATAACATTAAACGTGGAAAACCTTATCAATATCCCTTTTCCTACAAAACAATCTAATGATCTGTCATATATGTATGAAATGATCGAGAAGTGAGACAAACAGATAAATGTTTAGTTTTCTCATAAGATTTTATTACCATAGCTGTAACTCGTGCTCGACAAAGAGAATAATATGCACTTACATACATCGTTTGCGAGCATTGTTTCTCTATTCGCATAGTTAAAGTACATATTTTATCAACATTTGTATATTTTAAATGTTACTTATAAGAAGCTGAATGAAGGTCGTCTAAGCGGTTTCTAAATCAACTGCACGCTACCATAACAATTTACGGATTCACTGTCAGAGTTTTTTTTTTAACTACAATTTCCTTGCGGTTGTCCTTGTAAGTCAATTATATGTATATATTTTTTTATGCCTTTTCATACCATAAGTGTGTTAATTTATTTTTATGGGAATACTAGCTGGTGCCCACGACTTCGTCCGCGTTGAAAAATATTAAGTAGCCTATCCTGTGTCCCGTACGTCCAAATGTTTATCTACCAAGTTTCATGAAAATCAGTTAATTCATTTCAGAGTTATGGAGGAACATACATACATACAGAAAAAAATCCTAAAAATCGTCAATTTAGTTTCAGTATCATGTATAGAGCCTAAAAACACGATATCTCTGAAAACAAAGTAACTTGCTCCATGACCGACCCTTACAGATTTATTATTAGTATTGATTACTTCATGGCTATGTATCGATCGGACAAGATTGGTTGTACAGTAAAAATATAATTACTTACATAATAGACAGGATATGTCAAGTAATATATTAAATATTTACACTTGTACAATGTGAATAAATATACAATAATTGATAACTTACACGTGTATAAAATGCTACATATATAATTATCAATCCCGATGCGTCATTTGCGAGTATGATCTTTAACAAAAATTTTTTAAAAAATTTTTGCTCCTATCTATGTGCCTAATACACTAGTTGTGTACTGCAGTTTCACCTGGCGTTTTATTTGAAAAATTAGATTCTCATTATCGGTATATCTAATACACCGTTTTTAGGCGACACATTCATGTTCACTGCCTCCTGTAAGGTTAAACATATATTGACTTTCACGATATGTTTATGACTTAAAAACATAACTCTTCCTTAGTTTGCAAAAATCAAAAACAATGACGCAGTAATCTATGTATGATACTAGCATACCTTGAAATGATCATGTTAACAAACGCTAATATTTCCTACACATATTTTCGTCATGTTTGTAAACCACTCAGCGAGTCCATGTTTCAAATAACTTGATTGACTATATTGTAAATCAATTTGGTCACATCAATGTTTCATTTTTTTATACTAATTGAAATTTTATATTTTCTTTGTATCTTTAATTACATTTCTTTATATCCAGCCTATAATATCTACAACAATTATAAGTCGATAGATTAAATGCTTATATCGTGTACATACATCTTAGCTATAACTATTATGTTTCGTAATGAAATGTGCGTGTCAGATGATGTCCACCTCACTAAAAGTGCTATACGTAATAAATGAACGCACCGTTCCTCAGTATAGTATAGTAGATGGACAGTTAAGCTAATTTATTCGGGTTAGTAACTGTTTTAAATCACGCGCTGGTATGTAAGGGTCTTTATTCGAATTACGCAGTAGGTTATTTTCTATGAAATTACAAGTTCGTTAAGGTTATCCTGGTTCGATTCCAATCTTGGTCAACTATGATGAAGAATTTCTAAAGTACCTAAGCCTTGGTTCTTGTTTTTGAACTGAGTTAATTGTACGATTTTAGATGCCTAGACTATTTAGTTTAGACAATTTGTCTGACTGTGAATTTAGAATTAAATTATGTCTTATTATAAATAAGACTAGCGTGGCTTAAATAGAATTATGTGACTAACAAAAATAAAGGAAGGGTGAGTTAGCACGCATGATTGTACCTCGCACTCGTAAATATTTTAAATCATAAAAATTACGTCCGGTCAGACAATAACTTTTCTCAGTTTTCAACTCAAAAAAACTGACTGAATTTCGTTTCATTTTAGAACACAAGGAATTCACGCTCCGACGCTATATTTCGTGTATGTACTTTTTTTTCCTCGTCGTATGCAGTGCATCACGAAATAAATCTGCAATTTTTGTTCATTCAAATTTAAAAATTTTGTCTAACTAACGTTTTATTCAGTTATTTTAAACCTTACCTACCAAACTAATAACGAGTAGAAACTTTATTAGTATGGTTTTTAGTGTTGCGACCCAGTAAACAACCAAAAGTTAATTAAACAATGTCACGACCCCTCAACTTCACAATATGTTAATAATTTGATTTTCATCAAAGTTTCACATCGACAACACGGCGACGATTCGTACTTTTGTCTCAGTATCATAATTTAAGATACTTTTTTATTTACTTACTTTGTTTACAATTTCACATGCTTTAAAATGCTTGTTTTTGAATTAAAAACATTGAAATAAAAGGATATTTCTTATCCTGAATCCTGCGTTCAGTTCTAGATGTTCTTCCCTTTCTTTTTCTTCTCTGGATATTTTTAGAAACTATCTGTGTTTCAAAATCATGTGATCTTTTTCGTATTCATTATTGTCAAAAAAAAAAAATTAAACAAATACAAATATTGCATTGGTAGATACTTACTTTACGTTGTTCCTCATGTTTAAATTTGTAGTGATGTACTCTGCGTCTGCACTGTGAACAACAAAATACAGATTAGTAAAAAGAAAAACTTGTAATACACTTATGACAGAACATGTTCTGGCCAACAGTCGCATCGTTTATTTATTTTATCCTATTTTCGATAACATACAATAATTTATTGATAGTTTGTTAAGTATTTTACATAAAAATGGCCAAAACAAGTATTCATACTGTTCACTGTATCTCTCGCTATCTGGTTCATAAATAAGGTGACTACTTTAATATTATTTTTGAAACGTTATAAGGAACTATTTAAGAAACTGTTGCACAACATAAGAAAATATTCCCGTATTTCAAGGTTGAAGGTTGAATTTAATTCATATAAAGTATTGGAAATCGTTTGACGGAAATTGCAACCTACATTTCCAGCCAAGTCTTGACATATACTTGAAGTCGCAAGGTGCCACCTGTTGATCCTTGAGGGATTGTTTTGTGTTCATTGTGCTTGGAAACTTATGCAATATCCACTTATTATAAATTTGAGGAAACAATAGAGTGACATGGCGCATTGGCAATGAGTCGTGACCGTAACGAACGTGACTATTGTGTATGTGTCGAGGATGCTAATTTGGATTTTGTACTGAAGTGAAAGTATATTAATTACGTTTAATATTTTAAAGAATGAAAGTTCTGTAACAGCTGTACATACTTTGATTCAAAGTATTTATGAAGTCTAAAGAACTAATCCTAAGGTTAATGTAATCTAAAGATTAACTTGCATCAATCTGAAGGGTACACAAGCAAGCAAAGACTGATGAAGATTGCAATTCGAAAAGCTCAAATTAAAAGTTTATCTGCTGTAACTAGAATATAAAAAATAACCGAAAATACAAAATTGATGAAAATAAATGTAATTTAGAAACGAAGCATCATGCATTAAAATAAGTAAGAGGTGCTCAGACTTGAACTGCTAGTAGCGATCTACCTCAAAATTTTTATACTACAAGTGATCGACTGTAGATTCGTATGTGTGATGCATCATGGGTATATCAATCAGAGCATAGATAGATCATGGGTGTTGGTCACGGGCAGAAGTTTATCTTTGATATATACCACGCGTTCCTTTGATAAAAGCCGCCTTTTGACGATAGCAAGAGATGTAAAAAGTAGTAAAGGGGCTCGCAGTCCCTTTATATATTTTATAATAAAGTAATTGATAGTTTTCACGTGTCAGCTTCTACACATTAAGTGGGAAGATTCTAAACAACATAATTACGGTGTAATGTGTTGTCGACATAATTTTTAGTGAAACTCGATACATGGGAACGATCTGGTTCACGTCGAGAAAACAACATGAAAATCACACTCGACTAATATCGGTAATGATGTGATACTGCTAAATAAGCAGTTTCCTACTTTATGCGACGTACGTTATATTTATGAACGTAGGTATTCCGTCTGTAAGTGCAAGTTATTAAGGTGCATGCCACCTTGTAGGTAAGTGGTGCACTATTAATAGTGGCTACATCTTAAATTACTTGGTAAAAAATTTTACCGCCTGAACCTCTCTAAAAAACAATTTAATTACAAAAACAGTTTATAAATTGACAGTTTATAATAGATAAATTGTATTATATCTTTAACAAAGGTACAAAAAAAATTGGTGAAATGTTCGAGTTGTTCACTCTTGTAACTGGTTTCAATAGTAACAAAACACATAGAGATGACATCAGGGCTAAATAAAGCACCTCAATGTGTGGTCAAAATTCAAGTTTGCATGTTGCAAGTGATTCACATTTCTTTACCTCTTCGCGTGTCAATGAGTATAAAGCAGTTGCCGGGTGTGCCAACTGCCGAACTCAACTATAAAATTGCCATAATCAAGTACAAATGTTTGAAATCGCGTGATTACCGCAAACTTAAAAATGTATAGGGTCGAAATCAGAAAAATTTTGGTTATTATACATACCAACATACTTATAAAGAGAGCACGGAGAACCGCGCATACAAACACTAGTTTAGAAAGTTATGTGCGTGAACTGAATATTTTCGAAAACTTTAGAAATAATGGTAACAGGATTATACTATGTATATACCTAATACACTGAAGCCTCGACACTTCCGTGGCATTCCTTGCAACCGATTACTTCGGGTGACGTATTCTGTGAGCGATCATAATTATGCGGACCCTTCTATCCAGATCGTCAAGTTCTGTCTGAGACCATCTTCGGCAAGGACGCCGAAAGTATAAAGAAGAACAGCCCCGAGCAAATAGCTCCTAAGAACTTTTGTCACTCATAGAAAGGCAATTTTGCAGTGGCATTATTAACATTTTTTGCTGTCTTGGCTTCAATTTTGGATTTGGTATCTATCTTATTCACTTTTTTTTTGTATCTACTAAATTGACTACCCTTCACAGCACAAGGTTTCTTGTTTTGATCATTTTGTTCCAATATTTTAATATTCTCATGAAAATCATGAAAAATGAAAACAACATTTGCCAGGTCAGCTAGGTAAACACGAAATATTTGAAAAATACCTTATGTGTTAGACCGAATATTTGTTTTAAGCTGTTATCAAGATCTCTCCCATTAACGATTAAATGAATCGTTTTTTCCATGGGTGACAATAGTATAGTTATAGATTGCAGATATTGTGACTACGTTTTCATTTCCAACTCCGTCGTGGTCAAGAAGTCAAGATAACATCAAATTGAATTCACCATACATGTATAGGATGTGTATAATTTGGACTGTTCGGAGCTACGCAACCGAACACCGTCGCGCGACCATTTTTATGCTTTTCGTGCATTTTCGATTTACGTTTAAATGCACGCTTTAAAACCAGTGCGCGTTCGGCTACCGTAGCGACCAGTACGATAGTCAATTTTACCAAAGTACTTTGGCGTGTACTCACATTTCTATCTCGGCCCAACCAAACGGTAAACCAGCACCACCATAGCGTGCACACCGTTTCATGGTCCTTCGAGCATTTAAACCAGTGTTAGTGAACATTACCAGTCTTCATTGCATTTCAGTGTTTTACTGAGCTACATCGTAAGGAGAAAACCAGGTCAGACCAAACCATATTTTTTTATACATATTGTAAATAAATTTCAGCAAAATGGAAAATTACTTCCTCAACCAGACTGAAATTTATGAAGCTTTAAAAAAGCTTCTAACCAACATCAAGAAAGATGGGCCAGATAGAAAAACCATTGATTATTGTAACCGTAAATTAGAACTTTTAGAGTCTTATTGGAAAGACTACGAAATCAACCACCAAAAAATGTGTGCGATAGCAGAATTTGACCATATTTATTTTAAAAAGGGTTGTTTCGGCATAGCCGAAGAACTCTATTTCACCATTAAAAAATTAATTACGACCACAATGAAACAGTTAACATCAGAACCTAAAAAACCAGAGGAGGAAGAAGGAACTTCATCGCGTGCTGAACTATCCCAAAAGCAAGATGAAACCACGGCGTCTGGCAGTCAATTACACAATATGCTTAAAAAGCAAACTATTAACTTCAAAGCCTTCATGCACACTGTAGGCACCATAAACGTGAACCAGATGCAAAACAAGTGGGAATTCGAAGATGCTCTTCATTCTCTTCAAACCAGGTGGTCGATAATCGACAGCTTTCATTGGGAGATTGAAAGCGAGTCCAATGAAGAAAACTTGTGGTACCAAAATGAGTTTATCAAACACGAACAGTTATTCAACCAGATAAAGAAATCGATCAATAATGAAATGTGCAACATGTCTCATAGAGAGAAGTCAACACCACAAATGGATATACCAAATTTCAGCGGTAACTTCCATCAGTGGATGTCCTTTAAAGACTTGTTCAATGAGACGATTCACAAAAATCCTTCGGTGTCTAAAGCCCAAAAAATGCAATATTTAAAAGGAAAAATTACTGGTGAAGCTGAGCGTCTCATTCACCACCTTCAAATCAGTTCCGAAAACTATGACGTATGTTGGGAGATTCTAAACCACAGATATGACAATAAGAAATTAATTTTTACTTCGCATATTAACATCATGTTAGGTCTTCCCAATATGCAACATCAATCAATGACGGCCATCAAAAAATTACATGATGTCACTAAAGAAAGTCTTCACGCCATTACAAGTTTGGGTGTTGACATAACCACATGGGACCCACTTTTGGTCCACTTATTATCTCAAAAATTAGACAGTGACTCATTTTCACAATATATAGAGTCAGTAAGGCAACCAAGAGAAATGCCTGTTCTCAAAGAATTCTTACAGTTTTTAGAAGATAAATTTACAGCTTTAGAAGCTTCACGTCGCAAACAAGATAACATCAACCAGAGAAATAACGTTCAACCACATCAATCTTTTCAAAGAAAATCTTATTCTAACCAAAGAAATCATCCTAATAATTATCCTATTAACTATAAACCAGATTATAACAACATTAATAATAACACAAAGGTTATGAAATCGTTACATGTGTCACAGCCGTTTACGTGTACATTGTGCAATTCAGAACACGGCTTATGGAAGTGCGTCATATTTCAAAGAATGTCTGACGAACAGAAATTAAATTTAATAAATGAATTGAAGTATTGTAAAAACTGTCTAATTAACCATTTTAATAAACATTGTAATTCTAATAAACGATGCCGCAAGTGCTTCGGATTTCACAATACTTTATTACACGAAGCATTACTAATAAAACCAGAACAGACTACGTCATTGAAACACAAAACAAAACTTGTACCCAATCTGCCAAAAAAGGAACAAGAGGCTCGTACGTCTTCAACTCACGCTTCATGGAATGACACATCCGAAATTTTGTTGTCCACAGCCATGATTAACGTAACAGTAAAAGATGGTACGCAACTTACCATGAGAGCTTTAATAGACCAGGGTTCTCAAATTTCATTGATAACTGAAAATGCCGCTCAACGATTAGGTTTAAAGAGATACCAGTGTAAGGGGAAAATATTCGGTGTTGGTGAAAAAGAAAACCATTGTAAAGGAAAAGGGGAAATTGAATTGTGGTCGTTATATAACAATTTCAGATTAAAAACAAACGTTATTATCATGAATAATTTAATAAAAAACTTACCAAACTCCACTTTCATAAAACCATCGTATCCGCACATTCAGAACATAGAATTAGCGGATCCCGAATTTAATGAGAGTAGACCTATTGACTTACTTCTTGGAGCCGAAGTTTACAGTAGAATTTTATTGGAAGGTATCCGTAGGGGAAATACGGAAAACGAACCAATAGCCCAGCAGACACAGCTAGGCTGGCTGCTTTGTGGCTGTATGACTACAACTTTCAATTGTAACGTAGTCTTACAAAATATAGATGACTTAAAAAGATTTTGGGAAACTGAAGACATAACTGATCATCAAATGGAAATGTCAAATGAAGATCAGGAATGCCTACAATATTTTTTAAATACCACCAAACGCCTACCAAACGGAAAATATGAGGTTCGGCTCCCATTCAAACAGAATCTTAAAGACACATTAGGATCAACCAAACACCAAGCGTTAGCTCAATTCCGAAACTTAGAAAGAAAACTTGAAAAAGATACACAAATAAAAACCGAATATAAAAACTTTATGAACGAATATTTACATTTAAGTCATATGATACCATCAAAGGCAGAAGCGACCTCTGAATATTATTTACCTCACCATGCAGTTAATCGATCAGAGTCAACAACCACGAAATTACGGGTCGTTTTCAATGCATCTTCAAAATCTACATCGGGAGTTAGTTTGAATGATATTATGAATAGAGGTCCTAATTTACAAAAGGACCTGCAAGAACTTATATTGAAATGGCGAACGTACAAATTTGCTTATACAGCCGATATAGAAAAAATGTATAGGCAGATTATGATACACCAGAATGACCAGATTTACCAAAAGCTAATTAGTTTAGAAAAAAGTACTAACGTTGTCCAGTCGGAGATTAGCAATATGTCCTACATACAAGACTTCATATTATCTGCCATGGCTGGCAACAACTTATTGCAAAGTTTAAAACGGTTACAAGAAAGAAGAAGAAGAGAAGAAGATATTTTGGAGGGACTCGCTTAACCAACCTATTCGTTCATTTCAGTTAACAACCGTTACTTATGGTACAAAACCAGCTCCATTTTTAGCGATGATGTGCTTAAAACAGCTTGCACAAGACGAAAGAGACAATTTTCCAGAAGCAGCAAAGATTTTAGAAGAGTGTTTTTATATGGATGACTACTGCGGAGGATGTCAGAGTATGGAGAACGCAAAAAAGTTAAGAAACCAGCTAATAACCTTATTAAAAAGGGGCGGTTTCAATTTAAGAAAATGGAACTCAAATGAACCAGAACTTTTAACTGATTTAGGGGAGAACCAATACAACCAACAACCATATGAATTTAAACAATCAGATTCAACCAAAACTTTAGGGCTTGGGTGGAACCCTCTAAAAGACATATTTATCTTTGACTCGAAAATAGACTCACAGTCAAACATAACACCAACCAAAAGAACATTATTGTCAGACATATCAAAACTGTTTGACCCTCTAGGTTGGCTAACACCTATAAGCATTTCAATGAAAATGCTTTTCCAAAAAGTTTGGCTGTTGAATTTAGACTGGGATGATAAGCTACCAGAAGAAATCAGTCGAAAATGGACACTGTTAAGACAAGAATTACAACAAATAAATACCATAGAAGTAAAGAGATGGCTAGGTGTAAGTGAACATAACCAGACTGTCGAATTACATGGATTCTGTGACGCATCCAGTAAATCGTACGCATGTGTAATTTATTGTAAAATTATTAAAAACAATGACATAACCGTAACGCTGGTAGCGGCGAAGGCTCGATTGACGCCCATAAACAAAGTTATTTCCGTCCCTAGACTAGAATTAATGGGCGCACTATTATTATCAAAACTTATGAATAAAGTTCATCGAACCTCCTTCTCTGACCATAACGTCGAATTATTCTGTTGGAGCGACTCAACTGCAGTTTTGGGTTGGTTACAAGGCCCCCCATCACGATGGAAAGCATTCGTTGCCAATAGAGTGAAATTAATTACCAAAATAATACCACCTGACTGTTGGCGGTATATAAATACCAATGAAAATCCCGCCGATTGTGCAACACGAGGGGTGTCTACCCAAACATTAAAGGACCATGAGTTATGGTGGCAAGGACCAAAGTGGCTGCCGTTACACAAAGAACCAATCAACGATAAAATCCAATATGAAACCAATTTAGAAACTAAACCAGCTGTTTTAAAACGATCATATGTCGTTATCAACCAAGAAGATTCAAATAGTACCATAATAAACAACTTGTTAAATAAATATTCTTCGATTAATAAAACTATACGTATAATTGCATGGATACTACGTTTTTCAAGTACCAAGAAAAAAGTTCGTCAACCCTATCTCACCTTACACGAGCTGCGAAGCGCAAAACGACTGGTTATCAAATTTATACAACACACTGAATTTACCAACGACCTCGATTATTTACAAAAACATAAAAAGGTGCACTCTAAAAGCAATATTTTAAATTTAAACCCAATATTAGATCAAGACGGTATTTTGCGTGTAGGTGGGAGACTCAAAAACGCACAGATAAATTTGCAAATGAAGCATCCCATCATCTTACCACACAACCATCGCCTTACTACACTTTTGATTCAAGAGGCTCATGAACTAACCTTTCATGGTGGGGCTCGCCTAACCTTAGCAAATTTACGACAAAAATATTGGATTATAGGGGGATATATGGCTACCAAAAAATTTATTAGGAAGTGCGTAATATGTGAAAAACAAACTCATAGAAGACAGTACCAACTTATGGGTGACTTACCAACAGCCCGTGTAAACCCAGAGAAGCCCTTTTACCATTGTGGAGTAGATTACACAGGTTTTGTAGAAGTAAAAGCTAATAAAGGGCGGGGAATAAAAACAACCAAGGGATACATAGCAATATTTGTATGTATGGTTACAAAAGCTGTCCATATAGAGCTTGTGTCCGACCTTAGCAGTTCAGCTTTTTTGGCGGCACTAACCAGGATGGCTGCGCGTCGTGGAACACCACGTCATATTTACAGTGATAATGGAACGAACTTTGTAGGGGCAAATAAGATACTGCAAAAGGAGTATACTGAACTTAAAGAAATATTTGACACAAACTTCTTATCCGAAATCACAGAAATGGAAATAGAATGGCACTTTAATGCACCTTCATGGCCAAACGCCGGAGGACTTTGGGAGAGGGCAGTTAGGAGCCTTAAACAGCATCTGAAGAAAGTTATAGGTGTCCAAAAATTAACATTCGAGGAGTATACGACTCTCTTAAGTAAATTAGAAGCTTGCCTTAATTCTCGGCCCCTGTGTGCTATGACTGAAGACCCTGATGATATTGATTATCTAACACCTGCTCATTTCTTGACGGCACGACCGGGATTAACTGTCATTGAAACCGAGCGAGATGCTAGAACCAGGTGGCATCTCATCACCAAGCTATTTCAAGACCTATGGAAAAGATGGAATTGCGAATATTTAACTCAGTTATCAGCACGAAATAAATGGATGGAAACCAAGAAAAATATTACAACGGGTGACCTTGTTGTTATCCATGAAGATAATTTGCCACCAGGAAGGTGGCTTATGGGGCGCGTATTAGATACGCACCCAGGCGACGATGGCTTAGTACGAGTCGTCACTCTAAAAACCAAAAATGGAATATTAAAACGACCTATTATTAAACTGTCAATATTACCAATAAACCCATCCGATGACTCATCGCAACCACAATCCAACACACAACCAAATAACTCACCAAACAAGCAAAGTGGTGTCTCTGAACCAAAAGTGCAAAGAAGAAAACGTCCCACGAGACCAAAGTTCATGTCAGTGGCCACTTCTATATTGCTTTTCATGACCATTTTTTTACCATCTTATGGTATGCATAACGTCAACCAATTTCCTTCTAACCAAACTCTGTACTTTGATCCAATAGCCAAGGTACAGCTCATCAGAGATAAATGGAATTTAGTCGTTTATTACGACATGGAACCATATTGGGCCGGCATAGAGGCATATAATAAAATAACACATTACTTGGAAAGATTGTGTACCACCATTGAAAAACAATCGCTTTGTAATATGATAATACGGCAAGCAAACCACGATTACCTTGAATTAGAATACTATAATGAACTTTTACTGACTCAGCATTTCAATGTTCACGATAGACAGCGTCGCCGCAAGCGGGGTCTTATCAACGGTGTCGGATATCTCGCGAACGACCTGTTCGGGGTATTAGACTCTCGTTTCGCGGAACAATACGCAAAGGACATCGAAACCATACGATCTAATTATAAACATTTAGCTAATTTGTGGAAAAACCAGACGTCCGTGATAGAATCCGAATTTAATTTAATGAAAAAGATGGAGGCCACCATTGAGACACAGCACAAACTCATTAACCAAAAGCTAATTAGTTTAGAAAAAAGTACTAACGTTGTCCAGTCGGAGATTAGCAATATGTCCTACATACAAGACTTCATATTATCTGCCATGGCTGGCAACAACTTATTGCAAAGTTTAAAACGGTTACAAGAAACTCTGTTAGATACGATTACAGATATTTACCATGGTCAAATTAGCCTGCATTTATTAACACCAAGGCAACTGAAAGCAGAACTTCAAACCATACATAGCCAAAGTTTGGGCGAACTCACCTTGCCTATAACCAACATAGAGACAGAGCTTTATAATATGTACCAACTACTCAAAGTAAAGGCAAGAGTAATCAAAAGGTTCATTATATTTGAAGTCACATTTCCTCTCATCGGTTTAGAGAAATTTCAACTGTACCGAATTTTACCCATTCCACATCAAATTCTTAACAATATGGTCACCATAGTACCCGTATCTGAGTATGTAGCAGTAAATCTTAAAAAAGATACCTACTTCAGCGTAACCATTCACGAATTAAGCACATATTTTTATCGAGAGGAATCTTATATGTGTCAACTGCTCAAACCAATACTCACTATAGAAAATGACGAAAGTTTTTGTGACAAAAATACTCCTGACCAAAATTGCAAGACAGAAAAATCAATGTGTGTAAATAAATGGACAGAACTACACACGACGTCACAATATCTTTATTTCTGTTGTGACGTGTATAATATTAAAATTATATGTGACGATCAAGTTACTGCTCGACAGCTGACTCGAGCCGGGGTCATTAGTATGACTCATAAATGCGTAATAAAAGGGAAAGATTTCGTACTTTATTCCATGCAACATCAATCCAATACAGTAACTTTAACGCCAGACATTTACGCCCCAAAAGTTGATCAAATAAATCACTTAATAAACCTAAAGTTACCAACTGAGAAAACCATTCTACCAGAGGGCTCCAATCTAAGCACACTATTTGAGAATCTAGGTCAACAAATCACTTTTGTGAAATCGAACAATGCGGAATGGGACGAATTGAGTTCACATGACATCCACCATTACGCCATCAGCTACGTCCTAGTCGCCGTAGCCTTGAGCGTGGCAGTAGCCTGGCTGTGGTGGAAGGGATGCTGCCGTCAGTGTTCGAGAGCTTCTGGACGACGAGAACATCAACAACAAGGGTCGGTAAGGCCCACTCCGCCACCATGTTCAACGAGTGTAACCGCTAAGTGTGTGTCGCGAAAGCAGAGTACAGCTGACCCGTGTCAGCTGAGTGCTGTGTGTGATGGTGAGCAAAATAGTGAAGTCATCTCTAGTGAAAGTGCAGTGAAATTACAAAATCTGGCCAATCGTTGGCCTAGTGTTAGAATTATGAAAAAGACCATTGACGATACCATAGTTTAATTTATCTCTATGTTAAAAAAAAAAAAAAAAAATTATGAATCCATTTTGTATAAGATTAAGACGTATGTAGTTAACCAATGACCATTTTAATTTGTATTTTACTATTTCTAGTTGTTTTTTCGATGTTTTTGTATTTTTAAGATCATCTCATCTCATGCTTGGGAATATGTTCGGAGCTACGCAACCGAACACCGTCGCGCGACCATTTTTATGCTTTTCGTGCATTTTCGATTTACGTTTAAATGCACGCTTTAAAACCAGTGCGCGTTCGGCTACCGTAGCGACCAGTACGATAGTCAATTTTACCAAAGTACTTTGGCGTGTACTCACATTTCTATCTCGGCCCAACCAAACGGTAAACCAGCACCACCATAGCGTGCACACCGTTTCATGGACAAATGCCGTTTTGTCATGGAAGTGTGACCTTAGAATTTGCAAATATGCAAATAGCTTATAATTAACATTGAGTTTATCTTTTAAACATTTGCCATCTGAACACAGTGAAACATGCTACATTGGAGTGTACTCGAAATGTTTGTTTTATGTTATATTTTCCTTACTTCTTTTCTTGACTTTAGTCTTTTTTTAAAATCAGTCCTGTAATTATTGACTGTGTTTATTTGTACATATAATTTCTATAACTAAAATAAATAAAATTAACGGCGAAATGTGTTGTTAAGCGCAAAACTCATGTTCGCTTGAATTTCTTTTACGTTTCCTCACAGATTCAGAATTTCAAATTTGCAACTTCCATTTCGATGACGTAGACAGATTCCATACCGAGTATTTTGGAAATCGCCCATGCAAACCGGCCAGCAACAAGGAACCGACCCATTCTTTCCACTATTTGTGTCACATAATTCGTCATATTCTCACAGTTTTCCAATCTGAAATTTAGTTACGAAGTAAAGTAATCTTTCTCAAAAATTCTCAATACTCGAGAAAACTTTGCTTACAGGGGGGTAAGTCGGTGTAGGTCTTAGTGGTATGTGTCTTTACCAAGGAACATATACTTAAAAAAAGCTAAGAATACCAATTGAGTATGTTCAGGCGTGGAGCTGGACTATTAGGCGCGCACCGACCAGTCAGTCCTATTCATACAACATCCTCGCCATCATTAGACGGTCGCCGCGGTTTAGTGATGGTCTCACAGCTCTTGAGTCGTACCCCCTGGGCAATGTTGCAGTCCTTAAAACGAGCCCCAGACATAACATCTACCTAGTGACTGTAATAGCTAAGTATGAAGGGCGCAGGCGAGTCTTCGACGCCATAACCGAATACCTGGCTAGGGGAACCCAACCCTGAAATAAAAATGCAATAACCAACGGCTGCTTTTTTTCAAAAAAAAAACATATTTTTTTCTGATTTGTTTCAAGTGATGGATACATTTCCACATTCACTTTTAATTCTTCGTTATCAACCTGGATTCAAGAATTCACACAACAAAAACTTTGTAACCAAAAACGTACCACGTTTTCTGTTGCAATAGCTGCCCCATACACGTAAATAATTCTTCGAGCTATTACTGCAGCGTGAAATTCTTAAATGGCGCGCTATTTTAAGTTTTCCACATTTTGAACAAGACGATTTCAAAGTAAAATCCAATGACGCGAAAACAAATGAATCACTATTTTCGAGATCACGTGACGACGCGTTACGGCGTCGATTTACGATTTTCGACCAAAATTAATGTTTTAAATAAATTTCGACTTGGAATTCATACGTGTGTTTAGGCAACCAGTTGCAAGGACCTAATGTATTAAAAAAACAGTCGTTTATTGAAATAAATGGAGTGACAACATTTGTTTGTGCTGTATAATTATGTTGTGCTAATTTTAGCCTACTTACAAACACTTGTACAAATACGTACTCAAAAATATGTTATACAGGGTGTCCAGTCATTATTGGATAAACATGAAATCATATATAGGTCTAGTCATGACCTACCTACCTATAATCAGATTTTCGATTTCGAAAGTCAACACCCTCTAGGATATTCCACAGAAGGAGAATATTTCTAAACTGTTAAATATGTTAAATGTTTTCGGAGAGTAGTACTTCAACGGTATTAAGTATTTTTCTATCTTATGAATTTTTCAAAAATGAATAAATATCTGAGGTAGTCTACAATATTTTATAATATTCTGACTTTGAACTTCACTCTCGTTAAAAAATATACCAAGTTTGTGATGGTCTTTTAAACTTTACTATTTAACCCAGAAACCAAAATTAAAAAAAATAAATCCAAATTTTTTTCGAAACCAAAAATATTACTAATTTTATTGTTGATGTAGTAGCTTAAGTTACTGATTGAATTTTTCGAAAAATCATAAAGTGAATAAATCACTACACGCGATTAGTGAAACCATACAACAACACAGGTTGTATTTAGAATAGCTGGCAGTAAAAACTCCATAACTCGATGGTTTTAAATCGATTCGCGTCGTTAAAGATAATATTTATGACACAAAGCCATTCGGTTTCGATACGCAAATATCTCGAGTTTACCCTTACTGATGACTACTTATTCCTTAAATAAAATCGTAAATCATTATCAAATACTTCAATATTCATTCTAAAGGAACAGACGGTGTTTTACGTACGAGATATTTTGAATGACGCAAATTTGAAACGATATATTGTTTCTATGTGTTTATATTACAAGTCTTATTTTATCAAGTATTTATGAATGCTTGAAGAAATTTAAATTTTATTCTGATATCATATAAAAACATGTTAACAAAGTTTCGATTAAGATTTCTGGGGTGTTAGTAGTAAAGTACATACAAAAATCCTCCGTTGTTTTTTCATGGTCCGTCGTTTTTGTTATGTTAAACAAAAATTAACAATGTAATGAAACATTTGAAACTATTACAGACTAGCTGGTGCCCACGACTTTGTCCGCGTTGAAAAATATTAAGTAGCCTATCCTGTGTCCCGTACGTCCAAATGTTTATCTACCAAGTTTCATGAAAATCAGTTAATTCGTTTCAGAGTTATGGAGGAACATACATACATACATACAGAAAAAAATTGTAAAAATCGTCAATTTAGTTTCAGTATCATGTATAGAGCCTATAAACACAATATCTGCGAAAACAAAGTAACTTACTTCATGACCGACCCTTACAGATTTATTATAAGTATTGATAAAATTTTGGACAATGATGCATAAAAAATTCTTTTTAATATTTATTTAGAAAAATTCCTTTGAGACCGCGTGGTTCAAATGCTTCGTCCGACTGATCGGACTACGCAGAATTTTTTCCCGTTGGTTCTATTGCAATGTTAGAAATTACTAGATACTAGATTAGAATTACTTGATTCTTATATTTTATAATCAGTTTATCTGTAAAGTTTATTCATAAGAGACTTACTATATATCCCCATCCCCAGTAATTATAAAGCTAAAAAACTATAAAACGGTACGTAAGTACTTTATTGTAAAGTGAATGCTGCAGTCTCCTTGACACATTGTAAATTGATTAAATCTATCACGCTGCCCTTTGATTGTTTCTTTTACATTTTTTTTATATTATTATTTTTTATTCGCATTTATTATTTTTTCTTATCATCGGACTCCACAATTGATAAATAATTATATACTACTTAGCGACCCGCTCCCGGCTTCGCATGGGTGTAATTTTTTTCTGCAAATTATATACAAAAACCAAAAGATCTAAATGTACATACAGACGGCAGGAAGTGACTTTATTTTGTATAAAAAATATGACACCAATCGCATTCAATTTAAATTTTTATTAGTTTGATTCAATTTATGTGAAATTGTTACAACTATTTTGCTCACTATATATATATATATGCATCTATTAAATAATCATGAAATAATAGCAGGAATCTGACGGTGTTGCATATTTGAATAATAATACAGCACGTGTAAATTTTCCGTTCAGATTGCACTAGGAGGAATTGCGTCTATATATAGTACGAGAAATAAAGTTTAATTTGGAAGTTGATTGTTACACAAACAGGAAAAATTAATTTAAAAAGTCTTCTCAATTTGAGTTTAAGTCTATTAGTCAAAAATCATTCCTCAGCTTAATATTTTTGTGAATGAATTTCAATGATAAAAGCTTTTATTACCTCCTTTGGTGGATAAAGAAACGTGTACAATAAATAATCAATGATTATTTCTGTGGTTACATTTCTTTTTTGTTTAATTAATTTAAAAATTATCAAGAATTTTTAAATTTATGTGTGTGCGGTCAATAATTGTAAGTACGTAAACAATTTGAATACAAAACTAGTTTGATTAAAATTAAATGGTCAATAGCGTACCCAGATCTAGACATTCTACCCGAACTTCTGTAAACTGATTCCAGCACCACCTACCGGGTCCAATTGTAAATATATAAACATCAAGGGTCTCAAAAATAGTTTACCCTAATTTTCCATAATCTTTCAATGTCATAATCCATGTAATTTCAAGGAACTGAAGGATTTCAGTCACATACACACATAATGAACAAAAATTATACGTATGTATTAAAAAAAAAAAAAATTTTAAAATTATTATTTAATGTCACTGTAAAGATCTAATGATTAGCTACTTTAAAGAATTACAATAATTCAAACTCCATCCGAGAACCCTACTTTTTGATACTTTACATAATAATTTAAAATTACATTTCTCAACAACGCACTCCTCCGGGATCTTATTAGCATTTAAATGATAATATTCATGATCATTTCGTAAGCATGAAATTTTATTCATGTATTTGTACTTGAACACGCACCTTTTAAGCAAGTACACATAAGTTGCCTTAACATACTCGTATACCATACATATATTAACAATATTTGTATTTGTATAACATAAATATACCTACAAATATAGTTCTGAACTAATTCTGAGGTATATTTCTTTTGTAGGGTTTCCAAGTGTTTGAACAATTTAATCAAGGAATGAATTTGTTGTTTCGTTAAATTATGCTCGTTCCCATTGCCCTTGGAATAGGTTTGTTGGGTTTATAAAGGCGGTTTTAAAGTAGTAGATGATTAAATAAGAAATCTGAACCAAAAATCTACTAATATTGTGAACATTGATAGATATTGTCAAAAGAAGTTATATCTTCTAGACAAGAAGTTTATTGGAGTATAGGTACTAGGAGTACATCTTGGCTGTGTCGTTTAAGCCCGGTGTACACGGGTAGAGTAAACGGTATAGTAGCATGGTAGTGTACTAATTTTCTTACTAACTATACTAATGTAAACAGTATTGGTAGAGTAGAGTATGAGTGGAGTACTAAAATATGGAAGAGTAGAGTAGCTACCATCGCGGGCAAGCTACTCTACTACTTGCCTTCCCCCACCCCTGGTTTTTTACAATTTTTCGATGAGTGTTCATAGTGTTCGATCAGTGTGACGTACCAGTTTCTATAAAAGACTGTTGATTCTCGTGTAAACAGTTTACTAAAACTGGTAGAGTACTTGGAACTGGTAGAATAGTACGCTAGTTGATTCTACCGTTTACTCAACCCATGTACACCGGGCTTTAGTGAAAAAGTAATGCCAGAGCCTATTTCCCTATCCGCTTATTCTAATAAGGTCAGTAGCACACATGCAGTGTCTTAAAAAATATCTTTATTTGCAGTTCTTCTATTCCTGATGTTCTATTTCATGGCCCTCATAGTGTTAATATAAATAAAACTTTTGTTATTTCAACTTTCCATATTAACACTAATATATTAAAACATAAAAATAGCTTATAAAATCAAAACAATAAATGTTTCCTTTCTAAAATTTATCTGTAAACAGTATTGAAAATTTTCCATTGACATGAAAACTTATTTTATTCTTTTCCTAATTTAAAGTCTACAATAGATATTGTCTTTTAAAATCAGCCAGCAATTTAAAATTCAATTACTTAACACAGTGCCTGTGGCGAGCCTGTAGGCTACGGTAGCCACCTATCATCAAGTAGGTAGACAATCACCCTGAAGCGGGCTTTTACAAAAAAAACAAAAAAACCAGCGTTTTGTAAATTTAATTTTGGTTCCAATTTTATTAGTGATTCTTAAATAGTAATGTGGATGAATTGGTTGATTCTCGTTTGCATATTAAGTTTAAACAGTTCCTATATCATTGAACGGTGATTTCATTGATATCAATTGTCAAATGTTTTATTTCTTTTTAAATGACTTTTGTTTTATTAACTAGAATAAAAATTGCAAGTTAATACGCAAAACTTTACCTACAAACAGACGCGAAAAGCGACTTTGTTTTATACTATGCAGAGAATTAGCAATCACGATTGCCTAATCTTTAAGATTGCACCTATAAGGAAAGAGAGAACTTGATAAGCACCGGTTTTAATACTGCCGCGTCTGGTATTAAACTCGTTCTTAACAGTTGGCTATCGTTTTTATAATCGTTTCATGTTAAAATCAATTCAAGCGAATATTGATTCCTACTCTAAAAGCGCCGCTATAAGAATGATGTGGTCTTAAAGTGTCCAAAGTTATGTATTCGCTGGCGTCCGACAACGAACTGTGTATGATCTTTATGGGATGAAGACAATATATGTACTTTCGAATATATCCTCAGCACTATTGTCATAGTTAATCTGTTCTGTACCAGTTATAAGAAGGAGGTTGGTTTGTCGGTTTGACTGTTTGACTGTTTTCTACTTATGGTATGACTGGCTTAACGTCAGATGCTGGAGTGGCTGCCACCACACAACAATCATCGTCTTCATCTTTGGAATCACCACTTATCTCGATAATTGTTGGATTTTTTAAATATAATAAACAAATGTCACAGTTTAGGTGGTGTTGATTAATTCATTAATTAATCACTTGTTTGCGCTTGAGTACTTGCAGGAACTGACTCAGGTTCTAACTTAACTGTGGCAGTAGCCACCTAGCGTATAGCGAAAATCAATATTCGCTTCAAGAGCTCGTATAGCGCTATTCGCTCGTATTCAAGCGTAAATCGATTGAATTGTGTTCACAGAAGTATATTATGTTGGTCTATTTACATAGGTTAAACACAATGTCAGAATTGTAATTACGTAACACTAATGGCACAGATATGTGGCCAATATATGTCAGTCTAATGAGAATGTTCAAGGTTACTTGAAGAGCTTTGAAAAGAGCTGTGCTCGGGATTTCTAAATGCCAAAACTTTTCCCCTTACGCTTTATCCTATCTACACCATAGCTACATACAACAGGTGCTCCTTTTTCATATAGTTTACGACAGCCACGTCTACCACCAAGTCTTTTAAAATTGTCAGCCCATCTACCATCCTTTCTCATAAAAAAATATATATTAAAAAAGCAATATATTCGTAGAGTGGATTGTTTATAATTTTACTGGAGCAATCCATCGCAGTTAATAAGTGCGGGGTCGAAACAAATTTTCATTACAATGAACATACAACAGTCCGTAAACTTACACACGCAGTAGGTGTGCGTGATTAAAATTCATGGTGACAAACGCCATTTTTGCTCTCTAAAACTCTATTAGAAAAAAAAAATAATTTAAAAAATGTTCCTAGACGTCTTTCTATAAATTTAAAAAGCACCATAAAGTATTCTAAAATTTTTCTTTTGACATTATAGAATGATATTATATATCATGAACTGATATAGATACGTTATAGATCACATGGATATGCTCAATCTCTAGTTTTTAATACTGCACGAAGAAAAAAAGGACTTTTACTCAAGTTTTCTTTGAATAATCTTGTATTTTTTTATATATACTTAATCAAAGTCGAATGCAATAACTTTTAATGTACCGGGATTCTGTCGATAACAGTAAGTAAGTAGGTTTTACTTGTACTACGTGTTTTTCATTGTGTTTAAATAAGTGCACGTTCCGTTACAAGTATGATTAAATTAAGATTAAATAAAATAAAATAAAACATTGAGCGAGATTTGATACATTAATAAACCGCTTCATAAATATTTAAAAGTAATGTCCATTTATTAAAAAAAAATAATTCAATTTGATTTTGCTCACAAATCTGTAGACATATTATTCTTGAGGAATTCTAAAATAATATAGATAGTCTATAATACAAGCCCACTGCTATATATTTGAGCATATATCAATATATTTTCTTTGTTAGACAATTTTAAGAACAAAAATTTTTTTGTTAAGTTTTTTGTAGGATTTTTGGAATTACAATCAACTTTCTGCCAAAACTTTTTAATATGAACGGTTGGTTCGTATCGTCAATAAATTGCTCTCCATGTTTGTTGGCTGTTAAATGGGCAAATAAGTAATTAAGTTTATCAACGCGTTAAAGATTCCCAGCTGAATAACCATTATGAGCCGTTTCCCTTGCCAACTTTCGTTTCAATCAACAGTTTGTACCTCGTTTATACTTTAATAACAAAATATAACAAGCGACACTCAACTTAAGCTCATTAAATAAGTTTGTGTTGCTCATTACAACAGTTTATGATAGTCGTCCTCGTTATTATTTATCTGACATTATGCTGACAAAGTAAGTTACTGTGATTGTAGGGATTTTCCATTGTTACTGTTCATTTTTTTTATCTTATATACTTAAACGAAGAAATAAAATTATTGAACGCGAGTAAAAATTAAATAATATTAATTAATTAGAAAATTCTACAATATAGCTAGCTAGCTACAAGCTCCCGGCTTCACCCGGATATAAAAATAAAAATTATCCTGTCTTTTATTACATAGTTACATAGTTACGAAGTTTCATCAAAATCGGTTCAGTAGTTCAGAAGTTCATCGGCGACAAACAATGTGACAAGTAATATATATAAATAAAAAAAAAACTATTTAAATTTTGTAAAAAGAAATGGTAATTGTACCTTATATTTTTTTTAAACGGTGCTTATTAAAGTAAATGCTGTAGTTATTTGCTGTAACATGCAAAAGAAACTGGCAGTTAAACAAATACAAAAAAAAAGTTATTTAATATTTTAAATTCCCTACGTCCAATATATCCTATTTATCTGTTGTTTAAATTTGTTAAACATATTTTTTTTTAATACACAAAAATAAAAAAAAATCGCAAAGCAAAAATTTAACGCTTTCTTTTTTTTGTAAATTGACGCAATTCTTTTTTTTTATTAAATAAAAAAAAAAATATCACTAACCTCATTGAATCCGGGTGGTGGTAGTTTTGTTTTACGTTACGCGGGCGGCATGCGACTTAAGGAAGTGTATAGCACGGGCGTCGCGTTCAACAGACGGTTGTGGAGTCGCGATGATCGCCGCGTCGTTTGGTTGCGCCCTACGTGTTGTCACTGAGCGTCTAGGAACAGGGCCGCTAATTGAGAAGGCGCGAATCGAATCACTTTATATATATTGTTATTATGTTTGCAGAAACTTAAGGTCGGTTGGCGGCTGAAAACTCACACCGATTGATGTCCAATCGGCCGTTGCTGTGTTGTCGAACGCCGCTCGACTGAATCGCGCGCCTATCCGGCATTCACTTTTATATACGAGTACTTCCCCTACTCGGTTCGACACCATTTTTCAAATCTCCGTTAAAGCCGCGGGTTCAGGATGGAGGTGTCTATTTCTTTGACCCGTGACGGTTGTCCAGTCGGCGCTGCTATGGGTGTCAGCATTGTTCTATGTAAAATACACTTGGGTCAAGTGCACCACATAGCCTCAATATTATAATTACTGTTCACTCTTTGAATAAAATAGTTTTTGGCAAGAGAGACGGTCGATCGAGTGGTTAAGGTGTCTTATCTCGGATATAGAACCCGACTTAAGGTCCCGTGTTCTATTATCGCCAGGGAAAATTTTGGGAATGAACTTTTCAAAGTTGACTCTGATCTACTGTGCAGGATTTCATTTCCGGTCCGTTTCATGATTATTCATATTTCAAGCATACAGTAGTGATTGCTTTGAGATGCATACAGTTTTGGTTATTTATTTATTATAAAATCTATTTAGATGAGGAAGAAACATCGTAATAGGTATTTTCAAATAAATCTTCAATTAACAAACATTAATAAAATTTACTATAAAGCTAAATTGTATTAAAGCAGATCAGTCTGACTAGCAGTCCGATATCGCTTTAAAATTGAATTTTAAACCTTATCTCCGCCATTAAAGTAACTGAACCAAGATGTACAGTTAACGAAATTAATTAGTGACGAGAGTTTAATCAATTTGAATTACGTTTTTAATTTGAAAGATAGAAAGAGAGCAACTTTTATTTTTCAAATACAGATAAAAGCCAAACCATTTTCACAACCTGAAACGAAAACGGAAAATTTCTTCAATGTTTCATAACTAGTTATTAAACAACGAACTTTACAGACCTAGGCGTTCCTAGGTCTCTGATTCATGGTGACGGGTACCCCCTCTAGGTGGGCCATGACCTTGTCGGGTTTACCCTCGACAATCCGATATATCCGATGGGTCGGCGCCGACCTTTGCTCGTCCAATCGGTTGGTTTGTTGGGGACTAAAAGGCCCACACTCGTTTGCTCTGAGAGGGTGACCTTTGCTCTGAAGGAAGAGTGCTCCAAGGAGCGCTCTTCCTTCTATTGTGCGAAGAGCGAAGAGGGCGACCCCGACGTTCTGGGGACTTGTCCCTCCGCCTCGACTTGTCCCTGTTAGCTGTCGTCGGCGTCGTACAAAACAAGACATATTGCAATATGCTAGTTGACTGACAGATTAACTAATAAGGATAGTAAGATGTTTTGCCATCGGAAAAGCTAGGAAACCGACTAATAACGAAATCAATTATTATATTAAATTATTAACGTGTGTCCATATTTATCATTCTATATTGTTTTTTAAAGAAATGAAATGGATAGCTTTAAAAAAGAATTATAAATTGATGGAACTGAAGCAACCAAACAGTTATATCGTAGAACTAATAGTAGAACTGTTTGGAACAACCCAACATTTCTTGCCGTAGTCCATTAATGGTACGACGAAGTTTTATGTTTTACTATTGTTCCACTGAGGGTACTACGGTAATTAAATTAAATTAGAAAAACAAAACTAAATTAAAAACGTGATGCCATTCGCATCAATCACAAATTTTAGTTGCTTTCGCATTAAACCAACAAGGCGAGAGCATAATCCAGAACATTACAGTATAGTAATTATTGTGATTTAAAGATATATTTCGCTAATATTCATTATCTGCATAGCCATAGCTATTGTTGGCTATATAGCCAGTTCTATGATCTGCAATAATTGCAGCTTTTTGATGAATACTTAAATTCCTTGGCGTTATCGAATTCTTAAATAGGATGATTATTGATCGTAAGAAATGCAAGTGAAAATATAATATGAGACTGACACACCGTGATAATTAAACAGAACATATTTGATTTGAAATTCGTAACCATTAAAAAGGTTTGATGTTGATATGAAACTAGATTATCGGTCAGTATTATCATAATATCAAGTAAGTATATTTTCAAATGCAGTTGTCTTCTTAGCGCTTTAGTTTCAAAAGGTGTACTAAGAGTCTACTACTTAATAAAGGAATGAATTTGAAAACTGACGAATTTCGCGTACCCCCACTGTACATATACCGCAGCGCCGCGGTCGCTCCGCACGTGAACTAAAAACAAATGGCGGGAAATTTGAACGCCTGTTGAAGAAAACTTTCGACAGCTAATATGTGTAAGTAAGTAAAACCCGCACTCCCTGGTAAATAATAATAAATTAATTTAGAAAGTTCGATTTTGCTCATATCTTTTGTAAACAGTGTAGTGAAATAAAAGAAAATTAGACGTATAAAAAGTTTTATTTGATTTGAATTTTATAGTCTGCAGAGAAAAATTAAACGGTTATTGCCTGTGGTCCACCTACTCTTTTCCACACCCTGGGTAAACCATTTGAAAGGACTCAATTCGCTCAACCGGACCAATAATTGTGTTCAACTGTAGATACATGTGTTGATATAACGAATGCAGTTGGTACATGTACTAACTGTCGAATGTAGTATCTGCCGAAGTAGTATCTGTCGAAAGTAGTATTTGTCGAAAGTAGTATCTGTCGAAAGTAGTATCTGTCGAAAGTAGTATCTGTCGAAAGTAGTATCTGTCGAATGTAGTAGTATCTGTCAAAGTAGTATCTGTCGAATGTAGTAGTATCTGTCGAAGTAGTATCTGTCGAATGTAATATCTGTCGAATGTAATATCTGTCGAATGTAGTATCTGTCGAAAGTAGTATCTGTCGAATGTAATATCTGTCGAATGTAGTATCTGTCGAAAGTAGTATCTGTCGAATGTAGTATCTGTCGAATGTAGTATCTGTCGAATGTAGTATCTGTCGAATGTAGTATCTGTCGAATGTAGATAGGCGCTGACGAAAAACGGATCTGACGAATGCGTGAGACTCAACCGAACTACTGCTACTAGCCGAAAGAAACTCAGGATATTTTTACAATAAAATAAATAGCAATTACATTCCTTACAACTTTTTACGTGACATACCCTTTACTTTGGTGCCCTAAATGCACGTCGATGTCTAGACCAAATCGTTGTAATAAACCTCTGTTATGGTAATCTCTGTGTCTTTTTTTATTAGGCTAAACTCCCCTTCAAGCAGATGGCAGTTGGTAGATGGCGGTCAGCAAGGATATTTCGAATATATCAATTACCCATATTTCAGAAAATAGGTTATTTAGATTTAAAGAAAACCGAATAAGTATAAAAGGAACTAAAAAAATAATTAACGAAAAATCCGATAAAAATATTTTTGTGATAATAAAAAAAATCATGATAAAAACAGACCAGAAATACGTATACAATAAATGGTATAAATATATGCAAAAACTCTGTAGAAATTGAATTGTTTAAAGGAATCATGTCAATGGGCAATTTGAAATTTATTTCTTCTAATTAATTTGAAATTTAAGTTCCTTAATTTTTGTAAATGCTGAGACAAAAATTTATTTCATATAATTCCATAATGTTTGCGAATTGTTCCTTAAGATTCTCAACAACTTTTTGCCAATAATCACGACGTGATTTTTCGTCCTCTATTTTTATATTTATTTGTTTTAAATCTGTAAATAAATATTAACATTATATTCTTTAAGTGATTACTTAGCTGCGAATTTTGTACATCAAGGGAGTTAATTTTAAAAAATAAATATGGAATCAATAATTAAAACAACTGTGGACGTTATGTTGGTACACTAAAAATGTCCAGAGTGAAAAACAAAAAGTTAATAATGAAATAATTAAAAATAAATACATAAGAATGGTTATAATGAAGAAACCCTATAAATTCTGATACGACTCTTTTCGACCTGAATATTTGTTCAGCCATCAGAATAATATTTTCTTTCTCACCTGCTGTTTGTAATATATGTAATAACTTGTATGTACGATATGTAACCCTATTACATAAAAATGCGATGTTTTTACGAATGTTTTAATAGGGATGCATAATATTTACAGATTTTATTAAGTTTTGTTCGTTGTTGTGTTTGTCGACCGGCTAATCAGCTCGATATTTAGATTACAATAACTATAATATTATACTAGCTGGTGCCCACGACTTCGTCCGCGTTGAAAAATATTATGTAGCCTATCCTGTGTCCCGTACGTCCAAATGTTTATCTACCAAGTTTCATGAAAATCAGTTAATTCGTTTCAGAGTTATGGAGGAACATACATACATACATACAGAAAAAAATTCTAAAAATCGTCAATTTAGTTTCAGTATCATGTATAGAGCCTAAAAACACGATATCTCTGAAAACAAAGTAACTTACTCCATGACCGATCCTTACAGATTTATTATTAGTATTCATACATACATCGACATAATATTTTGTAAATAATATTAATATTTCTTATGCTAAATAGAAAACTCACTGTCGCACACTCCGCATGAAACAATGTGCAGCATTCTTTTTAAATCCACTTCATCCGCAACTCGACCGACATAAAAAAACCTCGTAAGTTTAGGAGTTAGTTCAAAAACACGGCGTAGAGGGAATATTGCAAAGCGCCATTGATGTACGCTTAAAGTTACTGAAAAGTGAAAAAAATATATGTATAATATTGTTAATTAATTAAACTATGTTTGTAAAGTAAAATCATCGTGAGTCTAATACAGATTTATAAGCAAAACTAGGTACTAAATTGTCTTTTTTAAACAGTGTTTATAATTCCTTTACTAATATATAATTGTTAAAATTATGTCCTCCTCCCTTGTGTCACCAGCTTTCTTCGCCAGGGCCTGCATATGTTACGGGATAATAATCGACTGTTGATGAGAACTCTTTATTAAACTCTTCTTGTATTTTTGAACTCCCTTCATTAAGTATTCACTTTATACTATACATGATTAAATTTAGCAACCAATTTATTCTATCATGTATTATAACATCTATGTTCTGTGAATCTGAATTCAGTAAATAAACATTTTTTTTTTATTAACATATTTTAATTAAATCTTAGTTTTAATTTTTTTTTTAAATATAAATATATAAAAAAACAATAAATTTTATAAACTTAAACTTAGCTGGGCAAGGCCCAAGCTACCGGTGCTTAGGGTTGCACTGTGATGAACCTCTTGACAATAGATACGTGTAGTGTCAAGAAATACTTCTGTATTATTATTATTATTATTATTGTTACTGCTGTAATTCCAAATTCAAAGTTAGGTATATACCCAATATTAACACGATAGAATTGTTAGGACATAAAAAAATTATTTTTGATCATATCTACCTGCTCTCTGATAGGCCAACGTTAATTAGAACTAGAAGCGTAAAAACTAACCTAAAGTAGATGCATAATGATATGCAATGTGTCGAATAAAACAGCTCACATCCGAATCTTGTCTCTGTTTCATTTTAATATCTATTCCATATTCCAAATGAGTCTCGCGTAGGGGGATACTTGGTGTCAGAAAACGCCTTACATTATCGTAATCACGTATTCGGTCTATAATTAAAAAAAAAACTGGGTATTAAAATTCGATATTCAATGCAAATTATAAAAGAATCCTCCATATCCTATCGAATTCAATTTGTAAATAAATGACAAAAAATACAACCCTTCTGCCGCATATCACAATCCAAATCAGAATATAAATGAACCTGTCTGCCAACCCACTGGCTTTTACTATAAAAAAAAGTTAATAAAGCCTAAATATTTCTGGCAAAATGAGAACTTGAAAATGATTGTCCACCAGCAATAAACAACGACGTACGAAAGGCCAAGGTTACGTAAAGGTCAGGGCATGCAGTAGAAATGCGTCTCCAAGCAGTGTCGGGTATTAAGTAGCCTCCGACTCCTAGAGCTGCATCTGCTCTGCCTGGTGTTTGATCTTCCCGACATATTAACTGAAAAATATAGAATCATTGGTTTTATATTTCCCTATTTTTAATTAACAGTAATTTATGACATTAAATTATAATGTTAGGTAGCTACTACTGTCGCCCATGAACCAAAGCAACACCATGAGGGATGCAAGTGTTTTTAGAGAGGTCCGTGTATCTTTTGTTAATAATCTTTATAAACTTCCAATACTTTAAAATAATTGAAAAAAATACCTGCAAGCGGAAGTGTGGCCTCTTCAAAACAGGCAATATTGCCAATATGGCGCCTCCAGTTCCGTCTGCTAAATGCGAATACTCCAAAGCAAGCAGTCTCAAATTTTTTAATTCACTTAGACTTCTTAAGAAACATTGCTTTGTTTTAGGCCGTGGGATGTATTGACCGCTTCCTATTTGTAAAATAATTAAAATAAATATCTCCTTGAATTATTACGTTTTACACTATATACGCGACTTCGTTCGCTTAAAAAACAATCCAATACATACCAGTAATGTAGCTATAATTTATCAATGTAGGGTTCTCATTGGGCAACACGAATCGCCACAGAAACAGATATTTTAATGTGGCGGAATTGAAACAAGCCAACTGTTGTATAAGACGGACTCCTTCTAGACGCTTACAGCTCATGTTTTCAAATGACACTAATTGTAAATTATCTTGAAAACTGAAGGACAGTAAAATTAATTGTCTTATCAAATAAAAATTGTTAAATATTTTTACTACACAATCTCGAAATAAAGAAGAAAGAACTGGTGAATTGAGAGATGTCGAACATTAGTTACCTTAAGTCTTAAGCACTCGGCTGAGCTATTACTATTTTCTTACAAAAAATAGTTTCCTGTATTTTTCCAAGGTTCTATATTTAATTATAATATTTTAATGATACAATGAGATGAGACGTACCTCATAATGTTCAATAACAGACGGAAAAACGTTTTTCTTTTAAAGTAATCTAACCTATCAATATTAATTAATTGATCTGATATTATTAGTCTGTCCATTTGAGACTGTTTAAAGATCATTTTCTGGAAAAAAAAATCGAGTATAAATCGAAGTTCGTAATTTTATTAAGAACTAACAAAATAGAAAAATTGTTTTATAAGCGAACCGATGTTAATAACCTGTAAGTTGATGATAGGTCGGCTACCGTCGAAAATTAACGCAAACAACGCCACAAGTACTGCAAGTAGGCTGATGACCTTATTATTAGGGATAAGGGAAGGGATAGGGAAATAGGCTCTGAATTATCCCTTACTCACTCTTGAAACATAATAGCACACATTCTTCACAATGGTGAAACACTGCCGGTGTAAGAATCACCTAAAAGTCGACAGGGCATTTATCAAGTCACGCCAACGTTTCATTTCAAATGAAACATTAACGAACGCTTAGACCTTCAAAAACCTTCAAAAGGTGCTAAGTGTCTACGATTTGATAAAGGAGTTAATTGAAAAACTGACTACTTTCGAAAGGGTCTCAAGTACCTGTAAAGTTATCTCTAAGGATATGTTGAATTCTTTTCTATATAACTTTCCTTGTATTTTTAAAGATGTGTTGGCATTCCATAAGTGCATTCCGAGCCGAGTGGGCAGTCTTAAGTTGGGATATTGATAGGTGTATAGCACTTGTTCACAGTGTAAATCCCCAAGGAAATATCTTTGTACATCGTGTATGGACCAGAATCTGGTGTCTGTATTTCTGAACATATTTTTATAATTGTTGTAATTGTTTAATAAAAATTTTGGATTGTTTTTTTTTTTGTCAATTTGCATATTACCCTTCCAAGTTGCAACGTGTGCACAATTTGCATATTACCATAACCTAAACGATTATTAGATTTGTCATACATGTTATAACGCCAAAACAAAAACATGTGACTAATATATATAAATAAAATCAGAGTGTCTGTCTGTGATTTGCGAAAAACTGCCTCAAACTAAGCTTAGAGAGTCATTCGCATGCTGTTAAAACGTAAATAACTTTTTTTAGAATTTTTGTCTGTCTGTCTGTCTGTCCGGGGTAATCTCAGAAACGGCTGAAGCGATTTCGATGAAACATTGCAGACATGAAGAGGGGGTCGTCAGGAGTAACATAGGCTACTTTTTGTTTATGTAAATTGTTTATAACAATTGCAAGCGCAAAACTCGAGAACGGCTGGGCCGATTTTAATTCTGTCTTCACTCATGGATAGAGGGATAATCAGGGAAGGTTTTTACGTAAAAAAATGCACCCGGGCGAAGCCGGGAACGAGTTGCTAGTAATTAATAAAAAGAAAAGGGAGCGCGGACGAAGTCGCGGGCAAAGGCTAGTTGTACATAAACGTCTGTCAGTTGTCTGCTTAGTGTTTTAGTTTCAAAACATACGACGAAGGTTTTCGTACCCCGATTGTACATCAAATGAAATGGAAATGCAAACAATACTAACATTAAAACATCGTCATCAGGCAGCAATCCGTCTGAACTTTCTACGTAGTGTAGCCAGATGTACGGATTCGTTGTCCAGTCTCCGAGCGAGAGATATCCTGGACTAGGACTATAGATGCGAGGCCACAAATACCACCAGCTTTGGTGTCCAACAATTTTAATACAGCTACATTGTTCTGCGAACAAAGTGAGTAAAGTTCCTGTCCAAAAAAAAAAAAAAAAACAAAAACACTGTGTGTCCAACAGCTGAGAAGATGATGGTGACATTCATACACAAAGTTAATTCACATTCTCGTGATATTGTAATTTTATTATAGAACTAGCGAACCGCTCCCGGCTTCGCTCGGGTGCCATTTTTTCTCCAAATCGTTACATAGTACGAGTATAAAACAAAGTAGCTTCTCGCCGTCTGTCCCTCTTTATTTACGCTTAAATCTTTTAAACTACGTAACGGATTTTAATGCGGCTTTCATTAATGAAAAAAAAACGTTAAAAGAGGAAGGTTTTTACAAATAAAATTCAACCGTGCGAAGCCGTGAGCGGATCGCTAGTTATATATAAAAACCTTTCTCGTTTAACGATCTTTCCATTAGTAAAAACCGCATTAACATCAGTTGTGTAGTTGAAAAGATCTAAGCTTACATACAGGGGGGCGGGAAGCGATTTTATTTTATACTAGCTGGTGCCCACGACTTCGTCCGCGTTGAAAAATATTAAGTAGCCTATCCTGTGTCCCGTACGTCCAAATGTTTACCTACCAAGTTTCATGAAAATCAGTTAATTCGTTTCAGAGTTATGGAGGAACATACATATATACATACAGAAAAAAATTCTAAAAATCGTCAATTTAGTTTCAGTATCATGTATAGAGCCTATAAACACGATATGTTTGAAAACAAAGTTACTTACTGCATGACCGACCCTTACAGATTTATTATTAGTATTGACTATGTAAGTACAGATATCATTGGCACTTTCTTACAATGAGGAGGGCGTGTTGTACTAATGGGAGGGCGGTTCTAAATTTAGGAATGATCAAGATAATATAAAAAAAATTAATTACGAATTAAACACTGAAGATTCTTGATACGTATGTGCAATGCATTTGGGCGTACCTTCAGTAGTGTCCATTGTGAAAATTATTTATATTTTTATTATTTATCACCCGTACATGTATTATTATTACAAAAATATTAATAAAGTAAATATACGTCCTCTGATAAATCACAATTCATGTTTAGGTGGGTGTTACATTTAGTGACATTTTAGTTAAAAATGTTGACCTAACAGCAAGAAAACCTTGACAGCTTTTATATTGATTCAAAAAGTTTTAATATCCTTCATATTTGCTGTGTTTCATGGTATTATGGTTCTTCTGACACCTTGGGAATATTTTTTTTAGACATTTCGTAGTTGAGTACTATTCGTAGTTGAGTGAAAGAAAAGGTTCATAACTTTTAATGATCAATCTTAATGGGTGTTAATCTCCGTAAATAATTTTCAGATTAAAATTTAAAGTTATTATACTTACATCTTATCCAGAAATATAAAAAATGGCACCGTCGTCGCCGTGGTGGCACCACCGTTGTCACAGTGATAAAGATGTCTGGCGTTATATTATTCATATATTTTCGTGAAGTTTTTCATTATTTTTTCTATTGTAAAAATAGTAATAGAACCATTAAAATTATACAAGTCCAATATGTCATACTGTGCATGTGCTAATGCACTTGAACTACTTGGACTTTTTTGTCCAATTCGTAGAAATAGTAGAACTAGTTGGACTAACCCTTTCTCCACAGTAACAACCTGCAGGTAACCCTATGAGGATTTAAAAGGGAATAATATATTGGAATGGGAAAAATATTAAAACAAGCATGTACTTGGCGTTTTATTATATTTGAAAAAATATACAAAGAACTGACATTATAATAATTATTAATTTGTTCTGTACAGTCTAACGTATTAATGTTTTCTATTAAATGCGTTATATTATTGTAAATAGGTATACACAAAAAGTTAAAAAGATTACAAATACACAACAGTTTTTTTTTAAGTATCGAAATTCGAAAGTCATAGAATGTAACCCGTATTCTAAAGTAGCATAAAGTATATTATTTTATTAACTAAACACATTTATTACAACATTAAAATTAATTTTCATATTACCTATACTTAATAATTTAAAGTCCCAAATCGAGACTAGGGCACATTAGCATTTAAAACAATTTTTTTATATGGATAGAAAAATGTGGACAAACATTTGCGCCTACACACCATTTAATATTTATTATTTGAATACACGTGTTTCTAAATAGCCTATATTTAGAAGACTGCGTCTTTTTATGGGATATACTGTATATCCCATAAAAAGATATACGCTGTATATCATATACAGCGTCGAAAATCATACCAAGAGCGATTAGAAAGAACACTAAAATCGCTATTACAATTATTACTTATGAATTATAAACAAGAACAAAAAATATTGATTAATATTTATTATAACATTTGTAAGGTATTGGTTAATCTTTCATGGAAAAGCTGAAATACGATCAACAACAAAATTTAGTTACTATGTCGTTTCAAATACCTTGTCTATTTATTCTTCTACATGAATATGAAAACATATTTCTGCTAAAATAAAATGTGTAAGTATCTAGTCATAAGTTTCATCGGCTCTTTTTCGAGTTTTGTGGACACAAACATACGAAAGTTGAGTTTTTATTATAAATATTGGCAGTTTTGCACATTTCACAACTACAGATAATATTTTATACATCAATTTAATTTCTTATCAACCATTAATAATTTACATAAGATGGCACTATATATTTTAGGAAATAAATTGTACATGATCAACACTAATTTTGAATCAAAATAAAAAGTAAATATTACAGCATTTTTTTTAAATAATATATAAACATATAATTCCATCCGAGTCGTTAGAGCAAGTACATGACTAATTAGTTTAAATGATGTCATAAGATTCATGTTAAATTGAATAATATGATTTATTTTATTAGCTTTAAAAATTTATTGACTACAAAATAGAAAATAGAGTAGGGCAAAATAGAAGGAAGTCTTCTTTTTTCACTATAAATAAACATATTATGCTCTATTTGATGTCTATTTGGATAATATACAGAATCTATTAGGATTATATGTTAAGGTCTATGATTAGACAAGAAAAGTGTCTTGTCTATGACCATATGCTATGTGATCAAGTTGTTTTAAGCTGTCAAACAAATATTAATTGTAAAAATAATCAAACATAGACAATGACTTTTGTGAATAAATTCCTGTGCGAAATCTGACTTTCATTCCACTTATTCTTGTCAACTAGAAACTTGGTAAGACTTTGATACTATATTAGGTTATGGGATCAGCACGCCTCCACTGCGCATTGGATTTTCCAACGGTCACGTTGCCACCAAAGTACAGATTCTCCGGTGGTAAAGTACGGGACATGATATTTATCGTCTCTGGGGCAAGCGATAGCCCCTATACGGCCAGACGATCCTTTGCCGACCGGTTATTCATAACGTTCCTAATGAAGTTCTTAAAAGCGGCTTGTCTTTGATTGGGTGTGACACGGGTGTAAGCGGCGAAGTTCTTCATCAGGCGGAAATTGCTTATCTGTTGATCCGTGAGTCCGGTCAGTTGGCACAACTCAGGCATCAGATATATTCAATAAATATAGCTTATGCCGAAGTTGTCCCAATCAACCGTACTCACGGATCAACAAAGAAGTAATTTCCGCCTGATAAAGGACGTCGAACACCTACACCCGTTTCCCAATAAAAGACAAGCCGCATTTAAAAAGTTCATTAGAAACGTTATGAATAACCAGTCAGCTAAGGATCGTCTGGCCGGATGGGGGCTATCGCTAGCCCCAAAGACGATACTACCAAAGCCCGCCGTACCTTACCACCAGAAAATCTATACTTTGGTGGCAATGTGACCGTTCCTGGAAAACTAAATGCATAGCGGGAGCGTGCTGGGCCCATAACCTAATATAATAGCAGTGTTACCAATTTTCCAGTTGTTTTTAAATGTAGGTCGACAGACAGGCTGACGGTCCACTTGATGGTAGGTGGCTACCGTCGCCTATAACACAAGCAACGTCATAGGTGCTGCAAGTGCGTTGTCAACCATAGAAGGATTAAGGATAAGGGATAAGGAAGGGATAGGGTAATGGGCTCTGGCATCCCTTACTCACTCACCGAAACACAACAGCACATAGGCTGTTATTTCACGGTGGTCTTCTGTAAGAGGGTGGTTACTGCCGCCAGTCGGGCTGCCCAAATGACTGCGAAACGCAGTATGCCCTGCCACTACTTTCCAAATCCAGACCAGGGCTAACTTTGAAAAATTCTTTTCCAAAGTTGACCCCGCCGGGAATCGAACCCGGGGGCCCTGAGACGTTAGGCAAGTATCCGTACCACTCATCCAAAGGGCTCGTCAAATAAATATTGATATAATTTTATATCATATTATTATAGATTCTGATAAGGAATCAGTTTCTTTATAATACATTTTATAATAATCAAAATTTGGTGATACATATAATAATCAAACAAAAATATCTTCGTCTTACACTGAGGTGGACAGTACCTATATAGTAAGAGACTAAACGCTCGAATGCAAGACGGTCAGGTAACCTGCATCACTTCTTTAGGTTAGGTCTTTTTTAATAATACTCACGCAAAGAAAATCAGAAAAATTCTAAATACGTTTGAATAAAAAAATATTACTTACAAGTATAGGTACAATTTTTTTTTACATCTATATCACGTTTATTTAAGATGAAGTTCTGGTTGTTGTAAATCAAAGTAATATTATTATGTCTAATATTCAAAAAATTATTATGCAATTTTTGCTTTGCAAGAAACTTTGAAATAAATCTTCGCAAGTTTATGGTCAAACATACAAAGATTATTCAACAAAACTAATATTATTCAGGTTTGTGCGTTCATCAGTTTTTTTACAAGGCAAAAATAATATTGATAAAAGAATAAAATGATGAAAGAAATAGAAAAAAAAATGTTAAGCTTAATTGGCCGTCTGTATTTTATTAAAACACTTAAATATTTACTATTCGTCAATAACAACAAGCTACCTATACATCGTAACCAAATCCTTTGCTTGTAAACATTTCTAATATAAAGTGTTTGTTTTAAATGCGGAAAAAATTCACTATATCAATAATTTAGATTAGAATATTACTTTAGAAAATATTTAAGTTTAAATTTAAGCAGTCACGGTGGCATTCTGAATCTAGAAATATACCTAGATCTACATACCAACTGTTTACTAGATATCTAAAGTTTCAAAATTCTAACAAGTTACATACTAAATATTTGGCTAAGCTAAACCAGAGTTATATATGTAGTTTTTATATGCAGAACATACCTTACGCCTTATAAAAATAATACAATATATATTTTTTTTGAACAAGTAATAATTTTGATTTAATAAAAAAAAAGGTTAAGGTATTGTTGTTGGAGTTTGACGCCATTCGTCCACTTAGCTTTTCATCACATTCGCCTTTCGTCATATTTTACGTCATTAATTTCACGAGAGGTACAATTAAACGAAAGTTATTAGGTAAAATACTATTATTATATTAAAATTAAACCGTTCTGTGTTAACTCTAGTTATGTGTTAACTAAAAATTCATAATAATGTCCAAAATAAAATGAAGCCTGCGACGCTGCAAGGTTATGCCGGTCTGTCCATCGCGGGGAGGACTAATAGCGAATGTGATAAAAAGCTAAGTGGACGAATGGCGTAAAACCCTGTTGTTGCACTTAAGTGCAAATTATTAAGTTTTCTGGTAATATCCAGCGCCAAAACTGCCCCTAATTCAAAATATTATGCAACTAACACTAACGAACCCTGTGGACTAGAAAAATGCTTACACATGAATCAATTTTATCATCCACTTGAAACTGTTGTTATAAAAGTTGAATTATATTTCACTTAAACATTGTTACCGTAACAGCCTCAACTAATTAGTAAAAAAAATTAAGAATACACCATTAAACGAAATTTTATTTAACACTATCTAATCAGGTATACAATAAATCTAAATATCTTTCAATATAAGATACTTGTTTTATTATTTTAGGGACTGAAAAAAGTTCTTATGCCTACTTCATAGCTAAATGTGCACAATTTAGAATAATTCGTTTAAAACATACAAAAAAAGATTCTTTTTGCACTTTCGAATATAAACCGGAATCGAACAGAAACGATAAAATCACAGCCCGAAAATAAACATAAAATTATTCTGAACACACTGAGATCTGTCTTATAATTGGAGTTCCGTATAAATTTTATGTACACAGTTTGATGATTAAATTTTAATACCGGCTAACGAAAATATTATGCACATTTTATTCCTAATATTCACACCGATGCCATCAGTATAAGGGTCTGTTCACACCGAAACGCGACGAGACGTGAAGGCTTGTACAGGAAAAATACTTGACACGCGTCGCGACGTCGCGAGATGCATCGTGATACAAGCGTGAAGTTTCGCCTATAGTGAAGCCAAGGAGACAACGCAAATAATGGTAACATAAACAAACCCGGCCTGTCCTTTTCCCTCGCACGAAGCGGCCGGCGCTATCTGTATCATAGTATAGGAGGCATCTTAACAACACTTGAAAGTTTGTTTACATTCTTTGCATTGTCACGTTGACCATGCTTTACTTGCTGAACTGTGTACTTTTTAGTGTAGTAAATAAGTTTCCATATTGTTTTGCTACCCTAAAAAGTGGCTAAAAGTGGGTCGCTTTTGTTGTTATAAGTCATAGGTGTTTTTTGTTCTAAAGAAGCTAAATTCAGAACAAAAATTGTGTTCAAAAACATATTTGGTATGCGAAAGTCATGGTTTACTTGTAATATGATGTGCATAATTATATGTTTTTGTTACACATTCTTGGGCAGCCATAACAATAATTAGTTGGACTTATTAAACATGGTTTTCCATGTAATTGGTGATAGCAAAGCTAATTATTTGCTCATCGCAGTAATACGTATTTAATATCAAACATCACATAGCGAGACATCATTAAGTAACTGGGAACATATAAATAAAATTGACAAAACTCCAAAAACATTCAAAATATGAATACCTCTCCCACAGTGAACTTGTAACAGGGAATTTACAGTGCATATTTTAAAGGAATGTGTGGTTTTCAGTAAAAAAATTCAAGGAATAAAAATAAAAGGTAATATTAGAAAAGATGTCATTTCAGTTTTTACCATTTATAAAAAAAATAGAAAATCGCTGTTACAAGCACACCTTACAATACCCAACAACACTCCTTAGTATACCGTTTCAAAATAGCACCGCCATACAAATTATTCTAGATTTTCAAGAATTTTTTATTATAAATAATATTATTGAAATTGGTCTCTCTTCTTTTAAGCCGACCTATGTCTCTCCATAAGACACAGAATAAAATTATTACCTACGATAAATTTAATCAGTACCACAAATTGGAGCGATTCCCACATTTACAGAAATCACACTAGAACAATACTTTCTACGTAATCATACATACGATGTTATATTTAATGGGCGTTCTTATCTTAGTTATTTCTAGAATTTTCGGACGCTACATCATTAGTCTTGGAGTAAATTACAATACAAGGGAATACCTTACGCTGTAGGTTGGACAGTTGGGTTGTGGGCGTGAGTGCTGAGATGTGTAGAGTCGCTCCGACGAGGCGGTGCCGGTGGAGGGCGCTTTTTAATTGGTTTAGCGAGTTCGCGACGTTGCTGCGGTGGTTCGTTGGGTCCGTAAATGTTCTCATAAAATGGGTCTTCGACGCCACCACCGTAATGCTCTTGAACCCACATTGACACGCTTGTCTCCTTGTAGTCCTCGGACAAGGGATATTCGCGGAAACCGAGCACCTCGTGCGGTGTTGTTGCTGGTTCTAGTTTACACTTCTGTGCCACCTGCCATTTTTTTCTCATGACCCTTTGCAAGTCTTTGATAAACTCCTTTGGCGGATTACTATTGGAATCAGCAAGTTTCTTTGGAGACGAAAGCCGTGTGCTTTCGTTTCGCTTGGGCGGCTGTGGTTTTCTTGGCGAGGTAGGCGGTGGTTCCGTAAGATTGAATGTGATTTTCTTATTCTTCTTAGTTTCCGAACACGAAGGCAGATCGTCTGCGAAATTCACCTTTTTAATTGAAGAGGTGCGTTCTTTGTTTTCTGCAGTCTTATTTGGTAATGTAGAACTTCCGTTGCTCAATTTTTTCGTCTGCAACTCAACCACGCACGCGCCGTACGCAACGTTCTGACCGTAAATGCTTTTGTCTGAATGAAGAGAGGATGTGCGAGAGGTACCGGAACTGACGCTATCCAATGAGGGTTGGCGAGGGAAAGAACGAGTTGCATCGTTGCGCGTACTAGTTCGAGAATGACCAGCCCGCGCTGTCTGTTCGATTTGTTGAGCTGTTAATTGATTTACAATATCGTGTACACGTCCAGCGTGGGCTTCAGGTGGCGGAGGCGGAAGACTTAGTTGAGATCCACAAATGTCCTCGACAGGGCCAAGAGGTGGTGGAGGCGGTGGCAAAGAATCTAAACTGAGAGTAGAGCTGAACATGCCATCAGGGATATCTTCGTTGGGTGGAGGCGGTAACGGAAGATCTTCTGCATCGGTGACAACTTCTTGTCTCTGCACTTTGTCGTATATTGTTGTGTAGCCATATAGTGATGAAGTGTTGTCTGTGCTATTTCTGTATACGCTATCACATGAAGTACTTTCATAATGACCGTAGGTAGGTGTGGATGGTTCGTGTCTGACGGGACTGTTGTTTGCACTCAGCTGACTGCTTGTTCCATAAACTCCAGATTCTGCACAGTCTGAAAAGATATTTTTTTTTAATTCTCTTTAATCTGATTAAGACTGATTAATAATATTTTCATTATATTTCGGCATGTATTTAGAACTATTTGTAAAACCGATTATTAATATAAAATTGAACTACACACGTAGATCGATGGCTCAAATTACACAAATGAGGAAAGGCAAAGGTATGTGTGTGTTTTGCACACTTGTAATTTTTATAAATGACTAGCTGTGCCCGCAACTTCGTACGCGCGGTTACTTTTTTTAAATAAATAGGAGCCTAATTTTTTCTATAAAAAGTGTCCTATATGTGTTAATCTATCAAAAACCATCAAAAAACGCAAGATTGAATATCTTAGCCACGTGCTTAGGCACGATAGATAACGCACGTCCGGCGGTGTTAATTATATTACAGGTCAGTGCCAGTGCCATAATACACATTGACTTTGATCATAAACACTCTCAGTTTCTATGTCCTATTGACATGTCTGCTCTTATTAATTATGATGGGTAAGGTGGAAGGGAAGAGACGCGCTGGGCGAAGGAGAAAGTCATGGCTCAGAAATATCCGAGAGTGGACTGGGGTTGCCTCGGTCGAGCAGCTGTTCCAGTTGACAGGGACCGGTTCAGGAAGTTGACGGCTAATCTTCAGGACTGAAGAGGCACATAGAGAGAGATAGAGATGTTAATCCAGGTAATAAACTATCTGTGTGCCAAATTTCATTTGAATCCGTTCAGTTGTTTATGCGTGATTGGCATATTGGAGTAACAAACATCCAAAGTAACAAAGTTACATATTTATAATATTTATTTAGTCCCAAAATTTAAGGGATATAAAAAAAATCCAAATTTTTAGGTGATTTTCAACAGGCTGTAACTTCGAAGAAAAGGGTCGTACAGAGCTCATAAAAAAGTAAATTGTCTCTAGTCTCTAGTTTTTAAATCCGAGCTTCAATGAGTTAATCGTCAGATCAGTTTCTTGGTTAGCGGTGTCTTGAAATTGGTCTGCGAGCCGTAATAATTTTTTTTTGATAATTCTGTTTAAAATAATAAATTATGATTTTTAAAGAAAAAACGATTCCTTAATTAATAATTCAAAGGTCGGATAAATGAAAAAAACGATTATAAACAATTAAAAAAATATTTTAAGAAATTTTTTTTTAAATCATTATTTCACCGTGAATGGCAAAAAAAATTTTTTGAATTTTAAAGTTGTCTATTTGTTTATAAAAAATTTATAAACAAATAACATAAAAAAAATTTCAGCTAAGCTGCTAAATGCAATTAATAGATACAAAAACAGTTAAATACATAGATTTTGCAAAAAAAAAATTTTTAGTAACATTTTCCGGATTTTTCATTTTTTGTTAACTTAGAAAAATCATTATAAACAAATAAACAAACTTTAGTAAATTTTTACTGCGGAATCTTGTTGATTTTTTTTCTCTTCGTTTTTTGTTAATAACAATTGAAATTTTTAATGACAGAAAAATTCAAAAATTCAAAACCAAACCCCATATTTTTAAATTTATTCTAACTATTATTCGCAGGAAACTCACTTCTCGACTAGACTATAAATGGAAACACATACTACATTTATGCTCTAACCTATCGAACATGTACATATTATCTGTCATGTTAGCTGGCGGCTCCTATTAAGTATTTGGTCCCAACATACCTATAGTATGATGTCGCTTGAGAGTATCGTCAGTGCGAGTACAACGCGGTCTACGCGTGAGGGTCCCTCCGTCACAGCCTTCGTCCTCGCCTCCTTTCTCCGCCATTTCTTTTAGCTGCCGCGTCATCCATGTTAATGGAATATTTGGCTTCATAGACGGTTTCCGTTTTATAGTTCCTGTAACAGTATTATAATCTCTAGTTAATATAAAGAAAATACTTAAGACTAGTTGAGTAATGACAGCGAGTAATTTAAATAAAAATTCATTATAAATCACTGAATTAAGTAGATTTCGTTCTAAAACACTTACCCATGGGAAATTCACAATCAAAAGCACTTTCTGACGCAGTACCGCCATCAGAGAGACAACCACTTGAACTAGAAGATGAAGCCCGGGAATGTCTGTAAATTACATAAAAGATAACATTTTAAAAAAATCCTCAAATTATTTATAATGATATAAATTTCCCATAGTAAAAATGAACCTACATAAAAATAAAAATAAATCAAAAAAAGCATAAGCTCATTGCTTATGCTTATCAAAACAAATAAAAATAAAAAACAAGACTTAAAATTAAAGCTAGTTTGTTCTAGAATGTTTTTTTCGCCTTTGAATCAACATACATAACACCTACATACATAAATCAAGGCACAGACACGAACAGTCGAACACTTCTGGAAGTCTTAAAATTTTTAAGTTTAACATAGATAATTTTAAATTTTTTTTTTATTTTAACATGAATTTTTAAATCTTCTCCCTGAGATCGCGTGGTCCGACTGATCGGACGACGCCTAGTAAATAGTCGTTTCGTCAATATAAAAACTAAATTTGGTACATAAATAGACTTGCAACTAATTAGCTGATTCCTGACTTGTGATGGGAAATAATTAACATTATTATTTACTTTTTAACTGACCCAATAAAAACGTAACCTAAATTCTATAACCTTCTTGCTTGTCTCGATATATACCACTGTACAGGCTGTCCCATACAAGTGACAGATAATTAATTTCGAGTACTATTTTGAAACGCCGCCCTCGAAAGTCCCGAGAACTAATTTTGACGTTTGCGTATTTTTATTCCATAGATAATAGTGTCTGTTTTATTCTATTTGTTAATATTCTGGGATGGGAGTCTAAGTTTATTTGTGTGCGCTTGAGTTTTGAAACATTAGGAAATGTGCATTCTGTAAATGGGGACTATCGTTTTTATGCTCACCAGTTGGCGCCACTGATGACTAAGGTCCAAAGGTATAGCTGTCAAAGGCGACTATATAAGATCGGCGCCGAAACAAAGTTTTGAATCTTGAATCTCATTAATTAATTATAAATAATATCTGGTTTATTAATTACAAATAACTATTATCATATCGATTAGCTATGCCGCAATGCTGTGCAGTTCCGTTTTGTTCGGAAAAAAAAGGAGGACATATGTTTCCAAAAGATAAAACTGTTCTAAAACAGTGGCTTGTGGCGATTCGTAGGAATAACTATACTCCGACAAAACATTCTCGTGTTTGTAAAAAACATTTTAACCCCGAGAATTATGTGTTAGCCAAAGAATCAAATACAGAAAATCGTAAGTAATAAGCTTTTTTATTCATCCTTATTTGAGTAACGTTTACGTTACTTTCGTATGTTGTAATCTTCTGTTCACAAATTTTCAGCTACTCTTAAATTAAAGCCAAAAGTTGTACCTAGTCTATTTTCTTGGAACCAAGACAGTGAAGAGAGAAAGGAAATTAAAAGAAAACGTTCAGAAAGAGCTCATCAACGTCAAAAAAAGAAACTGGAAACTGCCACACTTTCTTTAGATACAGAGGAAACTGAACATTTTGTCAGTAAATGCCAGATAATCTTAATTATTCATATCACAACAGCTTCAAAAAATATAAACTGCACCATAGTGACAATAAATTTCCCTAAAACATTAATATTTATTAATGCTTTGAGGCCGCTTATTTTTAATTCACGAAGGAGATCACTTTTCAAAAGGTAAATTAAAGAAATTATAATTTATGTCACGAAGCCCGCTAAAACCAGTGAAAATTGATTTTTTTTGGACCTCAAGCGACACAAGCGCCTCTAGTGGCAAATTCACACGCGATAGCCCCCATTGCATTGCATGACTAATTTTAGTTCTATGGAATATCGCTCCATAGCCTACAATGCCAAAATGGTATTAAAATAATTTGACAGCAGCCTGTCCAGTGGCATAAACACATTGACATTGACCATAAACACTCAGTTCCTATGTCCTATTGACATGTCAATTAACATTGAAAGTTAGACGTGAGACAACCACAGATAACTAACGTTTTGAACTTGACGTAAGTAGAATAGAAATAAGGGTTTGACAGCAAATTCTTAAATCGCAGATAGCCCAGTCGAATTAGATCAAGAAAGGGCTGACACGAAAAAAATCCGATCCGAGTAGTAATTTTCGTTCGGAAATTGTTTGGAGTAAAACGATATTATGTTATATTATACCCACATATAATACAAGATTCCTACATGTACATACCTATTATGTTATACACATTATTATGTACATATATTGTTATTATATAGTTCGCATTAGGTACCGCTAGCAAGTTAGTAGTACCGCTAGCAAAGAACGAGCGCGTTGCTGATATGCACGGTCTTCTAAGCAATCTCAACGCGTCTATAATCTATTTTTTTTATTGAACAAAAAAGTAAACAATTCACAATTTTCCAGTTTTAACCTTAAATACACATACATTCATATATATACGTATTCATTTACACTCACTAATATTATAAATATTTATAATATTCGTATGTTAGTAATGAGTAAACTACAAAATGACTTGACTGATTTTGAAAATTCTTTCACTTGTAGAAAGCTATACATTATCAGCGAATAACATAGGCTATATTTTATAAAGTTACGCGGGCGAAGTCGCGTGCAACAGCTAGTGTACAATAGAATTATTAATGTTATTAAAAAAATCTGAAATAGTATGTTTGTTTGCTATTTTTATGCCGCTGCGCCACAGAAACTTAAATTTGAAGAATCTGTCAATTCGCTAACTTAATCACTTATTGTTAATCGCTTGTCTCCAATCGCTTGTCAACGTCCACATTGCACTATATACACCTTATACTGTCGCCAAGCTGCAAGAGCTAGGGCAGCAAGCTATTCAAACTTGGCGTAAATTGACATTCAGAACTTTCTAAAATTCTTAGAAAATTTTTGGCCTGTTACAAAAGCTGAACGATCTTCGAAACTACTCACGTGTTTCAATAAAATTCTTTCACCGATCATTAGAATTGAATTTTACCACCAGGTGAATTTTACCACCAGGTGAATTTTACTAAAGGCACCAGCTATCTAAAAATAGAGATCAAACGGTTGGTAAAAGTATAATGTCGGGCATAATATTGCTGTAGATGTTTTGGCAGGCGTTATATCTTTTATTTTTCAACGTGGACGAAATCGCAAGCACGCATTAACGCAAACATACATTAACGCAAGTTAGTAACATTAACGCAAACATACACAAATACATTAAACTAATATAAACTATGTAAGACGAAAGCTAAAAAGAACAAATAATTTTATTACATAATACATTAGTTAATAAAACATTGTTTGGGCCTAAATGAGAGTTTATCATATAAGATATGATTGCGCTTATAAATAATAACTCATAAATAAAATATTTTTACGTAGATAGGTATTAAAAAAAAAGTTTAAAATACATTAAATAAACTAAATTTAACTCCTAAAAATAATATATTTCATTGTACGTCTTGAAACATACCTTCCACTACTTATATCCGAATTGGCAACACTGGCATTGCTCGATGTTGATTGTGCAGGACTGTTGACACTTGCAGTCGTACTGCCATTAGTTTTTGTGGGAATAGAAGTTATCTGCAAAAAAAGGACAACACATTTATTAGTAGTCCTGAGAAAGTAATATATGTTTGGTCATAATAGTTTTAAAAATGTAGGTAAATGAAATATTTACCGAACAAGATCGTGCGTGGGCCAAATGATCCAAGTCCTCTTGGGTTAGTTCTTCTACTAATGATCGATGATTTTCTAACAGTTGTCTTCCATGCTAAAAATGTTAAAATTTAAAATAAGTATTATTATTATTTCTAAGTTTATGTATGTCTAAATTCATCATATTGGCATTTGATTTTATTAAGGGTCCCTGAAATGTGGTAGTAAAATAAACGACAGAAGAGTTGATTCTTTATCAGAGGTCCTAAAGGCCCCAAGAGTTTGAAGACATTTATTTGGTTTGTCGTATGAGCTAAAGTAAAAAAACAATTTAATACGAACCTTAGCTATTCTCATCGCTGTGATCCACCTCTCTAGAGTGCGTTGATCATCGGCACATAGGAACTTAATAAATTTAACACTCTTTGGTTGCTGCAGTTTGGGATGCTTGATGGCAAAACAGAAATCTGTTGGAGACTTGTATTTCTTCTTCCAATTCAATCCTATATACACTTCGTTCGTATCGAATGTTGCCAAGCACACCAATTCCTTCAAAGTCTTCACTTTTTCCTTGGGTGAATAGTACAGTCCTATACATAAATAGAATTAATGCTAAGTTAATTTTTATTAACAGTTTTTTTTTTGCATAAGACGCAGGCATTTTCGCTACGTAACATGATAAAAAGTGTGGCCACAAATCGCAATGCTTCTCAATAAGCAGGTTTTTAAGTTAAGAAATTTTATTGCACCCACAGAAACTACTCTTTTAACGTTTTACTTACCGGAAGGTCGGAGGACAAAGTGATATTTCTTCCACCCCTTTTTGACGTCACTCTTTAGGTAGAGAGGACCTTCCATTGGTGGTACTGGGTGACCAGACACAGAAGGCATAGTGCTCGAAATTCCCCCGCTTTGTCCGAAAAATTCATCAATGATAACTTGCCTAGAATGCTCGTCTTGTTCACTATAACAACCTACAAAAAAATTACAACAGTATTACCATCGTATCTATTTAGTGTAATATTATATTTTCTCATACATGATAAAATATTTAAATTTGGAGTAATCTTGATATTTTTAGAGATGTTTACAAATATTTCTTCATAACAAAACATGAAGTGTTACTGACTAGCAATTATATGAAGGACTCAATAATTCAGTTTATATGTACTAGATGGTACTAGTTATTCAACTACTGAGACTTAAGATAATGCATTAAGATTTACCTCTGTCGTCTTCTGACAATAGATATTTTTCCGGTTTTTGAAAGAGCGATATTTTATCCGCTCTTTCGGCAAATAGAATCTTATTTTTTGACTCTCTTGTCCATAACATTAAATTGTCCACTAACATTTCATGGTCTTCGTATACACGTTCTGAAATGACAATTATTTTATTTATTATACTTATCAAATTAATTAATTATACTTTGTCTAACAGAAATGTATGCAAACATACCCATGTGAAGGTCTGGTAAATGTTCAACAATTGCCCATTTTGGTTCCATAGTCACGTGATTTTTATCAGCCAGAAGACGAGTAACATAGCCACAAGACATTTTTTCATCCACTAGTAGACTTTTTGAAGACCCATCCATTGAAAACGCTTTTATGAATAACTTTTTAATATTTGCCTCACGCATACGTTCTAGGGCTAGCTTTATTTTGTCTGCTTTTTGCTGGAAGCTCGCATCCTGTTTAATGCCAAATAATATCATTTGATTAAATGTTTTCACTTTCGATTAATATATATAATCGTTTACATACAAAATTATGTACCTTTTGGTTTTGATGAAGGTTGAGTTTTAATGCTTTACATTTCGAACTGGCGCTACTTGATGCAGACGACTCACTTGATAGCATTGATACCTAGAATATTGACAATAATTTGTTATAAATGTTGAGAAAACAAAAAAAATAATATAAAGGATTCATTAAATTTGTATTTATGCAAAGGAATGTATTTGCGCACTTTCATAACTTAAGTTAAGAAGAGGCATAACTTTAACTTAATGTATAAGTACATATATAAATATTAGTGTGCATAATTCATATGCACGCAATAAGCCATTTTCGAAATATTTTTTAATAAGTCAGATACTTATTGTGTTCAAGTTTTTTTTGTGGAATTACTATTACTTTAACAAAAATTCTAAACAATATAATTTGTTTTCCACATTAAGTATAACATATTTTTTTTTTCAAGCGATTGCGTTGTCTATTTCTTGTAAATTCTTCATGCATATTTTTAATATTTTGCCTTTGTTTCCACCTTAACGCTTTACCAACTCTCTTTAGTATTGAAATTTATGTTATGTTATGTTTAAATTATTTTTAAGCTGTTTCCATCTTTTAATTAATAATTCAAATATTTTTTATCAAATTACTTACAGTGTCACTAAATGCGGAGTCATTATCTGGAGAATCGGTACGTATGATGCTGGATGAGGCATCGTTGCACTCCTTATTGCACTCTGGCCTTCTAGAACATTCTTCATTGGAACTTCCGCCTTTAGATGCTGAATAACCTGGACACAATTAAGTGTAATTCAATACATGTACCTACATTTATTATTGTTGTTTTCTTGTATAACAAAATGGAAAATAACGTCTTTACCAGCTGTGACATCCTCATCATAACCAGAGTCAAGTGCACATAGTTCTCCTAAGATTGCGTCTAAGTCCGCATCCTGAGTTTCTTCTAGATTAGCCATTGAGAATCTGTATGTATCAATGCGTGGGGCTACTATTTCTAGGGGTCGCAGCGCCGATGATGCCTCGTTTGAAGCATTTAAACCCTGGAAATTAAAAATAAGAAGACAAATTAACCCATCATCAATGTAAAGCAAAATAATATTGTTTCCAACATATTTCGAAAAATATCGACTGCTGTTAGGTAAGCATTTCTTGATATGTTCTATAAAACTGTGTCACATAACTGTGGACACACAACGCGAACAACTTTGAAGGCAAGAAAATTCTATGAAGACTAACGAATGCTGCCGAAACCCTTTTGTTTAGTCGTGAAACCCTCACTTGGCAACGTTGTACGGTACAATCTTAAAATAAATTATCCGTATAAAGCCCTCAGGGAACTAATCCTCATAGCCATACTCGTAATCGTCCCTACAAAACAATACGAATATAAATGAGGGCCATATACAATAGTAATAATTATGTATCCACGCGCATACACATCAATATCCCAAAACACTATTGGGCGAGCATTGTCTATGAACAATGAATTTGGTAACTTTGTTGTATAAACATGTAAATTTATACATAAAATATAATACGGGTAGGTACTAAACTAGTATGTTACATTATGTTCGTAATGCTTGTATAATCATAGAACGCTACACAAACGCTACACAATTTTATTTGGTTGATAGTGATGTATTTTCTCTAATGTTTGCAGATCTAGGATTTGGATCTAGAGTTGTAGATCTAATGTTGATAGATCTGAGGTAAGATAGTCGAATTTAAAATTGACTTAAATTAATTTCGCCGAAAGTGACGAAAACAAGGACGAAGTTAAAGATATTGAAGGCTTTCTTCTTTCAACCATTTAAAATATGTAATTTGAAAGATACAAACGATTTCACACTTTACAAAACGAATGTACCGTAACATTTTTACCTGATGTTAGTAGGTCAAACTTTACTTAAAGCATTTACTTAGTTAAGTTAAACTGTACTTGAAACATTCATAACATTTAACCATTTTAATTTAATTATGAAAATAATTTGACTTATTTTTATCAATTTTATCGCTTGCGAGTAAGAGAAGTGTGTTCAAAATAAGCTAAGAAAATATGATTGTGTTAGTTAATATGAAGTAAACGTAATATTTAAAAAAAAAATCAGTTTAAATATGAATCTTACTTAGTTATTTAGTAAGATTCATATGGAAACCGTTGAAATAGAATTTTTAAAAATGTTTAAAATTTTGTATGCTTAATTCTGTTTTATGCTGAAAATTTAAATAAAATGAGGGTTAACTTGAAATAAAGTGAGAATAAAAGCTGGTTTAGAAATAGTAAATAATAATGTAGGTATTAATGAAACAAGTACCGTTGTCGAAGACATGTTTAGAATAAACCGGGTAGTCTTGATGTCGTCTGGGGACGCAACGTTTTTAGATTTCCCGCTGGCTAGACGAAAACTTCTGTTAATTGTTGAGAACAAACCCCCACGATGCCATTTGCTAGTATCGTGCACTTGTACATCCATTCTATCGTTTACATCGCAGCGCGCGATGACTCACAGTCCAACACAACACAACACTAAACAATTAAGGCGAGTATGCCGAAAGGCCGGTACCGCACTTGGCGTTACCAATAAACCGCTTTCGCCATCATTACAAAATTTTGTCAAAACAATACGCGGGGACGGATGTCGATTAACCAACAGGAACCTACTGTTTGTTTTCAACGGATACGGAAATTACTGTGGAAATAGTTGGTGTACGAAAACAGCAAGTAATTCGTGCACGTTCAGTTCAGTTCAGAGTCTGCGCGCGACTCAATGGCGCCACATTTATCAGTACACCGTTGACCTCGCCCATTCACTTATTCTAAAGTCAAACGAAACAACGTATATAAATATACTTTTAAAATAAAGTTTTTCTTTGAACATATGGCAATTGTTTGTTCTATAAATAATGACAAAGACAGTGGACGCGGAACGGATGAGCTCATAAGACGAACTTTGCGTACACGGTCTCGAACACAACTGGTATGGGTAGGGTATGGTGGCCCGTTTCGTTTTGTGGGAGTTGGCTCGCACTACGAACGAACGCCGACGGAGTCACTGCAGGCAGGCTACAAAACGAAGGGGAAGGGAGTTCAAGGGAGGCAAACGAACGACCTGGCAGCGTGTTTTGTGCACGTGTGAGAGCTTTTGGCCCGCAACGTTGTTTGATTACACGAACCACACAATAAGCACACCAAGCAATACGTGCCCATATTGCAATATGAAATACAATATCTTTTACAATACCATCAAGTCCCCTGATATTGACATTTGATATGAATCCAAAAGACAGCCGGCAGACACCGAAACACACGCTGATTTACGATTTTACGTGACTTGTCTTTGTTTAGTTAGATTAGAATAGTAAAGAAATAAATAAGTTTAGAAAAAAAGGTTTTGCGGTTAATTTACAGACATGACATAGGAAATATAGAAAAACACTCAACTTTGTTACATTATTATACTTTACCGCCCTCGGCTTCGCACGGACGTAAATTTAATACCTCGTTTATCGCTTTAAATCCGTACTTAGTGTGGTCTAGAAGAAATTAGCAAGTAAAACAGATAACAGGCGGACGACGCCTTTATTTTAAAACTAGCTGTGCCCGCTACTTCGTATGTGCTTAAAACTAAAAGCTAACATTTCTCCAGGATAAAAAAATATGCTAATGTAAATAATAAACAAATTCGTCTATCATTGAAAAACCATTAAACCGTTTCTGAGACAAACGCATGACTATTTTTTTGATTTTTGACCTTGATAACGATAACCTATTTTTTGAAAAAAATATTTAATTTACGGACACGGCTCGTTTACAATTTTATTATGTACTAGCTGTTACACGCGACTTCGCCTGCGTAACTTCACAAAATAATAATATAGCCTATGTTAATGTAATGTTAATGTAGCTTTCTATACGTGATATATTTTCACAATTCGTTCAGTAGTTTTTGAGTTTATTCATTACAAACATACAAATCTTCTCTCTTTGTAATATTAATATATAGGTGTATAGATAATATATTATAACAGTATTCTATAGATGGATAATAGGTATAATAACGTAACATTAAAGTCTACCGTTCGACGCGCAGCTGTTGTGTTAGTTTAATTAAATGGCTGGATAAGAAAAATCAAAGATAATAACATCCGAATTCGAAATCCGAAAGCGAGTGAAGAGATCCAAAAGAAATGGTACGTATGATAAAAAGATTTAAAAAAAAATGGTTAACAGATGGTGTTCGTCGAACACCTGCCCGCGCGCATGGCCAATCCATCTATACGACAGCTGTACGAGAGAGATCTGCGTTTTGTTGAGTCTCGAGTTGCAGTAAATAACTAAATAAAAGGACCATGTAATTATCTCGACATCATTTCAATTTTGAACTACAGTATTTTTTTTTTAAAGAACAGTTTGATGCGGCTTCTTCGACTCCAAAATTAACTGATCATAAATTGTAAATATCCCATCAAAAATATAAAATGTAAAAAAAATCAAGTCTCGCAACAAAGTTCTTCCATTACAAAAAGTTGTGAGATATCATGTAGAACTATATTTTGATATGTAGAATCAATTCTGAGTTATTTTAACTAGTGTCTACTATGGAAGCACCTATTCAACATTTTTTAAAAATTGTTATCTAATCAAAATTACCTATCAAAATAAAGTGACCTTATCGACATTAGACATCTTTATTTCTATAATAATTATAACCACTTGGCAAATGCAAGTAAATCTAATCAGTGCATTTAAGAATAAAATATTTTAATTAGTAGAATATGTTGAAATTGAAAAATTAAATTATTATTTTAAATAATTTCCTAATTGGCGGAATAATCGCGTAAAAAATATACAAAAAAGAAAACAGTCGACTCGAGAACTTCCTTCTTTTTTGAAGTCGGTTGAAAAACGAGATAGTGATATGTATGTATAGGGTGTTATTTTCTCCGATCATGTAATACCTTAAAACAGCAGGTGCTATCCTTAGGGATCATTTAAATAAGTGCACGACAATTTAATTCAATATCTATCTGAATTACATCTGAACACAATGGAACTTTAACACACTGAATCAAACTATCTACCCAGGTATAACATATACCAGTATTAGTTATCTTTAATCTTTGGAAAGGAGCTATTGATAGTGAATTTGGTATGGAACAATAGAGACGAGTAATAAGACCAATTATTATAAGGTGCAAATGTGGACAAAGTTGTTGGCATTTTTGTTTATCACAAAATCTGGCAGTACAATCACCGGATAGTACGAAGTGAATATTGAAAAAGATAAAATCTAGAAACGACGCTGTCCACTACAAGCACTTCCTTAGTATTATGTATAGCTAAATGGGGTGGGAGATATACTCTTGCTTTGCAGTATAATGGGATTGCTTACAGTAAGATTTTGACGCCAAGTGTGCGTAAATAATTTGAGAGCTTGTGGATTTTCGCCTTCTAAATTGTTAAAAAAAAATTAGTTAAAAAGTAGCATATAATTTAGCAAATTTATTTACTCTTTTTCTATAATTTTTTCAACGCATGTCTTATTCGTCTTTAATTAAATTAAATTAATATTCGTCTATAATTACGTAGGTAATTTAATACTGAAAGGAAACTTAAAGTAGAAATTAAGAAGAAACGCATGTCGAAAATGTGAAAACAAAATACGTACGTACTTATATGTAGATGTGAGGTAGATGTATACTAATTTAAATTTATCATAATACGAGCAGATGTTAAATAAAAATATTCGCACTTAGTGTTATTACATGCAAAAAAGTTTGTATCGGGCCTCTTTGGTACCACCTGTCGCAATAGCCCAACCGAAGGACTTTTATTTTATGGAGATGATTTTTGAAAACACGAAACAAGAGACCATTTATGTGTTAAAACTATTAAAACTCAAAATTAACTCTCAACTCTAAATAAAATAATGAGATCTTTTTTTAATTTAAATTATAAATGTTACTTCGTTAAGATATTCGAAAAGTGCGCTAAATATAAGTTATATTGTAGGAATATGAGAGAAATAGCAATGTTCTTACTTTAAAAAAAAGGACGAATGTTTTTTTTTTTTTTTAAATTAGAAACATCGTTCTTACTTCATAAGTATTATGGTTAATTTTGCTGCTGAAGGCAATCGAATTTGCATTGAAATCACCGCTGAAAGTAGACGGCGGTGGGCGAGCTGGCAACGTCTCCTTCCTTGGGTAGAGCTAGAAATCTGTCATAATTTGCCTCTTAACATATTAACAAAAACGCTTTCTTTAGGTAGAAGTTCAAAATTAGTTCTAGTTATTTATAGGTTCCGCTTTAACAACTGCGCACGAAAGAGAACTTTGTTATTACTCGTTCATGCCTAATAAGTATAACAATGCCCATTGTATGTTACTAAGTTGTATAAATAAAATTCACAAAAATGTTTAAGAAACATGAGGACTTCCTCAAATTACGAAAATAATCGGTCTTTGTTTTAGCCTTGTGAGATTTATTAGAAATATAAACTATTATTTAACTACATATTTTACATAATAAGTGTATTGTACTGAAATAAGAATATACACTTCAAAAAGGGTTCCATGATTGCAATAATAAAAAAAACCTAGATACCCGATTAGGTAATTTCTACCGTCTATTACCAACCGACAAACCACGTTGTCCACCTGGTTGGCTCACAAATCTATATGACATTAGTGTCTTCCAAAACAACATAAACACACACTATCTTTCATTCTATGCTATCCCTTTAAACTTAAAAAAATTATGCTTCCCAGGTTAAGCTAAACAAAACTAAAAATATCCATAGGTACTAATTTCCATTAATATTCAGCGTATTAAGCGGTTTAAAATTCATCTATCAGACAGACGAACTGAATTGCTTTCTGCCTAGACACGCGGAGAGCTGTATTATGTAGCTGTATAGGTATAAGTATCGTTTAAAAATTTTCTAAACCAAAAACAACGTGCGTATTAAGAAAAGGATGCAACGTTACGAAAAAGTGAATTAAGTGTGTAGCAAAAGGTCTGTTGAATATCGAGTTATCATGAGACCGTATTGAAGATAATAACACAGTTCGTGTAGCACAAGGGGCTCGATTGTGGACGCAAATCTTGGTAAAAGTGCATATGTCTGGGCACACCTGTCGCAGAGTGGTGCCGCCCGCCCGCACCGATGTTACCACACTGCTGTCTGCGCCGGCTGCACCGAACACGTGGCTTATCCCAGACACGATACAATATCGATCTTTCATTTTTTCAACACAACGCGGCTTTTCAAATATTTATTTCTTCGTGCATCTTAGTTAAATTATTATCATACAAACATAACGTGTACCTACTAATCTATACAGCGTATTGATATTCTAGGAAACAGTTGATGGAAAATCACTTAACGTGGACCATCATTACACGTAAACACAATTGAGTTTTGACAAGTCTTAGTTTTGTGAACGCAATTGAGTTTTGACAAGTCTTAGTTTTGTCAACGCAATTGAGTTTTGACAAGTCTTAGTTTTGTCAACGCAATTGAGTTTTGACAAGTCTTAGTTTTGTCAACGCAATTGAGTTATGACATGTTTTATCAACGCAATTGAGTCCGTCTGTCTGTTACCGTTTCACGACCTAACCACTCAACCAATCATCGTGAAATTTCGCATACACTTTGTCAGAGATACAGAAAAGGTCATAAGGATTGATTGATACCTTTCATCTAGAATTCGTTTTTAACAGTCACACCAGATAGTGTGACGCGGAGGAAAAAAAATCTTCTGTTCCACACTGGTGTGACTCAATGGCGTGACAGAGAGTCTGCACCCCAAAAAAAATATTGTTCCCGAAGGATCATCTAAAAATAAAAGTTCAACACCTGGCAAAAGTATAAGAGATATGGAATATGTATCTCATATATTTTGTTAGTTGCAATATTTTTTATTTTTCAACACGGACGAAGTCGCGGAGACCAACAAGATAGTACTAATATAATAAAAAGAGAAGGTTCTTTTACAAAAATTCTTCCACCATTTCAAATGGTACATTATTTCAGGTGGACATAGGGTATATTATATTATGTATAAGGTACTATAATCTCCCCAATTGTTTCCGAGCGAAACCGTGGTGCGTCAATCTAGTTAATTTTAAGAATATCTTTCACTGGAACACAAATACATAAGATTTGGTTAAGGCAGGCTTGCTACCTGGCCCTAATTATATCGATCGAACCAACGGCTAAAAAGTCCGCGTCGTCCGATCGGTCGAACGAAGGACGAAGCAGTCGGACCACGCAGTCTCAGAGGGATTTCATTTGCATTCATAACCGATGACTATAGTAAAAACAAAAAATCATTTCATTCGTCCGATTGGTTTTATTCAAAGTTTTGTTAGTAATAAAAAGAAAAGATTAATGTGAGAAAGGGTTTTTATTGTACTGCTCGTGCTTTCATCGTACGAGGAACACAATAGTATGGCGAGACGGAACCTTGCAGTGATAAAGTAATAGTATGGCGTAAAGCGTGCTTAGGCTAAGGCCACACTATACGTGCTAAGCTTCACTTAGAGCTAAGCTAGGATGTACGCTTGTGTTCAATATACAAATGGACACACATAAAGTGTGATAGAATAAAAAAAATTACTCTAAGAAATTACTATTGATTGAAAAGTCTATGCTTAAATTTAATACAATTCAAAATGACTTAACTAGGCAACCTACCTTGGCACGTCGCTTCCAATGTGGCCGTACTAGTATGAAATACCGGGTTTGCCCGTGGTCCACCTACTTTGTTCACCTGGGTGGACCACGGGCAATAATACGTCTGTTCACTAGAATAAGTAAACGCGGACTGCCACGAATGGTCAGCTTAATAATAATTAAAATAGGCTTTTGATGGTGAAAACGTGCCTAAAGTCACTTAGCACTAAACAAAGTTCCTTTGTAGTGTGGCCTTGGGCTTATAAGTAGTTGTATGGTTTATAGTTTGTTCCATAAAATAAGTGACGAAAACACTTGAGACCCTACTTCAAATATAACAATGAATATTCAACAATACAATGTATATTGGGCAGGCATTCAGGTAGGAAATAACCCAAACTTTTGTTTGTTTACAGCACCCTGTTGAAGTGTTTTCGTCACTTATTTTTTGGCAAATACTATACTTACAGCTGTAAGTACAGTGAGTTCTCCGAGCCATTCATTAAGAAGGGCCTCTGGATCCTCGGCGGCGGCACCCGCGCCCGTGTCCTCTACAAGCGCCATCTGAAATTTAACAATATCCATACAATTAGACCTAAGAATCATGTAAGACCTTACTACTGAGCTGAAGAACAATATGGACTTATTAGTCAACTGCTAAAGAGGCCATCTAAAATCGTGCAATATTACACATAACGTGTAATGTAACATTACATGTAGATTAAGATGTGATCTGTAACTTACACTAATGTCACTATAGTTCATTAGTTCAGTCACTACACGTCTATTGTATTATTTTAAGACGAAAAATATATAAAATTTGTCGAAACTTATGTCTTATACCCAGTGGCGTGGCCAGTATGGGTACCGTGGGTGCCGCGGCACCCCCACTAATTTTGAAGGAGCGCCTAGAAGCGGAAAATTTAAAAATAAAAATCACCCATTTTTCACGTAATAAACATATTGATAACTAAATATGGAATCGTAAATTACTAAAGCGCACATAGTGTTTTTTAGTAACCGAATAAACCCATACCAAACTATTTTTTTTATCTTTAAGAATACAATATTGAATATGTAATCCAAGTAAATGAAATAATAAATGCGAACAAACTAAATCAATTTTAAATATTCAATTGTTGCTCGTTCAAATAAAAATGTTTTCAAAAAACTAGGAACGTTATTTTTTAAACTGATCGTCTCACAGGCCTGTCAATCATAATTTAAAAGAGCGAATCACAGCTCGCGATTCGTGGAACTGTCCCTTGTATCTCTTTTTTGTACCCCTTTTTCTAAACTTACATTATATATAATTATCAATAAAAATTAAAAAATTTTGTACTCATCAAAGTCTAAAAAAAATATATACAAGCTGGGCAGAAAATTTGAAATTGGCACCCACACTAGTTGAACCCTGGCCACGCTAATGCTTATACCCTTTAGAATTCATATAAAATTTTAATAACCTACCAATTTCATTTTTTGAAAAATCAAAGTCGATTGACGTGTAAAGATAAATTTAAAATAACCACTCCTCAACTGTGAAGTTTAGTGTTTCCAAGGAGTCTCACGAATACTGCTTTTATAAAAAAATAGCCTCATTCTCTTTGAAGATACGAGTACGTGTTCGTCTCTTCAAATTCACTTATTGCTTTTCTAAGTGTAATATATTTTCACAATAAGTCACATAGATTTTATAATTCTATATTTATTTTTCAAATTGTTTGAGTGAAACATCAAGTAAAATATAAAACTTTTACAAAAGTATAAAATTAAAATATAAAACTTTTATTTACTAAGGGCCTCTTTCACCAAGTCTGAGTAAAGTGTTTAGTAGGCTAACCGTCATTTAAAGTCACCGGTAAGAAAGCGTACGAGTTTCACCATCTTCGAGTAGCATTACTCAAGGGTAATTTGAATGAAATTGAAACAAGATACTCGTAACATTTACTCGCCAATTAGAGTTACTTTAAAAGTAACTAATCAACTAACTAGTTGGTGAAAATAGAAAAAATAATTTCTTAAAAAATTAAAAAGTCGCTGTCCGGCTGTCTGTGTCTCCGCTAACTTCTATACCAAAATTATTTTGAAACTATTTTCACTATTAGAACGATCGAGAGCAATAAACGAAAAAATGCTGAAGCCGAGTTCGGATAGCTATAGTATAAAACAAAACAAAGATGTCTTAAATAAAACGGTTATTCTCTCATTCATTTGCCTAACGGATTCTTATCCAAACATCACTTGGCATTCATTGTGAATTTTGAAAAGATTGTTAATCTATAGACAGATTTTTTGTTAGCTTATGAACCGACCAACGTCTATTATATTTTTTTTAGTAGAAAGTATTTGCAAAGTTGATATACGATAACAAAGCTGCATCTGTTAGATCTGTTATATTCAAGTGTCCAATAAGGACAGTGGCAAGTAAAACTTGAAAACAAATAAAATTCTCGTTAAATATTTATTATAGCAGAACAGTAGGATGTTTGCAAAAAAAACAGCAAATGTTTGGCAAATATTTTGTAAAATACATTTACGTAGTACATAGACGATTTTAAAATATACTCATAGTTTTAAGCAGATGTTGATTGGACCACAACTAATTATAAGAGGACATTAAATTAGCATATTGCTATCAGTGAGTGTTACTATTGATACCACTAATCAGCGATTAACATTTTAATATAAGTTAATTATTAACAACTATACAAATAGAGGTAAAGACAAAATTGTTCAGTGCCTTTTTTTCACATGTTTGTGAACCGAGCTGGTATCCGGCTGCCACAAAATAAGTAATTGTGGAAATATCATTTAGACTACTCGATGGAATTTAACTCACTTGAACCGGTTGTCATGTTATCATGTTTGTTTTGTACCTATTATTTTATAATTATATCATCATTAATCAAAATATGGGTCAATGTGAACCAGTTCTATATATTACATATTTACTTAAAACTAAATATTTATCTATATTTACATATTTACCTAAAACTAAAACTCAATATAAAAAAAACCTATTATTACTTTTTGATCTCTCGAAAACCGTACTTTTTTTAACGAAAGGTATCCTATGTCCTTTTGTGCCCCTGACAACGTGTACAAAATTTCATGACGATTGATTGAGTAGTTAAGGAGTAACAATAAACAAACTCACTTTCGCATTTATAAATAAAATTAGGATTGAATAGTTTTGGTGTTACCAATAAAAAAATTGACATAGTTTAAGCTACTATCAGCAACTCTTTGTAGACTTGTTAAGAACTATTTTAAAACATAACTTTGCGTCAATCGACAAAGGAATCTGTAAGCTGAACTGCTAATTTACTACATATAATATATAGACAGACTTTAAAGCGGACTATATAGTTTGTGGTATTGAAAACTTTATTGAAAACCACGTCGAAAGATATGATTGTGAGTGGTAAACGATGTGGATGGACAATATTTTAAGGGCGTTAGGGAGCAAAGGAAGCTTTAGATGCGGGCTGATCATTGAATTTGCATATCTGGACAATGTGGTGCAGTCGATAGTCTGCATGCGACTCTTGGCGGATATAGTATGATGTCAACAGTATGATAACGATGATTCATAAATATTTAAATACTTATCCTTAATGGCACTGTTGGTACGGAACGTCGATAGATCTATCGACGGTACGGTACCTCAAAATTTCCAAAAATAATTTTGACTATACAATGCTGCGTTATTTTGGCCAATAAATTTAAAAAAAAAAATTGCACAAATATAATAGATAATACCATTATTTTGGGTGACTTACAAACCAAATTATTTAATGATATGTTAAGATTCGCATATACAGGCTGACAGACCCTTGGTAGATGGTAACCTTAATATTATGGTACCTTACGACTGACTCATTGACTTTGGCATTTTTTAAACAAGCACCAAAACAAAACAGCACAGATGCTTTCCCATTGCTTTAGCAACATTACAAAATCATTTCATAAACAGTAGCTGCTCAAACCTTGCAAAATCATATAGTTATATCAGTATGTATCAGAAACGATTTAAGTGATCGTCAATATAACTTTCCCTGTTAAAGTTATTATGTTAAGGTGTTAAAGTTTTTATAAGTTTTTATAATAAAATAGCAATTGCCAATAGCACAAAAAACATATTACTTACAAAAACTTTAAAAAATATTCAACCAAATATAAAATATTTAATAAACTGGAAGGCGTTCGAGCAAATCGGCTTTCAAGAAGCCCTTATAGTATGTTTTTGTTAAGAATCTATATCTGGAAGGGAAAGTCAAATAACTAATGGCTTATATAATGCAAACAATAAAATATAAATAACACTTTCGAAAGCAGATTATAGTGATCAGTGTTCCATTATAGTGATTTGCAAATACCGGATAGTGCACATAATGAAGTTTATTATTATAATCTGTAAGCATTTTGTTGGTGACTAAAAACGAGCTAGTTTTTTACGAACGACGTTTTGTAAGTCTGAGTCCACAACTTTGTCTGAGTTAAAAAGTTTAAAAATATTACACCTGAGAAAATACAATATATGAGCAATATATGAGTAATATAACGTCAATATATTTTTTTACATTTTTAGACGATCCCTCGGGAACTTAATTTTTTATTTCAGGATTAAAATTATCTAATATGTTAATCCAGGTAATACACTATCTATGTGCAAAAAATTCATGCAAATTCATTCAGCCGTTTTTGCGATATTGAGGAACAAACATCCAAAAATACAAAAATAGAAACTTTCGTATTTATGAAGGATTAATTTTAAAATTTAGATTTTTTATTCATTTATACTGATATATATTAGTATCAAGTAATTTATTTGTGTTCTTCAAGTTTAGTGTCATAAAAGAATGATTGGTTCGTGATTTTTAAGCCTATTTAAATAATTGATTGATTGATTCGAATACGTATTCGAATCAATGATGAAGGTATTCACTTTGTTAGATTAATTTGACATGATAATAAAATGATATCAGGGTTTTATTTTAGGATCTTCAAAGAAGACAAGAGTTCAAAAGTCTTCAAAGAGACAGCTTTAGTTTAGTCTAATAATAGTAAAATAGTTTTAGTTTAATCATTTATTCAAATTGTTTTTGTTGCTTTTAGTTTCTAAGGTATTAACGTATCTGAAGTGATTAACTATATAGATGCGAAAGTTTGTGAGGATGTATGTTTGTTACTCTTTAACGCAAAAATGGCTGAACAGATTTTGATGAATTTTGGCACACGGATAGTGAAAAAATGTTAAGTTCCCGAAGGATCACAGCGATAAAGACGTCTGGCGTTATATTACTCATATATTTTCTTTTTTAACGCAGACGTAGTCGCGGGCATCAGCTAGCTAATGATATAATGGCATCGACAAACGGACCTACGTACACTCCGATGCATTTATTGCCATGTATTACACTCTGTTGGTGACAAACGTTTGTCTTGCCCGACTTTTAGTGTAGTTTTAGACAGGTCGTTCTTGGTCAATAAAGACAAAGAGTGTCTGATGCCAGAATACAAGATAAATAAAGGAGTTGTGAACAAAAAAGTTATAGGAAAATGTTGAATATCAGTAGAAAAAGATAATTAATATTTCTATAATAGATATATCGTATATAGATGGTCTTTTTCGGACCAAGCGCTTTAAAACATCCTTCATAGGTTTGGAACTCCGTGCCAGCGAGCGTCTGTATTTCCGAGCTCATATAACCCAAACCTTTTCAAAGTTCAAGTGAAAAGGCATCTTCTGGGTGAGCTCGCTCCATCATAGGCCTCATCCTTGCTACACAGCTGGTTGTTGGCCAAGAGCAAACCCATCAATACTAATAATAAATCTGTAAGGGTCGGTCATGGAGTAAGTTACTTTGATTTCAGAGATATCGTGTTTATAGGCTCTATACATAATACTGAAACTAAACTGACGATTTTTAGATTTTTTTTCTGTATGTATGTATGTTCCTACATAACTGAAACGAATTAACTGATTTTCATGAAACTTGGTAGATAAACATTTGGACGTACGGGACACAGGATAGCCTATTTAATAATTTTCAACGCGGACGAAGTCGTGGACACCAGCTAGTCTCTAATAAATAAATAAAAATATTAAACATGTTATATTAGATGTTATAGCTACAGCATGTTAGCTGCTAGAAATAGTGGCGACAATAATAAAAAAAATATATTTGAAATATATACAGATTTAGCGTCGCTGTAGGTACCTAGAAAGAGTTAGATATTTATATCTATCTATCTATTTATCTGTACCTGCATATACATTATTGTAAAAAAATGTCCCTGTCATCTGTCAGTTTATCCATTAACTTCTTATGAACCACTCAACGTATTTTAATACGGTTTTCACTAATGGAAAGAACGATAAACGAGTAAATTTTGTGTATATACAATTCGCAGAACAAAACTGCACCCGTACAAATCCGAGGGCGGGTTGCTCATCTACGAGGATACCTACTTATGAAAATATTTTCCCTGACTAAGTATTATTAACGCACACTAAAACAGTATGACTAGAAATATAAAATTGGGAACATAGGTTTTTATAATTTTGAAAATTCAAACTCAGTGCTAAGCTGAGGGTGTAAGTACCTAGGTAAGTTATTTTTTGTTACGTGTTTACGTTACGCTACGTATTTTAAAAATTAGTTCACATTTTTAAACAAAACATGATTTTTTATTTCTAGTAAACTGCTAGCCACTTCTATAAATGGCATCATACCTAATTGCGGTCGTTATGCCGAGACACTAATGACGCAATTATACGGTTTGTACTATACTTCAATTTATTTAAAATTTTCTTAAATTACTTTTGATAGCCTGTATGAAAAAAAAAGAACCAAATGAATCAACGTGCATCACAATCAAAAGAATCAGTGTGTATCACACATGGGAATACCGTAAAATGAAGGCCATATAAAAAGTAGATTATAAAAAAATTCTTTTTCGCTCATCACTTTACAATTAAAATTTAGCTTAAAATTTTATTGTAACATACTTTGGATATTGGGATAATTTGCCACTAAGGTCATATTGCTTACAAGACGAACTGATTTTAGGCCGTTTTTGCTTTTAAAACGTTCTTCTGTATAAATACGATAGGAAATTTTTTTTTTTTTTTTCATCAACATATGAAAGCGTAAGATTTATTACAAACGATATGGTCACATACAACTTTAAAACTAAATGATAAATAATAACAGATAGACCAACTGTACAGACACTGTACAGTTAGGTACCAACTGTACAGCGTTTACTTGTGATACTGACCTGTTAATATCAGCTGATAAAGTTGGTGGTCGCCACCATTGCTTGATGAGCCTCTAACAACATTCACATAAATTGTACGAAGCACGCAACACTTAATTTATATTTCAAGGTGAAACACGACCTGAACATTCACCAAGATGTAAATTTAAACGAAAAAAATGCACTATTTTTCGACACTGCATTGTTTTCTTTTCTACATGTCCCGCAATTTATTCTTTGGCTTCCTATTCATAAAGTTAACATTTAAACTGTATTGCGTTGCTAGATTAGGTACCTATTATGTACATCGCGTGTATGCTTGGAATGAGCTCGATTAATTGAATGAGTAAAGAACAAACGTGAATATAGTCAGTGACGCTGTCATTTTACTACGATAGATATAGTATAGTATAACAAAAATTACATCATCGTCGCGTGCCCTGACTCAAATATCTCGGATCAGGTAAATGCGAAATTCAAGTCTATTCACTAATATAATTTCACAACGAGCAATAACACTAATAATTTGGGCAGCAGTTTTTATTAGTAACGTAATAATATTTGTATTAAAATTCCTAAAAATATAACAAATATCAGAAATCTAGCAACGTTCAAAGATCACTTACGTAATCTTTTGGTGGAAAAGGCATATTATTCACTTAATGAATTTCTAAATGATGAGACTATATAGTGCAAGCAAAAAATGCAAGCTATGTCTCACATTTAACATAAAAAAATTCTATTATAATTTAATTACTGCTTGCTTTTTAGATTTGCACACCCGTTGAATATGTGTACATTATCTATTAAAATTTACAACTTATATACATACTAGCTGTTGCACGCGGTTTCGCCCCCGTAACTTTATAAAATAATAGCCTGTGTTACTCGCTGATAATATAGCTTCCTAAGAGTGAAAGAATTTTTCAAATCTACAGAAAGCGGAACTTCTTGGCACGGCATGTATCGTCAAGAGTTTCTTTACTCTGCGGCTCTAACCACCGGTAATTTGCGTCCTGCCCCTCTGCTTTTTTTATGGTCGCCAGATAGGCAGACGGTACACTTGTTGTTAAGTGGCCTACCATCACCTATAACACAAGTAGGTAACGCCACAGGTCGACACGGCAGCACGCTGTAGCACCTGTGGATTTTATTGTCTCTTCTAAATTTAATGAAATTTTACCAGACTAGGACTATATGATGCTTTTTAGTAGAACTAGAAACAAAAAAGATATATTTATTGGCTGTTTAGTTTTATATTTTTGTAGTTTTATCTAAATAATATCTGGAATGCTCATGATAAATAAGAAATTCTTAATTAAGTTAAATGTTACATACTGACGAATGGCAATCTTTAGCATTCCTTACTTTTAGTCAATGACAGATAAGAGTCGGTCCCTATCGTGCGACTATGTAGGTATTCATGTTCCCATTGAAAGGCAGTAACTGTAGAAATATTAGTTTGTTTATGAACTGATAAATAACTTGAGACATAAGTTAAATTAAATACTTATAACATTGTAAAACTTAATCGCTGTTTCTTTCATTAGTTATTAGAAGTTGTTCAACTCTCATCATCAGGTCAAGAATGAAAACACCAAAATGCTTGCTGAACAGTCAAAAATATATCAGTCTGTGTCAGTCTATATAAATATAATAATATTATACCGCACTAGCGACCCGCTCCCGGCTTCGCACGGATGCAATTTTTTTGCAAATTATATATAAAAACCTTCCTCATTTAACGCTCTTTCAGTTAGTGAAAACCGCATTAAAATCTGTTGCGTATAGACGGCAGTAAGCGACTTCGTTCGCATAATTTTGTAAAATATACACTCGCTACATTACTCGCTTATGTAGCTTTTTATGTAAGCTTATTTTTTTATGTAAAAGAATTTTTAAAATCGGTTTAGTAGTAGTTTTTGAGTTAAAAACTTTGCATTTTATGGCCCAGTCCTTGAGGAAGATTATCGGCTATTTGTCATCACGCTATAACTCTATCAAAAAGAAAAAAAAAAGAAAGGAAAAGCCTAGCAAAAAGATAGAAAAAAACGCTAAGCGAAAATTACGTAGTAATAGCGCGTGAAGGCGTTGAGATATATGCGACGCGTTGAGTCAGGAGCCAAGAACAGCCGCCTGACGCTAACGATAAACAAACATTACCGAGAAAATCAGATATGCCTTTGTCGATTTTATATTAAATTAAACGGCGGATGAATCTGCGAGACACAGCTAGTTAATAATAATAATCGCTCGGTAAAAAAAATTGAATAAAAAAATTAAGTGACGCTTCACAGACACAAAAAAAAACCTGTAAAGATGAGTTCGCGCAAATAAAGCCTAGTACAACCGTACCATTCGAATTAAGGCCCTTTAGTTTCAGAGTTAACATATAGGTATCAATACTAATAATAAATCTGTAAGTGTAGGTAATGTATGTATGTACGTATGTTCCTCCATAACTGATTTTCATGAAACTTGGTAGATAAACATTTGGACATACAGGACACAGGATAGGCTAGGTACTTTTTTCTTTTTCAACGCGGACGAAGTCGCGGACGCCAGCTAGTTACCAATAAAATTGATCAATGTGCTGTCAAAATATTTACCTACAATATGCTTACAATGTATAAAATACTATATGTTCTGGTTATTTCTAAACTAATTTGACTCATGTTGCTTAGATTAGATGCATGTTTGCCAAAAGTCTACCCACCAAACTAATTTAGATATAGTGCATCGACCTTTTCCGTGAAAAACGATGAATCACACTACAATCAACAAATGAGGGTCTTACTCATATTCAGAAAATTCTTCGTCTTCACTGAAGTTTTTCACTCTAATATAAATGTTTTATGAAATATTAATAAAAACTGAATAACTAACTAATGTATATCTACTTACATAATCTTGTTTGTTTCTGCTTCTTCTAAGCAACGGATTTTGATATGGTCTTCACTAATGGAAAGAGCGATAAACGATGTAAAGCCTATGCAGAAAAGCCTATGTAAAGACGGAGAGGGGTTCCGCTAATCCGAACATATCTTAATCCGTACTAATATTATAAATGCGAAAGTTGTTGTTACTCTTTCACGCAAAAACTACTGAACCGATCACCATAAAATTTTGCATACACGTTGTCTGGTACACCAGAAAGTACATAGGGTACCTTTCATCCAGAAAAAGGGACTATTCCCGAGGGATCATCTAAAATTGAGGAAACTAACTCCTGGCTAAGTGTAGTAGCGAAAACGATGTCAGGCGATATATTTCTTTTTCAACGCGTATGAAGTCACGGACACAGCTAGTATAAAATAATGAAAAGTACTAACCCAAAATGGGTCGTCTCTTTTATTTTAGTTCAAGTGTCAAACGAGACGAGCCTACGTAGTTTCCCATTTGTAAAATCCAAAACCCCTAGCCCTAGCCTAGCCTTTTGTGGCAGCTAAGGTTATCTAGCTCAAAATAAAAAGCAATATAGTGACCACAATATTCAGCTTCGTCGCTTGTCAGTGTGTCTACCACTTAGTGACAATTGTTATTTCAGCTAATTTAAAACTAAAATAACTACGAAGTAATTGTTATAAATTTGCATTCTCTTTTTTATATATCACACCTTGAGACTGTTAGAAACTGCAGACATAAAAGGCGTGCTATTATTGTAAAAAGTATCATTGCAATCAAATACATTTTGAACAAGGTCACTGCAACCAGAGTTACGTGTTATTGCCCTACCATTTCAAGTAAGTATTGCAAACGTTATTGTTTTCTTAGTATGTAATGTAAACACTCAGTTGAAGTTATTTAATACTGGCTGACCCAAAAGTCGTCGCCCTATTAATTTCACATAGAAATACCATCATAATTTCCGCGCTCTTTCCTGGATTTTCTAAAAGAATTCCTTTCGTACAAACCTTGACCTAACAATTATAAAACAAAAAGAAATGCTCTTTTGCCAAACAAAACGATTGAAACATGTATGACGGAGTGATGCTCCGTCATACATGTGGCAATTGATTTGCCTAGATATCATCTAGACAATCATTTATGATTTCCTGTTGACAGGGATTTTCTGTGTGATTAGTTAAAATGTAGCCTACGAGTATATATTGTATTCAACCAATACGTTTTCTAGAATCACATTAACAGTGCATCCATCAGTAAAACGAAGAACAACTATGTAGTACGGCAGCTAAATTACGAAAAAATATCCAATAGTAAAAATAACTTCATACCGAGATAAAAAAAGTTATTCGATGTTTTTATTAATCTAGGACACGGGCAAACTGTTTGCGAACTAATTATTATCTTACTAAAGTAATTTACGAGTGATTGGTGTAAAAAAATCACTTTATGATATTTGTAGTAAGAATTGACTAATAAAAGTAAGGTCAACTATGTTATTATTATTTGTTGTTTTTATCAAAACTATTATATCAAACATCTTTTTAATGGTTCTACACATATAGAACCTTTTTGATTCATATAGAAAAAATATACCTACATAATAAATAAATGACATAATATACTTTTGAAAAGAGATACTCGTAGGAGAACCCATACAGTAAACGTAGATAAAACACTGCCTTCACAGCCTTCACTGGGCCCATATAATCCCATATACAACTTTAAAAGGTTGAATGTGATGAGTTGAGCTAATGAGTTGAGTTTAGCTAAAGAGTTGAATGATTTGAGTTGAGTGTTAACACATTTAATGGTGACTTGAACTTGTAGTCGAACTAGAATGTCTTAAACCAGGTCCGCTGCGCCAGTTTTTTAACAAAATATCGTTAGAAAACATAAAATAGAGGCGTGGCCTAAATTTTTATAATCAAATCAAAAACGAAACGTCTTCCTCCTCGGACCTCATTATCATTAGCTAATGAGTTGCGTGAAGCTATTGAGTTGAATTGAATCAGTTATGAATGTTTTGAGATAAAATGAGCGAGTTGAATGTTTTCAGTTAGTTGATCGTGTTGAATTGCTGTTGAATGTTTAGTATAACAAAAAGAACAAAAACTACCATAACTATAAATTAAATTCAAAGATATATTATTTCGGTGAATTAAACAAATTTACAAAAATATCACAATAATGTTACTTACACGTCGTTAGTCCTTAAACGTGGATAATTTTCAATAGGTCGTAAATTTGAAGGTCACCTTATCACCTTACCGAACACTTTAAAGGTTGACCTTGGTCTCTAAATACATATATAATATATATATATATATATATATATATATATATATATATATATATACCTCTGTTTCGCCCCCATTTCGGCGTGCAGTTTACATATACGATTAGTGGCAATTCACAAATAAACAGCTTATCAAAGTCCATATTTTCGAAAAATTCCAAACACAAAGAAAATGTCCACATATCATCCTGTTTGATTAACCTTGAGCAACCCCACTGTGCTATTGAAACATCCTGTTTGGAATCTATTTTTTTATGTGTGTGATCCAAGCAAATCTGGATGTTTTTGACGTCGAACCACTACTACAATTCTTTGCAGAATTATTTGTCCTTTCAATTTCTAATTTATAAAACCCAAAGTGTGCGAAATGACTACTAAAAATGTATTCAAATTAAAGCGTTTCATTGATATAAAAGTATAGAAGAATATAAAAGTGACTACATATATAAAATTTAGTAATACTAAGGATTTAATGTCTTGTAATTATTATTTAGGTGTTAAAAATAGTTCCCTTTATTTGTTGGTGTATTTTTTAATAATATTTATTAAACATCCTCATGGGAGCGATATTTCACGGTGGTCTTCTGAAAGCGGATGGTTACTGCCGCCAGACGGGCTGCTCAAATGACTGCGAAACGCAATGTGCCCTACAACTACTTTTCAGATTCAGACCAGAGCCCAAAGTTGACCCTGCTGGGAATCGTACCTGGGACTCCTGGAACAGAGCGTTAACCTTAGGGTTAACTCATCCATAGGGCTTTTCTAACTTAAAAATACTAATAATCACTTCTTTATTTAGTTTGTGAAGCATGCATTTGTATTATTACTACAATATCCAAATTTGCTAATTTATTTTGCCCGCGTGAAACCCTTTTTCTTAGGAGATGAAACAATTTTATTCAATCTTTATTGCTCATAAATTTTTGTCAAGCGTTGAATTTTTATTTTTAGATGAAAGGCAGTCTAACGTACCCTATCCTATACCCCTGACAACGTGTATGAAAAATTTCACGGTGAACGACAAAGTACTTTCGGATATTTGGAGTTTTGAACGAACGAACATTGTTTTTAATGTATTAAACTAGCTTTTTCCCGAAACTTCGTTCGCGCCCCTTCAGTCTTTATTGGTAACATTTTTTGTCGGACATAAAATTACCAAACAAACCAAAAAAAATATGTTTATTCGATCGATACTAAATCTGAAGATTGCCTGAAAATTTCATCAAAATCAGTTTTGATGTCCATAGGGAGGGAACATCTTACACACATCGATTTTTAAGCTTTGACGCCCTACGCAAAGGCGACCATTAGCCCATTTTCTAGTTAACGAAAGGATTCCATTAATGTCCACACCACAGGTTCGATTGATGTGAAATTTGATACTTGATAACCTTGACCTGCTGCTGCAGCATCAAGAACCCAACTCCTTAGCAACACAACAGATATGGCGTGTTTGGGCTCAATAGATAGAATAGAAAGTATATTAGTTTTTAATTTTGAATTATAGCTTGTTATATATTTTTGTTATATGTATATGTTATAAAGATAAGATAAAAGCTCAATCTAAGCCTGCAACTTCGCATATCTACCACATAAATTTGGACATTTATTTACTTATAGATTGCAAGAATTCCGTTATAAGTTTAAAAGTGGCAAAAATAACAAGTTATATATTACGGTTGTAAGTTAAATGTAATAAAGTTTTTTATACAATACATACATTCTGTATAGCTTTACTAAAATGGCGGCGCGGCAGTAAAACAAAGGACACATCACCCTGTATAATAAGTGTCCCTATTCGTGCGATGCGTGCTGTGCGTTAGCCTTATGGCAGAGAGGTTGCCGCGCGTGATAACGCATATTTTATACACTTTAGTAACGAATATATACTTGTGTGCCTATATCCTTTATGTAAACGTAATATATGCTAAACTATTAGCACGCCATGGTGATAATGCAGAAATTTCATGTACACCTATCCTATCCTTTGTTAATCGAGTCTTAAGGATATTATGTATAATGTCAGTATTCCTTTGTATATTTAATCATAGGATAATTCAATAATATATAATAATAAAATGTTTTAACAAATGTTCGTAATGCTATTTCCATTAAAAATGATTTTATGTGTTTATTTATTTTATTTTATTTTTACAGTTGGTTAGACTTTTAAATAAAGTAAAGACCGACCTTAACATAAAGAAAAAAGAGCTAGAAATTTAATCTAAAAAGCGAAACAAGCTTTTTTACGCTCTATTGTAGCTATATTGTTAAAACCGTTTAATCTTAAAGAAAATTGATATAAAAATTTATAAAAAAAATATAAAATATCGTGTAGTCACTTGCAAAACAATAATGAAAAGTTAACACTGTATTTAGAAGTCTCAAACGTTCAATTTCGCAGTTAAGAATTCAGTAATATTTTACAACAAAAACTAACATTCATTAATGACCCTTCACAACGGTTGTTCGATCGATGAGCATCCCCTTAAAATGCATCGTCAATTCCACCACTGCCGATGCATGAGTCATATATGGCCCCTATTATTTGGCGATTAAAGTTGTAATATCTCAATGGCTGTAAAGCCTTGTGAAAGTTTTTCCGCAGACTTTTTCAAATGCACCAAAAATGCCTTTGAAAATATTAGGGTATATACAAGAGATTTTCCATTATCTATATAGGTAATGCAATGATATATATAAAAATGTGAAGTCGGTTCAAAAATTCTAGGATGGGTAGACTTAATTAATTTTTCACGGAAGATATTTATTATAAAACCTAATTAAGTTTATATTTAAGTATTATTTAAATCTCCACTATAAAACCATAGAACGGATCCTGATACCTACGGTGTTAACTTATGAAAAGGGGGATAACCGAGGAAGGTTTTTGTATATACAAAATTGCATCCATAGTCGTTTACATGTAGTTACATTTAATTATATTTAAGAAATCCATAAAAAAATTAACATAAAATGTTAAGTTGGTTTGTGTAAGCTTCAAAAACTCGAGAATGGATAGACCGATTTTAATGCGGTTTCCACTTATGCAAAGAGGGATAAGCGGGGAAGATTTGTATATATAAAATTGCACCCTTAGCTAATCAGCGAACGGGTTGCTAGTCATTAAATATATTTTTATACTTAATGCCAATACTTTTTTCTTATACAATCTTACCTAGCATTTATGCAGGCTAATATTTTCTCACACGAGCAAATTTAATCCCGCATTTATGTGATAGAGTTAGGTGGGTTGCTTGCGTAACCAAGTAGACGGACAAAACGGGGGCGGTTACGAAGAGGCGAGGGTGCGGCGGGTTGCGGGACGCGATATTGATCGACGAGGCGAGAACGCTCCAACCAACAAACGAACCTACACGATACAACCCATATTGTACCACCATTTGCTATTGTTACAGGAATACTAACATTTTCTGTCAACGTAATTATGACTGAGTGACATCACTCCTTATAATTTTAATAGCTGGTATCCACTACTTTATTTAATATTAGCTGACCCGGCAAACTTCGTACCACTTCGGAATCAATAAAAGTTGTATTTTTTTTTTAATATATAAAATGAATACTAAAAATGAATTAAGTACAGTTAATGTACGTACATAAATCAAAATGAAATCAATTTTAATTACATTCAAACGAATCTAAGTAATACTTTATTAAAGCGAATCGTAATAATTTACGTAGCATTACTTAAGTAATTTTGCAATCTTACCTTATAGTTATAGTACCTTATACTACCGAGTAACTCCCTTATAGAAGACCATAGATAAATAACATCATGTGAGCTGTTGTGTTTCACGGTGCAGTCCATAGTAATACGTGGCCCCATCTGAGTGGACCACCTGACCTTTATTTGACCTTTATAGTATTAGCGTAGGTAATATTATATAGCACTAAGTTGCTGGTAAATTTTAAAATTCATATGTAGTAGCAACAACAAACAGCCAATGATTTTCGTATTAGGTATTTATGTTGAGAGAGTACATATGTATGTAAGCCCTTAATCTTGTAACGATTTCGAATATATATTTTGTCATGAGCCGGCTTGTGATCGCATGGCTGACTTTGATACATCTGACACATAGTGACACCAATCACGAACATGACATATCGATCCCAGTAACATTGCACCGTATAGTAGATATATACAAATGCGACTCCGCCATCATAATGGCGTTAAACATGCACTCAACATGATTTACTCAATATATCATTTCATACTTAATAGAGTGACACATTCTTTTTATTTTTTAAGTTGGCACTCCTTAAAAATCACAGTGCCGCCAACAAAAAATACAAGACTTTTACCGGATATCCTACTATGTCTGACAGGAGGGGTCCCGTCTCTATTTTCAATTCGCGCATGAGTTCGAAAATAGTAAGAAGTGATCGATCCATACGCCCCACGCCGCCGCCCCCGTCTCTTATTTTAGACTGTATCTTTCTGTCTTCTAATCTCGTATTGTGAAAAAATATAAATACATAGTGTGTAAAAGAAAACTACAAATATATGGAAATAAACTAGTAATATGTATCAATTACAAAGACGCGTTATCACGTGATGACTGCACCACTTTACGATCAATTTAAACTTGTTTTTTAAATTTTAAAATAAATATTAAATAATTAAAGTAGAAGGTAGAATTTCAGTTTGTATTATTATTACTTATTATTTTTATTTATTACTTTTTAAAGTAAACTCTAGGTTGGTAATATATTTTCAATTAGGTAGAGAAAATCCTTGTTAGTTTAAGTTTTTGTAAAAGTACTATACTCAAACAATTTTTGCTCAAATGTGGAGAGATCTTATGAAATTAAAATCTTATAGAATTAAATTATTCAAGAGTGAGACTCTTCACTTCCTGGTCGACTATTAAATGTTCTGTTTCGTTTTTCGCTCTTCCGTTTATTATTATATATTTTATTTTTCGCTTTTCAAAATTAAAATTCGATTAAAAAATCAAAACGAAAAATTGTAACATTATTAAACAAGGGACACGAAGAATTATAATACGTGAATTACAATTAAAAATTTTTTTTAAAATATTTATAAAACGGGAACTTGTTAAAAAGCGTATTAAGTATACATTTAAAAATTATTTACTTAGCAGATAAAAATGCACAGCATTAAAAAGAGCGACTGCTGGAGGGTTTCTTTCACCGTTTCTTTTCTACCAGAATGCTTTTTTGTTTCAGAAAATGTAGTGGTTATTTTGACTTCAAAAAAGTGATCGAAACTACCTATTAACAGTCAGGTTGGGAATGAAGTAGTAAATTGAAAAACATAGTTGGGAATTTTTCGAAATGATAACTCGTAGTACTCCGATAGGTGGACGTTGAAACAAGGAGGATGGGCGGTGGGTCGAAATGGAACCCCATACTGCCGACCAAGACCTTCAACTAACGGTGCTGTTGACCTGCAAACAGATTTTGTAACGCGCTGTCAGCGTAATCGACCGTTAACGAGTGCGGCCACTTTGACGTCAACGTACTGATAGACAGAAAGCCGGTAATAACAGTGAGTGACACTTAGCTGCTGATCAAACACACTCTGTATGCTCTGTGACACTGTAGTACAGTTGGGGCAAGAAAAGGTTCGTCACCTTAATTATCAGCCATGCCAACGTTGACATTTGCTTAGTGCTTTAGTTTCAAAACGTACTATTACAAGTGTCTAGGACTTGATAAAGGAATGAATTTGAAAACTGACAAAGGTTTTCGTACCCCGACACATTACATTGTCTCAAATTGATCTGACCTGTACCCAGGCCTGCCCTATGCAGGAAATCCTGCTTGTTTGCAGTCCACCGGCGACACACGAATCAATCTTTGCAAATTTGACAACTGCTTTTTTGTAGATGTGATTTTGTAAGTTAGTTCCGGTGCGGCAATGTGTGTGCAAGGTCTGGGTTGTACCGGGTCGACGTCCTGCCGTTCCCGCATAACGCGCCTACCCCCCGCACCTACCCCACCCCGCTCGATACCGTCAGCTGTCTCCATTTGGTTATATTTAGACCGGATGGCGGAGTACTGAAACAGTTTCTCCCCTCTATTTGGCCAAACAAAAAACAATGGTCCAAATTTTGTTGTGTTGTATTCGAGTTGTATCGATGTTTATATGCGAAATAATATTGTGAAGAGGGCGTGCATGCCACAGGGCAATGAAGTGTAGATTCAAGTCGATACGTGATTCCATTAATCAAGAGTCGGCCGTGCTCGAACTTAAATAAAAGAAACGGTTCTGTTCAACTATTTTACTCAATAATTTTTATAATTTTTCTCTTCATAAGAACTTTCTTAGGACTGTTGAAAATAAAAATGAAGATTTAAAAGAAAAATAGCAGAATTTGTCCAGTTGTTGTCGAGTTTTCGGCTTAGCTACCATATTAAATTATTTATTTTTTATTTGCATAGATTTAC